>JAUTXW010004580.1:0-327500 GCA_030620095.1 Kuschelorhynchus macadamiae | reverse complement strand
ACTTTATTAACTAAGTTCGTAATTAATTTTACAAAAACTAGAATTCATAACTTTTATTAACTAAAAATTATAGAGCACTTTAAATATCATTAAGGATTAATGTGGGCCTTAAAATTCACAATAATTGCTCAAAATGAGCTCCTCTAACTTCGACACATTTTCGGCATCTGCTCTTAACTGGGTCAGTGGCATGGCGTATAAAATTCGTATTGGCTCGCAAAGTTTCAGAGGCTTGCTCTATCCTTAGAATCAGTTCTTCTCTTGTATGAACTGGTCTGGAATAAACTAAATTTTTCAAATAACACCACACAAAGAAGTCGACAGGTGTGAGGTCAGGGGAACCTGGTGGCCAGGCTGCAGCTCCTAATCGTCCAATCCACCGTTCTGGATAATTATTATTTAACCACTCGCGATTTACAAGTGCAAAATGCGCGGGAGCCCCGTCCATTTGAATCCAGAATTCGTTTCTAAGATTTAGAGGAATATTTTCCAGATATTGAAATAACTCATTTTGCAGAAAATCATTAAATAACTGTCCATCTAGGCGTGGTGGTAGAATATGGGGCCCGCAAAAAATTTCATTTATTACACCACACCAAACATTAACAGAAAATTCTTGCTGAAATGCTCTAGTTCGTACAACACGTGGATTGTCATGGCTCCAGATTCGTAAATTATGGAAATTTACTAAGCCGCTTCGGGTAAATGTGGCTTCATCAGTCCATAAATTTTTTTTTGAGAAGTTCTCGTCTTCCTCTATTTGGCGGAAAAAGCAATTGCAAAAATTGACACGTTTTTCGGCATCACCATGTTGTAAGTTTTGAACTTGCTGCATCTGAAATGGCTTCCTCTGATCTTTCCTCAAAACGCCATGAACCTTATTTTTAGAAACAAAAACTGCGTTGCCTTGTAAATTATGAGCTGCTCTTCGTAGGCTTAATATCCTATCGTTGTCAAACTTATTTAAAATTACGTTTCGATATTGTTCATTTCTCCTACCTTCGTTTCTCGGATTCTTTTTGAGTCCAAAATTCCTAAACATTAAATGCGTTTTAATGAAAACTTGTTTGCAAGGTAATCTTCTATTTGGAAATCTTCGTTGGTATTCCCGTACTGCTGCATTTGCATTTCCATTACAGAAACCATAAACGAAATGAATATCAGTATACTCAAAGTTACTGAATAACACCATTTTGAAATCACTAGTTAGACTGATAATTACCTTTTTGTATAGACTGTAGTGTACCTGACATTTATTTACTCTAAAAACTCAAATGTCACACTTTAAAGACGAAACTAGCAATTGTTCAATTGTCACAAAAATGCAATCATGGCAAACCAAGATGTTAAAGGTTTTGCCACTGAAATAATTAACAATAATGGAAATTTTAACTACGCCATACATAAAAATAGTTTTTAGTTTTTAACTCGAAATCCTTGCATCGCACGAAAAAAAGGCAAGGGATCAAATTTGCTCCTAACCGAGTGGGGATTTTAGGAATGATTTTTGTTTTCAGAAAAAGGAGTAGCGTACCATTTTTTCTTCAAAAATATTCAATAAAAAATCCTGTACGGAAGCCACTGATAAAGAATTAAAAAATATTTCAAATCAAAAAATGCCTTTTGTTACTCAAATGTTGTTTACCAAATATAATAACAATATCTCAAGTACTAAAAAAGTTATGACTAAATAACAATTTTTTTCTTAAAACTTTAACACCCTGTATTTCGAAAACGAGCATTTGCCGATATCTGTTTATATAGAAAATTAGGACTTATTTTGAGTGCAGAAGGCGCTGTTAAAGTTTGGACACTGCAATTCGGGATATATATATATATATATATATATATATATATATATATATATATATATATATATATATATATATGTATGGAAAAATACAATGTGTTTTCATTCCGGGTGTACATCCGTTCATTACCTGTATATATATATATATATATATATATATATATATATATATATATATATATATATATATATATATATATATATATATATATATATATATATATATATATATATATATATATATATATATATATATATATATATATATATATATATATATATATATATATATATATATATATATATATATATATATATATATATATATATATATATATATATATATATATATATATATATATATTGCAGTTGCGATTATATACCGAATCTTCTGTATTTATATTTTTAAATAATTTTTACAAATCCTGAAATAAGGTAGCCTCACATAATTAAAGAAACACTAAGCATATACTCAATTAAGTAAAAATATCTACGCCTATGAGGAACTTTTTGAAAAAGTCCTTCTGTCTGTGAAATCCATCAATCCACAATCTTAACGGAGCATATATGGTAAGAAAACGCGTACATTTTAATTTTATACACGCGACTTTAAAATTTGGAATGTTTTGAGAGATTAATTTACATAGTATATATTTTAGTAAAAATTATTGCCTTACCGTAACTATGAACCACTGTCTAAACGGGATAATTGAAAAAATACACATTTTTTGGAAAAATCTCAAAAAAAATAAGTTATTTACAAAAACTGAAAACATTGTTATTTTTTCTCAGTTATAATCTCTCGAAACATATACTAGAAGTGAAAACTTGAAACATTTTTATAGAAACCTGGGAATCATGAGTACTGGAGAAAAAATGTATGCTTTTCCTATACAACCTGTATAAAAAACGCTCCCATTAATTTGGAAAAAAATAATGACACTAGTATGTTCACATCGAATGTTTCCATTAAATGCTAGTTTTCCAAATATTTATCTTCAAATTTTCTCCTAAAAAATAGTGATCGCCACAATGAATTCTAACCAAAATACTAACATTTCATTTCAACACGATCCTTGATTTTTGAACAAAATTTGAAATGAATCGGATAGTAGTTTTTGAGATAGGCCACACGTAGACAGACTGACAGACCGACGAAAAGGGGGAACATGATTTTAGGGGTGCAGGGACCCTAAAACGCAAAGCTCTACAAAAATCTCGGTGGGTGATTTTTTTTATAATTACAATTATTTCCTACTTACAAGGCAAGTAAAAATCAAAGAATATATATTTTTTTATTGTATTACATAATATATACCATACAGCTGGGCTGGATGTTTACACATGCGTCATCAATCGATGAAAATATCAAAGACGTGCATGTTAAATATTGTATTTCTCTTATTTATTCATATTTCGTATATCAATAATAAAAGAAAAAGAATCATTATTGTGATTTTATATTGTTCGTATTTGTGTTTTTATAAAGTGTTGTGCTGTTTAATGTTCAAATCAGTCCTTATAGGAAGCTACTTTTGTTGTTTTTTAATGCTTTTGATATTTTACTCTTATTAGTTAATAGAAAATTTAATTTATAATTATTATTTATATTTACATCTACACCCATAATGAATGTGGACTTTTTTGACAATTTAATCTACAAGGTTTTAATTTCATTCGCATGAATATGAATAATGACGCATGGGTAAACATACAATGGCTCAACTGTACAAGTTCATACATATATTTTGGTTTGAATATTAGTTCATATAACTCTTCGTAAAAAACTTATTTTCCTCTTAAGGAAATAAAAATATAGAAGACTTATTTAAGAATACTACCCACTTAAACTAAGCATTGCGTATAAGTAGTACCTACTAAAATATTTTACACTTAGAAAATACCATATAAGGACTCTTATTTATGCACTTGCACAGATAGCAAACATCTTTAACAGTACTAAAAACAGTTCCCTCTTCACGAGTCAACCACAAAGAATGTCTCTAAAACAATTAAATAGGTAAATTTTATTCAAGATCTTTGCTGTTGTAACCCATAGATTAAAACTACCTGTTAATTAATTGTTTTTAAAACTTCCTTCTCACATCTGCTAACTTAACATGTCCTCCTTCTAAATGGACTTCGGTAACAACACTTTTACTTGAGACAAAACAAATAGTCAAAGTACAAATACTTACATAAGAGAAAACGGGTAGACAAGTATAGGGTGTCTCCATACAACGCGAATTGGGAAATAATAATACGTTAGTCATCTTGATCTTGATATTCTAAGCTAGATTGAAGTTTCCTTTTTTTTTCTGTAAAACTTTTGTAACAGCTTATTGGTATACTATTATTTATTCGTGGCTTAAAATTTTAAGTTATTTTTACTTCCCTCTTAAGGTAGGAAGTACTGATCCCTAGATTTTTGTCTTTTTGTTCACGGCAAAAAGTATTTACCCGATTGACTTCCAATTTTGGTTAAAAATTAAGGATCGTATTTAGATATCAAAGTAAAATTTTGGCAAAAATAAAATATGGCGGAACAAAATAGCTGCCTACTAAAAAAAATTATTACTAAAAAACTTTATAGAGGGCTCGTAAAGTTTTTGACAAAAGAAGGGTTATTACCTAAAATTATTAAAGAAGGACTGGATGGTTTGTACGGTCCAAGTTCCCTTTCGTATTCTGTAGTGAAAGAATGGGCAAAACGTTGTTGCATGGAACATGAATCTATTGAAGATGATGTAAGACCTGGTCGACCAGTGGATGTGATAACGGAAGACAATATTACCATTGTGGAAGTGGTATTGAGCGACCGACGTTTAAAGGGCAAGGGAATAAACTGGTAACATTTTGGTACGAATCCAAGATGGCGAAACATAATAGCGACCTAATAAAATGTGTAAAAAACCGTCTGAAAAAAACTAATTTTTCGATGGATTTCAAATTTTGCACTCGAATTAAGTGTGGCAGAGATGAACTGATAAGATTTTGGTACACATTTAAGAGGGCGAAACAAAATCACGGCCAAATAAAATGTTTAAAAAATTATCGTAAAAAACGTTCTTCTTCAACTGACTTTAAGTTTTGAACAAAAATTGGATATGATATAGGAACAAACTGTCAAAATTTTGGATCGAATTCTACATGGCAACAAAATAAAGGCCTAATGATGAAAAAATCACTGTAAAAACTACTAATTCTCCATTCTGCTGCAGCTCATAAATCCCATGGAATCTGTAGTGTGGCAGATCGATGTTGGTCACCGGCAGAAACTTCATTAATCTAGCGAACGGATATTACAAATATCCAAATACAAAAAAAAACAAAATGGGGCTTAGTAAAAAACCGTTGTGTTTTTTGAAAAAAAGTTAAAATCAGGTTTTTCTCACTTTTGTAACGGTATATCGACAAGTCTACATTTTTTTGAACAAAGAAAAAGGTGATTTTTTAGAAACAGAAGAAAAAAATATGAAATATATTTAATTAATAAATTAATTAATACAATTTTGAAGAATCGACGTGTTTTAGAATTACTTCAATATCCACTTAAAGAGAAAACAGCGCTAGACAAAACATTTTAATACATAAGAATGAGTTCTCGGTGAAGGCATTGCGAATATATTGCATCTTATCGCAGAGGTTTTGATAATTTTCTCGGTTATCTTACGAAATAAAAGTACTGAACCTACACGATTTATCGTGAAACACCAAATACACGTACATAAATACATTTGATATATAGAAAATCAACATACACCTAAATGCAAATTCATACCATTATCCAGCACAAAAGCCTGTTTGATTTCTGATCAAGATTGATTTTTTATCACCTAAAATACTGGAATAAAATACTCAGACGATATAATAAAAATCCAGCTGGATAGGAGAATGAAAATATATTAGAAAGTGTTGTTCTATCCCTCCATTAATTACACCAACACACGTTCATTGCTTGCAATCTCTAATAAGTTCTATTTTACCGTCCTGATGCGCATGTAAGAGAACATGAAAGTTTCATATCTAGAGGACTTAAAGAATGTACACTCTGTACTAACAAGACACAAGTTATTTAATCTGCTATAGCTAATCACACCGGAATTTTCCTGGATATTTCATACATTTAAAATCTCAAGAACACATAAATAAACAATTAGTGGGGCTAGTAAAATCTACTGTAAACATCCTAAAATGTCAATATACCTACAAGCGACCTACGGGGAGCCCAAGCCATATATGAAAGCCTCTAGCAAATCGAGAGTTCTGATTTCGTGGAGTATAGATTCTTCATGCAGTTTATCGAGAAATGTTGAAAAAAAGTAGTAGTATGGTCGAGATTAAAAATTTCTTAATTTACCTAAACAGCGAAAGTTTCCTTTCTACATTAGTTTTGCCCAGGTATTTCACAACTGAAAAAAAACTGTTGATTCTTGAAATGATGATCCATTCCCTAGAAGATATATATCCATGAATTGACATTTTAAACGAATTGATTCTTTGATTAATGCAAAGATCCTACAGAGGTGAGTGTTGGAGCCTATTGTTTTTTCACTACACAGCCGACATTTTTACCTGCAATCTCGTGGTTTAGCAATTCGATGATAACTAACTCGGATCCAGTTGCGATTATAGGTATGCAGCACCGCCAGGCATGGTTACCTTTTTAATGGGCAACTACTTGAAAGAGTTAAAGTACTGTTAAGATTAGAGTAAAACATATTGCTCGGAAAAAAGATAACAATCCGGGATCCGGCAACATATATATATATATATATATATATATATATATATATATATATATAAATATATAAATATTCAGGTTCTTCTATTATCAAAAATATCAAGCCAGTCTTGAAAAATTTAAACTACATTCAAACATTATTATCCCAAAATTAGGAAAAATATTTTTTCAACAAATTTTTTTAATTTTGCCAATGTACTTTTAACTTTGCCAACACAATATTTAAAGACATAAACGTATTGAAACTAGTGAAAAAAATGGCTTAAAGCAAGGAAAACAGTAGTTTAAATAAACAGCTGCATATTATATAACTGTTAGTAAGATCAGATTTTGCTTACAGGATATGTCCGTCTCTGCTTGAAACTAGCTATAGTTTCCTTGTAATATATTTAGAAGAGTGTTTCTGGGTTGTAGAACATTTTTAAGTAGCATTTAATAACAGTGAAAAAGTATACAGGGTGAAAGAGAAATTAATACAAATATTTTAACACGTGAAATGATGGGTCGTTGTAGGCAAAAAAGGCTTATATAACTCGGGTAAATATTAAATTTATCTTCTTGTGATGTAAGCAAGTTCCCAAATATTTTATGTATTTTATTATCGCATAATAATAAGTACGTAATTATCCATTTAGTGATTAAGAATTTGAAAATATCATAAGCCTGGAACTATTTCCGCACTTGCTAGTGCAATTATTTTTCTCTAAATTGCTACTTGAAACAGATGAGAACCGATCAAAAACTATTTTATTCCTACCTAACTATGGTAAAGTAAATACCTCTTTACCTTCATGTACATTTCGGACACGGAGATTTTGTTCTACAATATTCTCGTATGTATACGTCCATTTGAAAATGTATAAAACAGTGACATACTTATTTATAATGTAGCATGACAAAATGCACTTTTAGCTGCAACAATTTATCGGAAAAGCTTTCCACACAGATGAAAGAAAAAACTTTTGTGTCAGTATCAATTTGTACGAGATACAGGAAACGTAATTGTAGTGAACTAGCTTCATAAAATTTTAATTTTTGGGGTATACAAACACACTATTGCACAGTGGTGATGAGTTTGACGAAAGCGATCTTCATAATCGAAATTTTGTGACAGTGAACAGATAAAAATACTCCAGGTACCCTTCAGCTCCAGGTAGTTTGTGTAAAAAAGTTTGTGCCTGTGTAAACAGTAATTGAGTCCATTTTTAGCACCAATTTTAAAATGTTCATTATAGAAATAATAGAATAATTAAACGACAAAAATTTTAAATCTAATTTCTAAATCCAATTCAATGATCTAATCTAAATAGCCTTTTAAAAATATTAACGTTTTAATTGGTTATAACTCCAAAGCCCTTGTGTGTTACATCCTTGTTATATAAAACCTTTTTGCTCTACAGTAACTGTACTTTTACCAGTCAAATTATTGTAGTCATTTTCTTTTCTCCCTGTTTGACCAATTAAACAAAGCAGGTTTACCGGGTAGTTAACAAAACTTATTACATCCATTTTACTAAAAAAAATAAACTTTATTATGGCCTTAATTTAACAAAGTTATACTCGCGCACCCTGTATTCTAAACACCGTTCTTTCACTCCCACTATCTTTTGAATCTGATCCGTACAACACCATTAAGATAAAGCAGCAAATATCTATTCAATCTCCAGATAAACTACTTGTTCACACTCTTGTAAGGTAGATAAAGGTGGCGATCCACTTTACATACTTAAAGAGTTAAAAACGATCTCATATGTTAACTGGCGTTCTTTAATTAATCAATGAACTAAATTGTATGTACTATACAAAGCTCACTATTTATTATTTTGATACTTTGTTACGAAATCCTCGTGTAACACTAATATATCCATTAAAATGATGAATGTTTGTCGGCGACCAACAAGAGTAAACTAATTAGGTATGGCAACTAGGTTCGTTTTTCTAATGTTTTGGATTACCATTAAGGTTTTCTTTTTATTCGAAGCTAAATCTAAAGACACTAGTTTACATCCATTTTGCGACTGTAGTATAAAAAGCAATTTTTTTGTTAATCGTCGCTAAATGCGAAAAATATGGTAAAAAACTTCCTAAGATTTTTGAGTTATGTTTTTTTTTTTCAGCAAATATAATAAGAACAATATTTTAAAAAGTAATGTTTGTTGGAATTAAAAAAAAATAAATTCGGGTTCCAGCGGCAAACTGGGAGGAGGATTTAGAAATGTATGATGATAAGGCAGATCCCGATATTGTATCAGAAAAGGACGGTTCTTATTTTCCCGAAACGGAAGAAAAGGCTTCCCATTTAAGAACAAGCTGAAATAAATGATCTAGTTTGGGACCTCCACTTGTCCAAACAGCATGCTGAACTATTAGCTTTAAGATAACAATAGCCGAATTTACTAGCCACTGGAATCAAAGTTACAACATTTAGAATCTAAATTGTATTATGCAAAAATTAGGCCTTGCACATAATCCGGACGAATGGTGCTTATTTATAATTTCTTCTAAAATAAGTTTAAAAGCAGTTCTGCTCCGTAATGGCAACAAGAGGCCCTCTAATCCTCTTGTGCATGCAGTTGACATAAGGGAAATAGATGAAAGTATATCGCTTATTCTAAATGCATTAAACTACGATAAGTATAAATGGCAGATATGTGGTGACCTAAAAGTCATAGAACTGTTACTAGGGCTTCAGGGTGGACGTACCAACTATTGCTGTTTTTTATCTTTGGGACAGTAAAGCAACGTAGAGCCATTAACCATGTAAAGAATGGCTCTTGTTGATCCGAAAAAAGTTCTGTTACCTGCAATACACATTGAACTGGGATTGGTGAGAAATTTCGTAAAAGCACTAAATAAAGAAAGAGATGAGTTTAAATACATTAAACAGATTTTTCCAAAATGGTGCTAACCTTAAAGAAGGAATATTTGTTGGACCACAAATTAGAAAAATGCTAAGGGATGAAAGGATGGATCAAAAGTTAAGTGATGCTAAATTAGCTGCGTGGAGGTTTTTAAAATAATTGTTTCGGAGTTTTTAGGAAACAAAAAAGTAGAAAACTACGAAAAACTTGAAATTTTTTTTCCCGAAAATTTGTGCGGCTAGTGACGAGCAAGAAGAAAGGTTCCACCAAGATATACTAACAATGGAAAAACGCTACCAGGGGTAGATGAGACCCAGCAATGATGAATGAAACTTTTCTAATATTAGTATCATAGCGAGTTTAAAAAATGAATGAGCTCAGAGTCAAATAATCAATTCTTTTTTTTGTGAAACGAGCTCTTTCTTGATATTATGGTAGATTAGCTTTTCCTTTTTTTTATTTATCCATTAGGAAATGTCCTATAAAAATATATATGTACATTGTATTCCACATTCGATGATTCCTTAGATGTATATAAGAAACAAAAAAAATTATTTTTAAATGTTCTTTAATAATATAGAAAACTTGAATCTTTTATTATATAAATATAATATATTTCCATTCCAGCAGACCAGACATGTATCTTAATTGTTTAATAGCAATCCTTATATTTCAGCTGACTATTTTAATTATCTCATGTTTAAGATTTTTTACATTCTGTGCCTAAATGCAACTCTGTTCGATTTACATATTATTATGTTTGAAATGTGATATTTGTATTAGAGCAAACATTTTGGACTTTTCTACTTCAGTATTTAACGGAATTTGCAAAATATTCTGCTCTATATAATTCGATTTTTATTTATGCTACAGCTTCGCAAGTTTTACCAATTTTAATTTTTATCAATCAAATATGTGTGGACTGCCCTGTATATAGGATAATATAAAAATAAGAATACAAAATACAATTCTATGTTATGTATCGCAAATGTTGTTTTGAGTTAGACTATTGGAATATTTATAATTTTATATTTAACTTGGGACACTATTTTCGTCTCGGTGAGTAAAAAATTTGAAATAGAGTATTTAAATGGTAGAAAAGTTATTTTTATTTTTTCGTATTTTTATATTTACTGCATGATTAGTTTTCTGATGCAGGCACCAAGTTTCATATCTTAGTTGAAACGCTCTATATCTCATTTCATTTGTTAAATACTAGCAATTTACAATATTTGTTGTATCATTAAATCAATTAAAAATGAGTTAGTTTTTGAGTTGTTTTCTGAAAATTAATAATTCATTTTATAAATACCACTCAAATTTTACAGTTAACATATTTTCTGTCTCTTTCTTATGTTTTTTAGTTTTAATGTTGTTTTAATAAATGTAACATTTTTAAAACTGTTTACTGTAATATTACTCCTTACGTACAAACAAAAAAGCATTAAAAATCGTATTTGTTTGATGAAGTAAAAATTATAATTCATCTTTTCTACACTCGTTATATAAAGTATACAATATTTCATTAATTCTCATGCATAAAATATATTTTTATGAATTTTATGATTTAATAACTCATTGGATTTACTCGTGTAAATATCTTGGGGTTATAATTAGAATGCACCAAATTATTATTATACTAAATAATACACTTTAACACATACAAATATTATTAATTTTAAATTAAATATACACGTATAATATATATATTTCAAAATTGTGTCTGAAGTTTTACTTTTATAGCTTACTTATTACAAGAACTATGCATTCGTTGGCAACTTTGTTTAAAAAATTAAGAAGTACCTAGCTTGTTTTGGATGCTTTTAAGTTATTGTCACATTTCTGTAAAAATGGAACAATGTGCTAGCTTGTTTTGGATGCTTTTTACTACATTTTTTTTTGCAAAATAACACGATCGTAGATAAAATGTTTCATATACATTATGCATTCAGATTTTTTTTAAATTTGCAGAAGCATTTTTATTAAATTTCTAAAAACAAAATCTCATTTAAGCAAACGAGCTTTGCTAATTTTTAAACGCAACTTCATTTTTAAAAAGCTTCTACTTTCTGTTTCAAGAGAAGAGAATTATAAACAAATCCTTTTAGGATTTAACAAGACTATTTTAGACTATAAGATAAGCATACAAAATGGTTATCAGAAAGGTATTAAGAAAAGTTATTAACATTTGGTGGAGTATTATATGACTTTTGAATTTCACCAATTCTAATTTAAGGAATAAGCCAAAAGTCAAAAATATCCAAGCATCAATATGTTAATTATTGTTCTTTTTGTGTTTTCTTGAGACGAAATAAAAAAACGTATCTATTTATATCTACAAGATGGGGGGTTTCTTATATTAAAAGTCGAGACGAGACGAGAATCTCGAGAGTAGTGGTATACTAGTAGTATGAGAGAAAGCGAATATAAACGAAAGATAGCATTTGCAAAAAAGTTCTCTACAAAGGGCTCACTATAAATGTATTTTCATGAGTATGTTTGCAAATAAAACCTGTTATCCTTAGAATATCTTGAATTTTTTTCTTGGTTTAAACTTATATATAGAAAAATTGGAATAAAATAAAAATAACTGATGCATTCTGTAACACAAAATCGATACGTGGTGGACAATTTTGTTAAATTCGTAATCAGGATGCTTTAAACTCCCCCGTAAAGCCATTATAGTATCACTCGAAATTTTTTTGTATTTGTTGACTAGTTTTATTTACTTTTTTGGATAACTTAATAATGTATTAAATAATTTTCTTTATCTTTTAGTTCATTTTGAAGTTTATGGAATGGAATTCTTTTCCTTCCTATAGGAACAGTAGTCTTAAAAAATATCCAATTCTGTCGAACAATATTTTGAACCAATGTTAAATTGCTAACGTTCTTTTCAAAAGCATGTCGAGTAACAGAAAAAAATACATACATACCATATTGTGTTTCATTTGTTCTTTAAATATATAAAGCTAACATATGTTATTCTACATACCTACTTATTATAGGTCACAATCTTTACATGTATTCGCAAATCTCCAACCTTTCGCTAGGATCTTTTGTTACATTTTCTAGTTGGAAACTTGTTGGCGTTCTTTTTGAATATTTATGCTATATGAACTTCTTACAAAATATAAACAAAAACATTGGCCTGCTCAAAAATCGAGAAACTTGCTTCACCCGGAACTTCCCTCGTTATGAAATCCTTTCTTGCTAAAAGGAACAATTCGTTGTGAAGGATATTCGGCACAACTGGATAAAACCGATGAGTAAAAAATTTCAACCGGATATGACAAACATAAAGATAGTTTTAAATGGTAAACAGCACATCTTAAATTAACATAACCGTAAAAAACAAACAACGTATAAATATAACCTAAGTAAAACATAAGTTGTTAGGATTTATAAAATTCAACAAGAACTACAAGTATGCTTTCAAAATTAATTTACAATTAAAAACGTTAATTAAAATTGTCATTAAAGGACTTGTCCAATGTATAATAAGCTTTTTCAACAGGAAGTTTTTTACACCTGCTTTATAAATTGTTTGACAAATTCTGCAATTAGTAAAAAGGAGATAGTTAAACATTTTCTGTCATTAAACATAATTGAGTTTTTCTTTTGAGATGAAGAAAAAATAGACGAACGATGATATACGATGGCATCTATACGATTGTCATATATGGTAATCAGACCTGACTAGTTTTGTTACTAAATTCAAATTACTGTATCGAGAACAGAAAAAATGGTAAAGTAATTATGGGTTGCACTGTTTTGTGGTTACGGTTTTAAACGCCACTGCTCATTGACGTTTCGACAAATTTGATTGAAACCATTCTTAACACAGACCTGTAAACACTTAGCTCTATTGATTTTAAAATGTTTAGTATACACATGCATACACAAAATGTTTCTTTCAGATCAGCATATGCTGTTACAATTACATCTTTTTGATTCGTTCAAAATCTCAGATGTATAGGAAAACAAAAAATAGCACGAAATATCTTTTTTGTCAATATAATCCAAATTTTGTCTTAATAACATCATATATCAACTTGAAAATGTTAAGCACTCTTAATGGTATACTTGAGATGTTATAAGGTAAGAAGCACCAGAGTTTCAGCTTCTGCGAGAAGGATTTTATTATAATATTTATATTACTAGGAAAAAAACCTTACATACATATATCAACATATATACATATTAAAATATTCAATAACACTTAAAATATATATTAACCTTAACACTATTATAAAATATTATCGATATATTAGATAATAAAAGAAAATACGGATGATGACAAGTAGCACCTATTTTTTAAAATAGGTTGCTTCATAGCCTGGGATGGAAAGGGTTCTAATTAGGCTTAGGTACTGCGGCTGTTAAAAATCACCCTCCACTTAGTACTTGAATTTGACCAACTGATTGAAAGGTTTATTCTAATATTTGTATAAATCTTGCGTGCAAGAATAATCAAAAGTTATTTAACGCCCTTGACAGGAAATTCAAGTACTATATTGTGCATATTTAGCAACTCGTTACATACCCAAATTAATGTTCAAAGGAGCCATACGATAATTTTTATGTGTTGTAGCATAAATTGCTTGCGTCTCCTCTAATGCCGACAATAATATAAAACAATAAGCTAAACCAAAACATGGTGAGTTATGGCTTTCAAATCGAAAAATGAATGACAGAACCAGCGAGATGCCTGAAAATGCTCCTTGAACTTCTCGGCTTGGGGTCCGACCCGGTCGGTTCTTAAACGGCGGCACCAAACGGTGAAAACACAAAACAGCACGGCAATCTGTTACCAATATAGTCAGCGGGTGACGACCGAGTGATGCCTGACATCGTTCGAAGATCGGGAACATATATTTATTGCTCACATCGCGTCGTAGTCATCATGAATATTGCTTTTGTATTGTTATTGCACAGTAACCTTAAGAAATCTAGACCTATTTTTTACAAGATGTAGCTTGTTTAGTTATGAGATTATTAAATATTTAGAAGTAATTAGGTCAAAGACAAAAAACAACCTAAACATTACACAATTATGAATAGAGAGATTTATGGACTAATGGAATTGAGTTGATTTTGCATCTAAAATTAGAGAATCTAAAATGCACGGATGATTTCGCAAGGGAAGACTTAATAAGCTAAAAAGCGCAATTTCTTATTTCTGCTCTATATCCCCAAAGCTGTACAGTAGAGTTCTTTTCTTTATTTAATAGCAAATATGACTTTTCGTAGATCTCAGAGCACGAAATTGTTTTGGAGATGTAGCTGTACAAATTTGAATGAAAATATGGAAAAATCGCTTGAAAATCGTAATTTTTTATTTTTTGCTTGGGCAATTATTTGCATCGGACGGGAAACATGTTTAAAATACTACTGAAAGTACACTCGACAGCGAACGAAATGCGATCTCATTATTCTATCTAAGATTTTTAGGTGCGGAGATATGAAATCGTAAAACAGGGCTTCTGCACACCAGTAAATCGGAGTGATTTGTTATGAATTCTTTTTTCAAAATGGTTCATTAACTAGCAATATGGCAATAAAAATAATGCTCTTAAATTTTATTTTCTAGTTTTTATTTTCGAGTGTAGTACTATAGTAAGAAAATTTTTTTGCTCCTCAATTCAACAAAAAGAAGTAACTTCAAATTGGCTAAAACAAATACTTAGGAAAATTACGTATATTATCATGTGTACTAATCTGCCTACGTAGTTTTCGATACATAATTTGAAAAATATGTTTTTGTTATTTTTTGTTTAAGTTTACCGAAGTGCACAGGCCCTAATTCAGGACTTGACATCTCCGGACTTATTAATCTTAAAGAGTTCAGTAAGGTCGTATTCTCTTCTTTGTAAAGTCTACTTTCAATAACGTTGTATAATTTCCTCTCGCCCGAGGAACCGGGAACGATTGCACAAGCAATGTATAATAAATAACGATTTTCAACCGATATTTCCAAATTTTCTGCGCTATTAAATAGATAGGTTTGGAGATATAGTGCAAAAAGTCAAAAAACATACTATTTTAATTTATTTATGAGTGTCCCGCTCTGAATTCGTATAATTTACCCCTGTGATATATCCATAAACCTATACATTTCTAATAGCGCAATATTTGATGTCTCTGAGAACTGGCCCAAACCGCACAATAGAGTGGAACCTAGACGTCGTAGTGGAATGTAGTAGTAGTAGTATACTTAACCAACTTAGGTTACCTAACAATCTGAAGTGTTACTTACGCCCGCGTCGAGTTTTATTGTTGATTTCGACAATGCATGCAAAAAAAACGCTGCGAGTATGTCAATAACAGTGGCGTATTTAAGTCCCTTCCGATGTAACTATGATATATATATATATATATATATATATATATATATATATATATATATAATGAAAGCTTTCACGGCTGTGGTCAATTAAGAAATCATGGTTCTTGGGATTAGACCGTGTCAAGATGGGATCAATTTCCGACGTTTCGCCTTCGATCTTCAGGGATCTCTTCTTCACGTGATCGGAACACTGAATAGCTCGGAGAGACCCGGGCCGGCTTTTTATAGTTGAGAGAGACTAAAGAATAAACTATTGAGATTAAAGCAACAACAGAGAGACTATGTAAGGATAAACAACGCTAATGAGTATCGAGGGCAAATAGGTAATCCAACTCTTAACTTCCATAAGAGATTCTTGAATATGACTGACGTGTCGTTCAGTCCAGGTAAAGAACAAATATTGAGTTATAATCATAAATACAATTTTTCCAATAATATTTCTACTAAAGACAAAGAAACTTTGGGCGTAGAGGCTGAAAATATTATTCAATCTACCGACACTAACAAAAAAACATTCTAAGGGCGAAAATAATGACTTTCTAAAAACTCTAATAGCGAGGTTAACAATAAAAACAAAAATTTTAATAAAGCCAACCTTAACAGTTTGAAGGCAAAAATAAAAGATAATGATCTTCTGATTACTAAGGCTGATAAAGGCTCCTGTCTTGTTATAATGAAAAGGTTTGATTACATTGAAAAAGTATTAGAGTTCTTAAATACCGACGAGTTTCAATCTTTGTCAAGGGATCCCACTAATTCCTTTTTTACTAAAGTGAAACAAGTTCTAGATAAGACTCTTGTCATGCTTGAATATTTTAACATAACAAAAGAAAAGCTTTATCCAATGAACTTCACAACACCACTGTTATATGGTTTGCCAAAAATTCACAATTAGACCAGTGGTTTCGTTCATAAAATCGCCCTGTTATCAACTTTCTTCTTGGCTAAAAACTATTCTAAGAAAGGTCACTGAGTTTGAGAGTGAATGTTCCACCAAAAATTCCATAGATTTCGCCAACTACTTAAAAAACATATCCTTACCATCAAATGTTAGACTTGTCCCTTTAGATATTAAAACTCTTTTCCCTAGCATTCCACCAATTGAATGCATTGATTTAAGTGAAAAATTATTAAGAAACAAAAACTTACCTGCTGTCTTAATATCTGATCTCATTCTATGGCTAAGAACTGTGCTAGAACAAAACTTTTTTAAATTTAATAATAGATATTTTCGACAACGCTCTGGCTTGGCAATGGGTTCTTGTCTTTCACCACTCTTGAGTGAAGTATTTATCTCCAACTTAAAAAAAAATAATGTATAGCTTATTTTCAGAACGTACGTTGATGATATTTGTATTGTTTGGAAAGGTAGTGAACAAGAATTGTTAAAATTTTTAGAATTTATCAATTCTTTGCATGAAAAAATATCCTTCACTATGCAGAGTCAAACTGATGGCAAACTTCCTTTTTTGGGCCTTCTTTTAATTAGAAATGATAACAAAATTAGTTTTGAGCTATATAGAAAACCCTCCTGTACTGATAATATCATTCAGTTTACATCTAACCCACCATTTTCTCGCAAATGTGTAGCTTTTAATTTGTTTTGGTACATACTTTTTAAATTACCACTATCCCAAGGTGGTTTTACCAAAGAATTAGATATAATAAGGGAAATTGCCTTAAACAATGGTTTCCCATTGAAAACATTCAACAAACTTTTTTATAAATTTATGAACAAATGCAAACTCTCTTATAACATAATACATAATAATTTAATTAATACAACGGAGTTTTAACATACTTTGGAAATATATCTCTACAGCTAGCTAAATTTTTATATATATCATTTATCATATCATTTAAAACAAACAATACTTTAAAACAACACATAGTTAGAATCAAAGACAAAAGGGATAGTCTTGAGAAATCTGGAATTTATTCCCTTAATTGTGCAGAGTGTCCTGTTGTTTACGTCGGACCATCGGGTAGAAAAATTTCGACAAGGATCCAGGAAGACCTCAGCTTGGTTACAAAACATCAAAATACAGATATCTCTAATACAAAATCTGCCTTTGCGAATCATTTGTTATCCTCAAAACATCGTTTTTCCATATCTGAAAATGTAAATATAATTCACGAATGCGATAAAGGTAAGAAGTTGGATCTTTTGGAAAAGATGGAAATAACAAGAGCTAAAAAGAGCCCCATCCTTACCTGCGTTAATGAAGTGCTTAATTTTGAGCCTCATTTGATTTTTAATAATATTTCAAAAGAATAATTATATATTTTTATTTTGCATAACATTCAAGCTTTTTCTGTCATTTTCACCAATTCTTCTTCTTTTTATTAATGTAGCATGTACTTTACGACAGTTAGTCAAGCTCATCCTGATTAATCTCTTCTTTTTTCGTTTTGCCCTATCGCCTCTCATCCAATAAATTTACATCGACGTCTCTGATTGGTCATTTAAGCGTAGCCTTTTCGTATTTTATTGTTTCTTTGTTTGGTTATGTTTGTTTTATGTACTTTGTAAAATGTGTTTTGTTTATGATAAAGATATATTATTTAATTTTATTTTCCGTTGTAAGGAATATTCATTTCAGGTCTGATGATGCCCGTTAGGGCGAAACATGTAACCTATTTCTAATTTATAAACTTATTTTTGACTAAGACCTAGACTTTGTGTTTATATTTTTTAATTTGTTATTTATAGTTGACCTGTGTTTACTGAAGCGTGACTCGGTGTAACGATCGGTTTCGACGTACGTGTAGACTGAATCCGATATCTCTGTTAAAATTGGAATGGAATAGTAGAATAGGAATAGCAAGTGTAGTTCTTCCATTTAAACACGGTACCACGGACAATATTGCAAAGTAATTTCGCCGGTCCGACATACGTACCGGGTGGCCAACTAAGAATCTCGCTAACCGTTAATCATATAACTTGGGGGAAAAAAAATTATTAGCTAAATCGACTAAGAGAAATCGCTGGAAAATATTTTGAAGTTCCGCATATGGCCGCTAGGGGGCGGAACTGTTATGGTCAATCAGAAAAAGGGTTGTTTCTTAAAAAATATTCATGTAAAGGTATATTATAAATACTGCCATCGTAAAGAGTAGAAAAATTGTGATTTTTTTGTTAAGGATATTTTGCTCTATCTCGTAAAATGTAGTGGTGGGGGAAGGTCAAACATGTTTTTATTAAAATGTCAATAACTCCGTTATAAGTCAACGGAATTGAACAAACTAGGTCTCGTTTAAAAGAGCCCATCTTAACTAATAATCTGATGTAAAAAAAAATCCGATTTGATTTCGCCGTGGTAACTAGAGGGCGCTGATTGACATCACAACAATTATTACGCATTATTTTGAAAATTTTAAATAGCACGCTATATCTCTTTTAACACAATTTAATAGAGGAGGAAATTCTCAATAAGTCAGTGCAAATTTCAGCTTCCTAACTTTTTTCAAACCGGAAATATAAATAAAACAAATATTAGGGCGCTGGGTACGCAACATCTCCCTAATCTGTATGGACATAGCCTACATCACAATAATTCAGTAATAATACCACAGATAATATTCAACGCAAATCGCTAAAAATTATACTAATGTTCTGAAATAACCACCAGGTGGCGCAGTAGGAGTCAATAAGTGCAATATTAAATTTTCATTATAATGGGAAATGAAAGCCATTTAAATGGAACGTGTGAAAGAAACGATAATAAAAATATAATTCAATTAATGCCGCCCTAAATGTTCAAATTGTCGGCCATCGTTTTCGATGCACTTATGCATCCTATCTCGCGTGGATAAAACTGCAGCCTCCAGTTCACCAACTGAAATAGTATTTATACAGTCTCTTATTCGCTGAATCATATTTTCCCGTGTAGTCAAAAACTAAATCTTTCACTCGACCCCATAAATAAAAATCTAAACACGTTAGGTCGGGTGACCTAGCTGGCCATGGAAGGGTGCCGCCTCGCCCTATCCATCGGCCAGGATAGTGGGCATCTAAAAATTCCCGAACGTTGACGGCGAAGTGCGCTGGACAACCATCGTGCTGGTATACCAATCGTTGTCGGACGTTCAGAGGTACGTCCTCCAACAAAATCGGCAATTCCTCCCTTAAAAATCTTAGATATCTCTCACCATTCAATGGATTATCGAAAAAAAATGGTCCGATAATTCGTCCGCCTAAAATCCCTGCCCAACAATTTACAGACCAACGGCCTTGGTGCTGGACTTCGCGCATCCAATGTGGATTTGTTCTGGACCAATAATGTGTATTGTGAAGATTGACACGTCCATCGCTCTGGAAGGTAGCCTCATCGGTCCACAATATTCGCCTCAGAAATTGCCGATCTTCCCTCATTACACCCAAAAGCCAGTGACAATGGTTTAGTCTGTGATCAAAATCTGCAGCAGTCAATTCCTGATGCAGCACTAAGTGATATGGATGTAACCTAAAACAAGATGAAGATATTTAATTGATGTTCCAGGAAATTATTGGTTTTCTAGGCTTAAAGACCTATGTGACATCAGAATCACGTGACTTTTGTTAAAAAATATGTCCAGTTTATATTTGCAATGTCGTTGCTTACCTGTGCTCTTTGAGTATATTTTGAACAGTGGTTCGCGTTACTCCTAGGTCTAGCGCAATAATTCGAGTACTTAGTTGAGGATTAAACTCGATATACGCTAGCACATTAATTACATTCTCTTCGGTGCGTCCTCTGCGTTGTCTGCGGTATACGGGAATATGCACGTTTCCAGTGGTTCGCAAACGTTGGATCACTCGAAGAAAAACTTAAAAAAGATTAGGGAGATGTTGCGTACCCAGCGCCCTAATATTTGTTTCATTTATATTTCCGGTTTGAAAAAAGTTAGGAAGCTGAAATTTGCACTGACTTATTGAGAATTTCCTCCTCTATTAAATTGTGTTAAAAGAGATATAGCGTGCTGTTTAAAATTTTCAAAATAATGCGTAATAATTGTTGTGATGTCAATCAGCGCCCTCTAGTTACCACGGCGAAATCAAATCGGATTTTTTTTTACATCAGATTATTAGTTAAGATGGGCTCTTTTAAACGAGACCTAGTTTGTTCAATTCCGTTGACTTATAACGGAGTTATTGACATTTAAATAAAAACATGTTTGACCTTCCCCCACCACTACATTTTACGAGATAGAGCAAAATATCCTTAACAAAAAAATCACAATTTTTCTACTCTTTACGATGGCAGTATTTATAATATACCTTTACATGAATATTTTTTAAGAAACAGCCCTTTTTCTGATTGACCATAACAGTTGCGCCCCCTAGCGGCCATATGCGGAACTTCAAAATATTTTCCAGCGATTTCTCTTAGTCGATTTAGCTAATAATTTTTTTTCCCCCAAGTTATATGATTAACGGTTAGCGAGTTATGGCCGGCGTCCATTCTTAGTTGGCCACCCCGTACAATCTTTAACACACACAAGAAAATTGGACAATGTTTGCGATCACCAAAGGACATTATTCCTTTCCAAACGGAAGGAGTATATGCAATTCCTTGTTCCTGTGATGATGTCTATATTAGAGAAACTAGACGATCAATATCGACTAGGCTTAAGGAACATGAACGATGTAGCAGGAAAAAACAAATTGTACAATCTCCTGTATCTGAACACCAAAATTTTACTGGATATGTCATAAATGTAAAAGAAACCAAACTCCTTGCATCGGTTTCGGGATTCTATAAACGCAAAATTAGAGATTCTCTATCTATTGAAGGTTATAAGCATCCTAACAATTTTAATAGAGATACGGGCTTCAGTTTACATCATACGAGGAAACCGATCCTTACACCGAGTCACGCTTCGGTAAACAGAGGTCGACTATAAATAGCCGGCCTGGGTCTTTCCGAGCACATTCAGTGTTCCAATCTCGTGAAGTAAACATCCCTGAAGATGCCTTGTGCAATCGAAGGCGAAACGTCGGAAAGTGATTCCATTTTGCCACGGTCTAATCCCAGCAACAATGATTTCTAAATGCTATATATATTTTTATTAATTCTAATCGGATTTGCCCCATTGAAGTATCTCCGATCACTATTTTTGGTTTTAAAAAAATATTTTGACAAAAAAAGGGAGACATGCAAATAGTACTTAAAATAGGGTGTATAATATTTTATTCGACATCATCTACATCGAAATTCTTAAAAACAAATCTGTCACGCCGAATGTCACTTCCTAACACTTTTTACACAACTTCTTCTTTTTCGATATCCTGTATATCGGGAACGCCGGGAAATACAAAATAATTTTGCTTACGACTGCTCCTTTTCTGCAAGAAATTGACTTGAAGTTTATCCGAAATCAAATATTCTCTCCTCTTCCAAAAAAATTTCTCTCCCGTTTATTCATTGCAAAGGACTCTAAGACGAAATCTCCTGTTTGTATCTCTCTAGCAATATTCTGAGTTTCAAATGTAGGCAAATACTCTTCTTCAGAACCCTCAGTACAGATTGAAGACAGACTCGAAATCTGTCACTTCAGATATATTATTATTAATTATAACACTCTTTCCAGGTACCACATCCATATGTTTGCCTCTGTTTGGCCTTGAACTTTTATTTGTCCCAGAAGCACCTGTACCAAATCGGGATTCTTCTACATGGTTTCTGAAAGCAGCCCTCCATGATAGATCTGCATTGTTTTCTTGGTCTTAATGTCTAATTTTTTAGGAATTTGGTCCAAAACTTTGTCTACATAGTCTACATAGGGGTATAATTCCACACTTCTTGAATCCTGATAGGATATTGGACGAATTTTTTAGACCAATTTTTTCAATGGTTTCCTTCAGTAATCGTGGGAAGTCACTCTTGGGCAAAACACCTCGATTAGAACAATTAATTGTCCAACACCTGCCTTCATTTTCTTCTTTCTTTCGGTCTAAAAAAAACTTACATCTGGGGGCTGACAAAAGTGGGTTGAGTTTGGTGGTAGTAGTAAGAAGTTAATATTATTTTGCATATAAATTTTAATCACATTTTATGACAGATGGCTAGATAAATTATCACCTACCATTGCATTTGAGTCATTAATATTTTAAAATATAGTAATAAAATATTTACAAACCAATCTTCGAACATCGTTAAGTCAAACCAACTACTGGCGTTCTCATTATATCCTGCACCGGATACCTCACCTTTCGTCCAAGTGGGATAGATAGGTTTAGCCTTGTAGACTATATATGGAGGTAGTAGTGTTCCCTCACCAACAGCAGCCATCATTACACTTATACTGGTCTTCGATGTATCCGCTCTTATTTCAGTAGTTTGTAAAGTTTATTTGGTCGTAATGCGAGATGTGTGAAGGGGGAATGTTTTCCACATTAAGATTCTCTTAAATTCTGAAAATAACCTGGCATTACCTCATGAGAAACACTGGCCCTCAATTGATTTATGTTTTTGCTAAGTCGAACTGTTATCCCTTTATTCCTTTGGAAAAAAAATCTGATCAATTCCGGACCTTGACGATTGTCCCGCAATCTCTTCTCAATCCTATTATTCCTTATATCCATCATCTGTAGAGGAAATCCCTTCTTTGCACATTCTAATAGCCCTTCAATAAGCTATAATTCTTCTCCCTCACTGAGTGCTATTGGTCTATAAATAATATTGCTCTTGCATCGACTTTTTACCGCATTTTGCAAAGTGGTATAGGAAATTCCAAAATTTTCAGAAGCATTTCCGATAGATAAAAACCTACCTTAGTTCCGGTAGCTCCCTGGACCAACTTTTTTTTTAATTCCTGACCATTTTTCAAACAGTTTGCACGCCTTAAAGAAAAAATAATTTCATTTAACATATATGATCCTATTTTCGAATTTAACCGTATTATTTATTTGCAACCTCTACTGAAATGTTCGTTTCAGCCAAATGTCAAAACGCTGTCAGTTGATATTACAGAAACACGAGTGTTTTTATTCTGCTACCTACCTTTTCGACGGGACAACCGTATTAAATATTTAGGTCAAGTCCTGTAAATTACGAATTGGCCTATTTTGAAACTTCAACAACTACTTACTAGATGGCAGGGCCGGTCAAATTTTAAAATTATTTGATCGGATTTACCTCACTTTACGTGCTGCATTTTATAAAATAAAATAAACTTGACAAGACAAACAAAACGTTATAAAATTAACTGTTAACTAAACTACAATAGAAAAAAAAGTAGATAGGCCTTAACCCGGAACTTTTCTCGTACGTAGCGAATTCCTCCCCAAACATTTTTGTATATGCACATGTAGCTATTTCGTAATAACTTTATGCATAATATACAGGGTCAAAAGGAACACTCAAGGGCTGCTTTCGCGTTACAGACATTTTAAAATTTACAGTTTTTTTTTAAATGTGGAAACTGTGCAATTTTACTCTCTGAAAATTATTACAAATCCAATCCTTTTGAAAATATAAATTATAACAAATTAATTCAAAACACTAACCATTTTTTAAATTTTAGACCGCTTACACACTAACGCAAACTACATGCATGGCAACGACGAAGTGTTTTACAAACCAAAAAAATATTATACGGTGATACAAATAATATATCACTATAGCAAAAATCTCACTGCCCGAACGAGTAGCTATAAATATAAAATAGTTTTTTTTTTGTTTAACAAGGTAATGTTTTTGTCCGTTTCCAGTAGCATTTTCATTTTGCGCTGAAAAATGTATATCATGTTGCCGGATTGTACGTTTTGAAATAAAGATCATTCAATGGTTAAACCTTTTAAATGTTGTGACTATTTTAAACAAGAACTTTAATTACTGAATTAATAATGATGTAATTAATAGTTTTGGAGGATACAATGTCTCAGATATTTAGCGCATTTCTTAAATTATACAGTTATAATAAGGTTATAATAAGTTTCTTTTGCCTTAAATGGCCGCGCTAAAATATTCGTAGTCTATTCCCATGTGATATATTTCAGTTTGCTTGACACAGGCAAAGTTTTATTACTCAAGTACCCGGATCTTATTTTATAATAAATCGATTTCTGAGGAAAAAAGAAAGATATATTTATTATTTAATATGCTACACTTGAATGTTGTTTGTCAAGCTGAAAGTTCTCTTAGATATTCTTCATACGCATGCGTAATTAAGAATTTATGTCAATACATCTGTTTAAATCATGTATCTAACGTTCATTTAGATTGAAATATTTGAAACAATTAAACATTTTTATCTCCTCACCTTTTATGTGTAAACATTTTAAATCGATATTGAACATACATAGATGCACACATTCATTTTGAATACCTTACTTACCTAAATCAAACCATTGCTTATATTCTGTAAGCAGTTTGTATACCATATTTTATTCTTTTTTTAATTATTTTTATTATTTATACTTTTTATAACTTTATTAATTTAGTTTAAAAAAAAAACAAATTGTATGGTTTATTACTTTGCTAAATTTTTATTCCAGGAAATGAGATTTTTAAGCAGTTTATTGAGCTGCTATTTTGTTTTTACATACGGGATTCGCAATAAACTTTTACCACTTTATCTCTTGTCACACCTGATTTCTATGCAAAATTTCAGGTCATCTCGATACGTAGTTATTGACACTGATTTTTTGAACATTTCAATATGCTACCATTGTGTTCCGCCATGATGGCTTAACGCTAAAATTTTTGCATTTTGTCCTTACATCATCTTGTACAAAATTCTCGTCACTAATAATACTAAAAGAAGTTAAATTATTTCCTTGTGTTCGACTCGGGATAATTTTCGAAATATTCATGAGAGCGAAAAAATTTCCGGATTTAATTTTTAACTTCCCATCGTATTCGGTAAGAAAATTGTACACCAAATTGTGTTTAAAATAATTTTAAAATTATATTTTTAGATTTTTGACAATGCATAAGTGTTTTCCTCTGACAAGGCACCAACAGACGAAAGAAAGTTTGATTGACTTGGTAATTCAGTTGTCATAGTAACTACGTAAAACCTTAATTTACAATTTTTTGAATTTTAAAGCTGTCAGTTTTGTAGCAAATGCTCTGTGACGCGGCGTGAGCAAAATATTTCGTTTCGGTCAAGAAAGTAAAGAAAGTCAGGAGATTTAGCAGTTAATACCCGTGAATACTAAGAAATTCAAGTAAATAGTTTACAAACTTTTGCTTAGAAAAAGGAATAATTAAAATTTTTCTGTTATACTATCTATAAGATTTCTATTAATTTTATTGTAGTTATATGTAAATACAATTTTAGGTCTTAGCATAGAATTTTTTTTTATTTTACGTAATTTTGGGATACAACATTTGGTAGAAAGCTTTTTCTACTTGTTCTAAAGTGCTACTAAATGCATTGTGTTGTTATAATAGTATGATAAAATTGAGAGCTATATTTTTTTTAATATCGCATTTAGTACAAAAATATTGTTCCAATATTTAACATAGTTCACTATTTCATTATAATATGTATAATTTGTTTTATTACAATTGGTAGTAAATTATAATTTTATTGGTTTTTATATATAAACAGATTTAGTTTGTTCCGCAGTTTTGGTTTGCTTCCAGTAGCAATAACATTGATTTCTACTTATTTGAGTTATATGGAAGTACAATTTTAAGACTTATCATAGTATATTCTTTAATTCCACATAAACTTTAAGTTACTAAAAGTGGTAGAAAAAAGCCTTTTTTTTAGTTTTTAATTGTTTTTTTATATTACGTATACTTCATATAGCGCAGCGCGCGGTGGCGACGTGCATAGTTAGCGACAGCTAACAGATTTGAGAGCTCACTATTTCATATTTTGTATGATTTATTTTACTGCAATTGCTAGAAAATTATAATTTTATTGGTTTTAACAGATTTAGTTTGCTCCTTAGTTTCAGTTAGCTTTCGGTAGCGATAACATTGATTTCTACTAATTGTAGTTACACGGAAATACCATTTTAAGATTTATGATAATTAATTCTTTAATTTTGAATAAACTTTAAATTACAACAGTTGGTTGAAAATTGCTATGCTAAATATAAAGTGTGATTCAAAGTTCAGTTTTTTCGCGTTTAAGAAGAAAGGAGGTGGCAGAAGAATGCAAAAAAATCCCTAATTATGTAAGTGAAATGTGCATATCAAAATTTTACTTTCTAAAAAAATTGAGTTTTTGCGAAATGTAAACACGTTTTAATAAAGAAATTGTCAAAAAAATTATTCTGTCATTATGTCAAAAAGGAGAGAAAAATTTCCGATAAAATATGTGTCGCCATCAGCGGCGTATATCAGGGGGGTGTTTAAACTTTCCCCCCAGAACCACTTTAATTTTAGTAAAAATGATAGAAACAGTATAAAGTAACCCCCTCAGAGCCAGGTTTACTTATAGCTAAAATAAAGTCATGAACTCAATCCCTCCCCCCAGAAGCAATGTATATATATATATATATATATATATATATATATATATGTTGATTCCTAGTCCTTCATGAATGAAAAAATACAATGTGTTTTGATGAGGGGTGTACATCCGTTCACTACTTTCGTTTTGAAAAGAACAGTTTTGTTGACGGTTCGCCAAAATCACATTTGGTATTTTCGAAGCTTTCTTTCTTGCGTCCGAATAGAGACTCACAACTGTTCTCTTCAGAACGACAGTAGTTAACGGATAAGAATGAAAACACATCATATATATATATATATATATATATATATATATATATATATATATATATATTTATAGAATATATATATATATATATATATATATATATATATATATATATATATGTATATATATATATATACATGTTGATTCCTAGTCCTTCATGAATGAAAAAATACAATGTGTTTTCATGAGGGGTGTACGTCCGTTCACTACTTTCGTTCTGAAAAGAACAGTTTTGTTGACGGTTCGCCAAAATCACATTTGGTATTTTCGAAGCTTTCTTTCTTGCGTCCGAATAGAGACTCACAACTGTTCTCTTCAGAACGACAGTAGTTGACGGATGAGAATGAAAACACATCATATATATATATATATATATATATATATATATATATATATATATATATATATATATATATATATATATATATATAGTAGAAAATGGATTCTTTGGGATGACCGCTAAAGCAATGGAATATGGCTAACCATAGACACGTGTTTCTGACTTAAGGTCTTCATCAGTACAGTCAATTAGTTGAGAGACGAGTACAACTAGTGCCAAAATGAATACACAAAACAATACCAGAGTCACCAACAGGAGCAAAACCGACATTTGTGATTACCAAGAGAACATCCGAAATCTTCGCCGGACTTGATACTCTATTTACCACGGAGCAGCATATAGACACCTGTGGCGAAACTCATAACCCAAGATTAGTATATATATATATATATATATATATATATATATATATATATATATATATATATATATATATATATATATATATATATATATATATATATATATATATATATATATATATATATATATATATATATATATATATATATATATATATATATATATATATATATATATATATATATATATATATATATATATATATATATATATATATATATATATATATATATATATATATATATATATATATATATATATATATATATATATATATATATATATATATATATATATATATATATATATATATATATATATATATATATATATATATATATATATATATATATATATATATATATATATATATATATATATATATATATATATATATATATATATATATATATATATATATATATATATATATATATATATATATATATATATATATATATATATATATATATATATATATATATATATATATATATATATATATATATATATATATATATATATATATATATATATATATATATATATATATATATATATATATATATATATATATATATATATATATATATATATATATATATATATATATATATATATATATATATATATATATATATATATATATATATATATATATATATATATATATATATATATATATATATATATATATATATATATATATATATATATATATATATATATATATATATATATATATATATATATATATATATATATATATATATATATATATATAATATATATATATGTATATATATATATACATGTTGATTCCTAGTCCTTCATGAATGAAAAAATACAATGTGTTTTCATGAGGGGTGTACGTCCGTTCACTACTTTCGTTCTGAAAAGAACAGTTTTGCTGACGTTTCGCCAAAATCACATTTGGCATTTTCGAAGCTTTCTTTCTTGCGTCCGAATAGAGACTCACAACTGTTCTCTTCAGAACGACAGTAGTTGACGGATGAGAATGAAAACACATCATATATATATATATATATATATATATATATATATATATATATATATATATATATATATATAGTAGAAAATGTATTCTTTGGGATGACCGCTAAAGCAATGGAATTTGGCTAACCATAGACACGTGTTTCTGACTTAAGGTCTTCATCAGTACAGTCAACTAGTTGAGAGACGAGTACAACTAGTGCCAAAATGAATACACAAAACAATACCAGAGTCACCAACAGGAGCAAAACCGACATTTGTGATTACCAAGAGAACATCCGAAATCTTCGCCGGACTTGATACTCTATTTACCACGGAGCAGCATATAGCCACCTGTGGCGAAACTCATAACCCAAGAGTAGTAAATTAATTTTGTATATATATACATATATATATATATATATATATATATATATATATATATATATATATATATATATATATATATATATATATATATATATTATATATATATATGAACTCTGAAAAGAAATCGCGATTGTCAACGACAAATGAAACGGATCATCTGTGGCAATGCAGGACATGTTCCCGACATGGATCTTGGTATCCTTATTGCGACGTTGGTGTAACGAGAAACTAAAATACATTAATATTTTGAGAAATTGTCTGGACACTCGTCAAACATCATTTTTACTTCACTCGTAAAGTAAGTATTGTAAACGTGACAAAATCATCCTCCGAGATTTTTTCAGATCCTTACGTTTCAGGGTCCCTAGACGCTGAAAACACGTTTTCTCAATTCCGTCGCTGTCTGTCTGTCTGTTCGCGGCAAATCTAAAAAATACTTATCCGATTGACTTCAAATTTTGGTCAATAATTAAGATTCATATGGAGATGACCTGGTAACATTTTGGTAAAAATCCCATATGGCAAAACAAAATGGCGGCCTAGTTAAACTTTAAATAAATATTACTAAAAAACTACTTACCTAATTGTAAAATGTTGGTATGAATCCCAGACGGCGGAACAAAATGGCATCTAAAAAAGATTTCAAATTGTATACTCTAACTTACTGTGGTACAGATATGAACTAGTAAAATTACGGTACTAATTCAAGAAGGCGGCACAAAATGGCGGCCAAATAAAATGTTTGTAATTCAATAATATTAATTATAATATTATAATAATATTAAAATATTCACGTTTTAGCGTTCCTAGGTGCCAAAAATATGTTTGATGATTTTGGTCAAAATCCAATATGGCAAAACAAAATGGCGGCCTAGTGAAATGTTAAAAAAGATATTACTAAAAAACTACTTATTCAATTTATCTCAAAATTTGCACAAAAATCAAGTATTACGCAGAAATTATCTGGTAAAATTTTGGTACGAACCAAAGATGGCAGAACAAAATGAGGGTTCAATTAAATATTTAAAAATTCAATCTGAAAAACTGCTTAATGTACTGATTTCAAGTTGCTGTAACTAACTGTGGTATACACATGAACTAGTAAAATTGTGGTACTAACTCAAGATGGCGTAACAAAATGGCGGCCAAACAGAGGATTTGTGATGGTGAATAAATCACGGTTTACTGTTCCTAGGTGCCAAAAATAAGTTTTATCAACTCCGTCGGTTTGTCTGCCTGTCCGTCAGTTAATAGCGGCATAGCTTAAAAACTACTTATCAGATTGACTTGAAATTTTAGTCAAAAACTAAGGGTCATATTGGGATGACCTGGTAATGTTTTAGTAAAAATCTAATATGCCGGAGCAAGATGGTGGCCTAGTGAAATGTAAAAAAATTATTACTAAAAAACTAATTATCAAATTTGCCTCATAATATGCACAAAAATCAAGTGTTACATAGGAATGAACTACTAATATTATAGTATGAATATAAGATAGTAAAATAAAATGGCGCCCTAATAAAATATTTAAAAAATGAGCGTGAAAAAACTGCTTATTAAATTAACTTCAAATTTTGTGTAAGCGTTAAGTGTGATATAGCGATAAACTGGTACAGTTGTGATACCAATTCCCGATGACGGAACAAAATAGCAGCTAATTTTTTTTAATCTTATTCAATTGACTTTACATTTTGCAGAAAATTTAAATGTGATATAAGGATAAACTGGTACGAATTCAAAATGACGTAACAAAAAGGTGGTGTGCGCCAACTACTTATTGAATTTATTACTACCCTTCCAAAAGGTAAGTATTGTAATCGTGAAAAAATCACCCTCCGAGATTATTTCAGATGTTTACGTTTCGGGGAACTTATAGACCAGAAAACAAACATGTTTTCTTAATTCCGTCGAATTGTCTGTCTATCGATCTGCCACACAGCTAAGAAAAGTACTTACCCGATTGACTTCATATTTTGGGCAAAAATTAAAAGTCATATGGGAATGACCTTTTAATAAAATTCAAATATGACGGCCTAGTCAAATGTTAAAAAAATTATTACTAAAAAACTGCTTATCTAGATTACCAGAAATTTTGCAAAAAATTGAAGTGTTAGTTAGTATTAACTAATAAACGCCATTTTATGCGGTTTAATAAAATATTTAAAAATTTAGCCTGAATAAAACTATTTAATAGATACAGATGGCGAAATAAAATGGCGGCCACATGAATTATTCTTATTCGTAAAAAAATTGCAGGCCTCACATATATTTACGTTTTTGCGTCCCTGGATGGCAAAAAAATTATTTTCTCAATTCTGTCTCTCGGTCTGTCAGTTAGCGGCGTAAGCAAAAACTACTTACTCAATTGACATGCAGTTTTGATCAAAAATTAAGGGCTATGCGGGGATGATCTGATATTATTTTGGTAAAAATCCAATTCGACGGAATACAATGGCGACCTAGTGAAATGTTAAAAAGGTATTATTAAAAAACGTCTTATTCAATTTATCTCAAATTTTGCACAAAAACCTAGGTATCAACCTGTAATATTTTGGTATGGATCCATGACAGCAAAATGAAAAGCAGGCCTAAAAAAAAATCAGTCTAAAAAACTACTTTTTAGATAAATTTTAAATTTCGGAATTCTATTAAGTGTTATATAGAGATTAACTGGTAAAATTGTGGTACAAATTCAAGACAGAGAAACAAAATGGCGGCCAAATAAAATGTCTAAATAAATGAATGTAAAAATTATTCTTATACAATTGACTTAATATCTTGCAGCAAAATTGAATATAATACGGGGATTTACCGGTACGAAATCAAAATGACGATATAAAATGACGGTCGTAAAAGATCAGGGTAAAAACGTCATTTTATTTTAAATCGTGCCCAAAAAATAAGTGTGACATAGGTAGAAACTAGTTAAATATTGGTCGATTCCTACATGCTGGAATAAAATGGCGCACAATAAAAATGTTTCAAACGACAGTATATTAAATGATTTTGTGCCGAACTGAATTGGGTTACGCTTTACTATTCCTAACGAAAGGAAATATTCATAACGAGGGAAGTTTCGGGTAAAGGAAATTTACCGACTCTTTTAAAAATATTTACACAAATGTTTAAATTGATCTTCAATCAATGTCTCAGTTCTGCACCAATTGTTACCGGTTTAGTTTGCACGAAATATTTTCTGCAAAACAACAAAAAATTGATTTACCACACTTGACAATGCATTATTTTTGTTATATTATTATAATGAGTAAGAATTTGCGATAATTTTTCTGAATATTCTCGACTAGAATCAGAAATGTCGTAGTTTGCATACTCGTCAGACAACGCAATAAAAAGTGCTATTTTCAAAATCTGTTACACTATTGTTTTATGAAATTTGTCAAAACCTAGCTTGTAAGCATTCCTGGCAATAGCAGGTTTCCATTAAAAAATATACATGGTGTTAGGGGTTTGACTACAAATATTTGAACATAGGATAGTATGAACGATTTTAAATAAAATATTCTTATAAACCATCGGCATATTCGAAAAGGTTTTCGAGATATTTAATTTTAAAATGTTTAATTTTGGAGAAGGTTTCAACTAATTCCAAGACAACATGGCAACATTGCTATTTGCTTGGACATCAATGTGATGACAATCTCATCACCTGTGTTTTGTCAATAAAGGAGTATACAAAACCTGTAGGTTTGAAAACGATTCAATTATTTTATTTTGATTACCTGTTTGGAATCTATGAACAAATTTTTTTATAAATTGTGGTTTGTTAGAATAATATAGGTGTGTATAAAAAATAGTAAAAACCTGTTACTAAACCTCTTTAGATCATTTATTTGTATAGTTTTTAACTGCGCAACCCTAATTAAGTTTATTATTTTCCAAAAATTAATAAAGGATATGAACTTACCAAGCATATTAATTTATAGCACTAGATAAGTAATACACACATTAAAAAAGTATTTTAGAAACTTAAGTAAATGCTAAAAATGACTACCGCCACTAAACAGCTACACAAACAATAGGACACCTTCTGTTAGGATATCTTTCCCGGTATGTTTGGGACGCCAAATCAGCATTCTGTCTACACTTTTCGTAAATAAGTAACATGTCTGCATATTCAATACTTGTATACATTTTTAAAGAGTTTTTTAATCCCGACTACTGCAAAAAATTAAGGGGAAAGAACTAAAAAAAAAGACAACTGCAACTGATATGTTTATGAATTGTTATGTTCATTGAAGCCTGCTCGTTTTTTTTACGGTAGGCAGTGTTGCCTTTTCAAATAAGCATTCTGTGGTAAAATAAAACAATCTATTTATTTTTTGAATTTAGGTCGTTCAGATATTCTACTAAGAAATAATCTGTAGGCATTTTTTAGAAAATCATATAATGAATTGTTTTACATAATAAAAATAACGATGTGCTTAAAAATTAATAAAACAAAATACAACTTTAAGGCCGTTTTTCTCAAAAATGGTAAGGAATTGACCCTATGTTATTTAAGCATTTTTTAATCAGAATCGTCCATAATATTACGTGTTAAAATATTTGTAGTCAAACCCCTAACACCCTGTATATGTTATCTGTAGTAACATTCAAAGTGCTATATTAATAATTTGATTGCAAGTATAGTAAAAAAAGCACAACTGCGAGTACTACATTGTTAAAATTTAATAAAAGTATAATAATATATTGAAGATCGATTTTAATATTATTAAAGATTGAAGGGTCAAAGGGAGAACTCTTGAACCGTTAATGATCTCTCGGCGAGGACTTTGAAACTCGGCCGCTAGATGGATTTGGTAGTACTCTTCGGTTTCCCAAGGTCTATAGAGCTGGGCTGCCGTCGGCTAACTAGATAACTAGTGATCAGTTGAGTGGGTCGGGGTAAAAATAGAAAAAGTATGCGCCACCTGTTTTTATGGCCCTGAAAAGAAAGCTCAAGACCGGATGAACTTAAGAAAAACAGGAAAACTACAAAAACTTTACAATAACACCAATATCCTTAATATTGAAAAATATATATTTACAAAAACTTACCGTTATAGCCTTGTTTATACATGATTATAGTCACACTTAGCTCATATAAAATTTAATAAATGAAATGAAAGACATATTAATAATTATTACCTTCTCTTACGACTATTTCCTGAGTATGAACAAAGGGAAGAGAGAGAGAGAGAGAGCTGTCTATAAAATATAGGAAGAGGTCGTAAGATGTGACGTAGCCTAACCTAGGATTCTTCCAAATAATTTTGCATGTTGCACTTAAATTTTTATATATTTAGTAATAAGTGGTACGAGAGAAAGCTCATCAAGATTTAACTATGTTAAGTATCTCAGAAAGAAAGGTAGTGTTGGTTTTATACCAATTTAACTTAAATCAAAAGGCTACAAAACTTACATCATTCAAGTTTTAAGTACAGTACTTGTCAGTGATTCAATTACCTTCGAAATAGGCCTATTTAACCCAGTTTACAAATAAATGTGCAAATTCATAAAACAAAAGTGCGGTGTACTGAATGCTATTCGTTAAAAGTTAAAAACTAGACATGATTTAAAGTGTTTCGTTAAAGTTCATTATATATTAATTCTATTACCAAAATGGAATTAGCTCTATTTGGCACATAATAACACTAACAGACAATCAAGTATGTTCCCAAGACAACACACACAGATCAAACCTGAAGTTGATTATATTTGATACGTAGAAGAGTCTGTCGAGGATCTCACAACAGCATCGAGGATGTACATATGGTTGGCAGGCCTAGTTTCATACAGCTTGAAACATGACTCCTGAGGGACTGCAAGCAAGCTTCAGAGTGACTGTGCTACTGCTAAAGTTCATTAGCACACAAGAACATTGGACCAAAACATCAAATAAAAAAAAATGCCTAAAAGGAACAAATCAAGCAATAGAAGAAAGTTCGAGAACCCAAGATAAGTAAATTATACATTTTAGTTTTGATAATAAATATTTGTGAGAGAATGATAAAAATGAGACTTACCAATGATATATTGGCCTTTTCAAAGAGTCAGGAACATGTGACTTGGAATGAAAAATGGGTTTCTTCCACTAAAATTCTAATTTTAACTCAGCTAGCATAGCTATGGGACACTTAAACAATAAGTCACCCAAAATAATTAGAATGGGCCCATTTTTCAAAGAAAAATCGGCAAAAATGCCCTAAAGACAACCAAAAGTTCCAGAAGATGGTCTGCCTTTTTTTTTAACTCCTGTCACTTTTTCTTTCTCCTATTGGATAGAAACCTAGAGATTTTTGATACAACCCTGATGTTGGTACTACTAATTGATAATGAAGTTGACAGATATTTCAAAATTAATTTAAATTTAGATAAATTTTATTTTTGTTTTGAGATAATTAGAATATACCCAAATGTTAGTTAAAATTACAATTATAAGTTTCAAAATAAAGATTTTTGATCATATCAATTTTCTTTACTCTGATTTCATATTTTCCTAATTCCTAACCTTATTGTTTGTTATTGTTTTAACTAAAGTTTATGTAATGTGCTTTCTCTTAATTTCAGAAAAATATCAGCTTTATTTCTACAAAGGGGCTTGATGCTACTGAAAAACAACAAATACAGTAAGAGCTAATGAGAGCTATCACCAGAATACAAGGTAAACTTTGATTTCTTTTACTTAACTTAGCCTAAAATTGTCAACTCCACAATCATGTAACAAATTTGTACCTAAAATTGTTAATTTTAATAATTTGTTTCAGAATGAGAAGAATGTCCCTATGGAGGTCTCCACCACTTGGGTTATTGTTATAAAGTTAACCTAGGATTGCTGAGATTGTGATTTTAAATTTTGAATTAAACGATAAAAAAACATTAAACTTATTTCAACTATGAAGATTATAGGAACTGGTAAACATATTTTATAGATTTTATCTTAAATAAAAATATAGCAAAATTCTAAATTTCTGTTAGGAAAATATAACTCGTTACAACACCTCCCCTCCTTAAAAAAAAAAAGATTTGAAAAAAAAAACTCAACTAACTTGAACTCAAAAAAAATTATATACTTATTTTTAATGTAGATTAAATAGATAAAAAGGGTGTGATGCAGTTTAGATAGAGTCATCAGGTGGATGAGCTTTTAGGTTTTTGACATTCCAAACACCACAGCTTCGCCCATTAGAATCCGTGAGTTCATAAGTCCATGGTGATAGAACACGGGAAATAACATAGAGTCCTGTATATTTAGGAGCTGGTCTGGAAGTAAAGTGTTTCGAAGCATCTGATAAAATGTAATTTTCTTCCAAACTTTCTGATTTAGCACAAAGCAATTATCTCGTCGACGAAGGTTGTATGCATGACTTGATTTCTTGCTTGCTTTAAGCGATTCTCAACATCCACAAAAACTTTCGACAAAGCGTTTGATCGCGCTAAAGCATCATAATTTCCTGAATTTTCTTGAGTGGTGTTTTCGTCATGAGGTAGTCTAATTTCATGTCCAAAGACTACAAAATTCGGAGTCAAGCCTGTAGTCTGATGTTCTGCTGATCGGATTGCACAACCAGCTTTAGCTAGGAATTTATCCCAATGTCGTTGATCCTTGCTTACATAACACGTAAGAATAGTCTCTAATACGCGATGTACTCTCTCCACGGGATTGGCTTGAGGATGATAATTGGCAGTATATCGAATTTCTATGCCATAGCTTTCCAAAGTATCTCGAAAAGTTTTACTGCGGAACTGGGGACCATTATCAGCAATTAGTTTCTTAGGTATCCCATATATTAGTATTAAGTAATCTTCCAACCATTTTAAAATAGACGTAGCTGTAGCGGTACGAAGAGGGAAAAATAAGCAGAATTTGCTGAACACATCACAAACAGAAAATATATACGAATGGCCAGAGCTAGAGCGTGGCAGTGGACCAACAATATCAACACTGATTACCTGCCAAGGTCTGGAAACAGTTGGTATTTGACTCAACATTTGGCCAGCGGGGACCTGTTGTTGAGGCTTCGATTCAATGCAGGTTCGGCATCTCTTAATATATCGTGATACATCAGATTTAATTTGGGGCCGTAATACTTCTGGGTGATGCGAGATAGTGTTTTAAACACTCCTAAATGTCCACATGTCGGAGGGTCGTGGTTTGAACGTATTATTTCTGATCGACGTTCTCGGGGAACCACTACAAGCCATTCATCTTCGGGATTTACAAGTGGTGGATATGGATGCCTAGCTCGTTTATACAAGTTATCGTTGTCGATATGCCAAAGAGGATATTTAGGTGGCTGCTGGGTTACTTTCTTGATCATTCCAAGATACCACTTGTCTACTACGGGAGGTAGATTTATATCTTTTATTTCTTTCTTTACCGAATCTATAATTGGTACTGATCATGATAATGTGTCTGGAACGACGTTTTCTTTACCTTTCCGATGTACAACATCAAAATCGTATTGTTGTAAACGAATCGCCCATCTTGCTATTCGTTCTACGGGGTCCTTGATTGAATTCAACCATTTTAAACTATAATGGCCGGTGACAACAGTAACTTTTGTTTCCTCTAAGTATGGTCGAAGTTTTTCAATAGCAAATAAGACTGCAAGGCACTCTTTTTCTGTCGTCGTGAACTTTCTTTCATTTTTCGTCAAAGAACGGCTAAGATAACAAATAACACGTTCTTCATTATCTTGAACCTGGGAAAGGACAGCACCGAGTACGAAGTCTGAGGCATCACATTGCACGACAAAAGGTTTATCAAAATCAGGGCATGATAGAACAGGTGCTTTCACAAGGTGTTCTTTGATTGTATTAAGAGCTAATTCGCAATTTTGGTCCCAATTAAATTTTATATTTTTTCTTGTGAGTTAGCAAAGAGGGGCTATTATGGTCGAAAATTTTGGGACAAACCTGCGATACCACGATGCGAAACCGATAATTCGGATGGGGATGCTCAAAATTGCCTCTATTTTCTCAGGATCAACCAGAAGACCGGACGCGTTGACAACATAGCCCAAATACTTGAGTTCTGGTTTACAAAAGACACACTTTTCTTTATTCAGAGTTAAACCAGCACGAACAAGACGGTTTGTTACTTCACGCAGGATTCGAATATGTTCCTCAAAGGAAGGCGTACAAATAATCATATCGTCCAAATAGACAAATACAAATTCTTCCAATTCAACACCAATAACGCGATCAATGAGGCGTTGCCGCACAGCTGGTGCGTTAGTGAAACCAAAGGGCATACGCTTAAATTGATAAAGACCCCGAGTCGGAACAGTAAAGGCGGTAAGTGGTCTTGATTCCTCTGCAATAGGTATCTGCCAATAAGCTGATTTTATATCTAACGTGCTGATATATTTTGCGTTTCGTAATTTGTCTAAAATTGCAGATTCGTACGAGATTGGATAGCTATCAGGAACAGTGACTCGGTTCAGTGAACGATAATCTACACAAAATCGCCAACCACCTGTTTTCTTTTTAATCATTACAATCGGTGACGACCATGGGGACACAGAGGGTTCGACGATATCATCCTGCAACATTTGTTCCAATTCTTTATTTACTTCAAGCTGTAGCGCACGTGAGAGTGGGTAGTATCTTTGCTTGATAGGAGGTGAATTAGTCTTGATTACCAGCTCTACTAGTTTGGTACATCCAAGATTTTTACCCATTTTTGAAAGGGTTTCTTCTACAAAGTCATTCAGTTCTTGTTGTTGATCAGCTGAAAGTGTTTCACGGCTTTGAATAGCACAAACGTTAATAATATCAGTTGTACTTGAACGAAATTTCCATTCACCAGTATGCAAGTTAGGAACGATTCCCATTCTGGTCCAAAAATCTATTCCGAGAATTAGAGAGTGAGGAAGGGATGGAACAACAAGAACATCCATGAGAACTACACGGCCTCGAAGTTGGATAGGAAGTTGCACAGATCCAATGACATCACACGATTCACCATTCGCCATAGTGCACTGAGAGTTACTTAAATTAAGTTTACACAAGGGTTTCAAAATTTTCCAACCAGCTTCACCAAGTATGGTTTTAGAAGCTCCACTATCTAATAATCCAAGAACTCCTATGCCAAATATATTTACATTTAAGTATGGTCTTTCATCATCTTTAGCATGAGCTAACACATAATCAAGCAAAATTTTAGGGCGAATTGAAGCCTCTAAGTCAATAGACGGTAGGCAAGACGTTCGGCCCAATGCCTCGCCTGATTTACGTTTTTTTGAACAAGTTGTGCTTGTTTTTGAGGTGACCTCATCTTTTCCACAGCGGTAACAAAACAGTCTTTTCGGATTAGGGCATTGACGAAATCTATGTCCTGCTTGACGACAATTCCAACATGACGGTTTTTCTCCCGATATGACATCCACAACAATAATTTCAAAATTATTGGAGTCCGTATTATTTTGTATTCCTTGATCGTTAATGTCTGATGTAAGGTGGGGATCAATTGTGCTTACATGATAATTAGGTCTGTGATAGGCAAGTTCAGGTTCTAACATTTGTCTAAAATTAGTCGGCGGCGGTACAAATCTTTGAACACGCTGTTCGGTTTCTTCTATCGCACGACTCAAACGAATAAGTTCTTTAACGGAAGAAATTTGATGAGTCGCAAGGCGGGTTTGCAAATAAGGCAAAAGACTACGTCTAAGTAATTGAAGCTTTGTCTCGTCTGACGATGGTTGAGGTAGCTTACGAAACAAGTTCTCCATGGCAACAACGAAACCTATTACCCTTTTTTGAGAACCCTGGGTACGACGTCTGATTTCATCCCACAATGAAAATTCATAGTCATAAGGCACGAAAGTATCTCGAAGCTGAGCTAATAGATCATCCCAACTATGAAAATTGCAAGTTCGATACCATAAAAGCGCATCCTTTGTGAATAGCTCTGGCGCTGACCTCAATAATTGTTCTTTACTTACTCCTCTGGACAATCTTAATTCCTCGATTCTTTCCAAAAAGTTAGATAGGCTTCCTTGTCCATCATATTTTAGGTTCCAACGGCTCATATCCTTATACGGTGGAATTGCATCGGCTAATGTATGAGAATAATTATTAGTGGGACCACGAAATGGTGAAAATTGAAAGTTATCCAATCGATCTGCTAATTCAAGAAAAGGAAGAGAATGCGATAAAGTTTCATTATGCTGAGTAGAATTTATATGTAAAATTAGTGAAGTGAATGAATCTGGTTCACTAAATCGAACCTGTGAATGTCGCCGATTATCAACAATCGAAAGAGGAATGGGATATTGTATGTTCACACTTGGATTGGTGCAATTTGTTTTATTACTGCCTCCACCAGGTAGAGACAAAGTTCTACTGGGATCGACATTGTTAACACCTATCGAATAGTTTCTATTTACTGGAATATTTGATGGTCGATGATTAAGTTGCGGAATAATGGAAGACTGAAAAATTCTATTTTCGGAGGATCTAGGAGCGGTTGTGGAAGATCTTGGTACCTGAAGTTGTATATGAGAAATGGGAGCGTCAATCAAAGATTGAACTTCAATGTTTTCAGTTTGTACGATAGTTGCTGGGTGTACATTAATATTTGTATCTGGGACACGTGTTTCACATTCACTAATAGAAAATGGCAAAATGTTAGAATTTTCACGGGCTTGAGGATTGGACAAATCAATTACTTCATCCAACTGGATTAAGCAATCGCTGGAGTACACAGCAGAAGGCTGAGTGTTTGTATTCCTGGAATTTGTGGATACTTGAGAAGCAGAGATAGTTTTTCGACAGTTAACATAAGCGATATCATTTTGTTTTTGATTGGTGGAAGATTGAGTCAAATTTTCAATTGGTTCCCTATTCTCAGGTAAATTTAGTGGTTCTAAATTCACTAAGTCATGTGCTTCCAAGTTATCAGTTTCTCGCGGTACACTCGTAAAACTATTACATTTATGATCAAGATCCTTTTCAAGTGCTGCACGCCTTGTTTCTAAGTTATTTTTAAAAATATTTTCTGGGTCATAAGCAGTATTAATGCGTGATATACGTAATTTAATGTGTTCCAGTAATGCACATATCTTCGCTCATTTTCTTTATTTTCGATATCAATATTTAAAATATCCCGCTCTATGAAATATAATTTCGCTCCGCATAAACAAAGTTCACTAACTGTTTCGTACGGTGAAGATGTGGGTGGCTGAACACGGCCTTCACGCTCCATGCGCAAAGCTCCTCTTAATTCAGCTCTTTTCTGAGCAAAACTACCGGTTATTGGTAATCCGCGTACCGTTAACTCGTATTTTAGCTCTTCACTATCAAGTAGATTAACGTTCATCTTTAATTACAAAACTCTTAAATTGAGAATTGTATTTAAGTATTCTTATCAAAATGTACGTATTTGTATGTCCACACTGGACAACCCGACCACAAGTCACAAAAAATTTTAAAAAATAATAAAAAAAACCCACAAAAATATATATCTACAATTTTTAAACCCTGTATAATATAGGTTAACAACTAGTAAGAGAATTATATTACAACCAGAACAAAATCTAGATTGGTTTGCGATAAATCAAAAAATTTGTATCAAAATTCGCTTTTTTTTTTGTTTTAAGGCTCTATAAAAATTATACTATAAACAATTTTACCCTAAAAAAATTAAATCACAAAAAAATGCTTTATATCTTGGTGTATATATGTGCAATTAATTTAATCAGTTCAATCAACAGAATGAAATCACCAATATATGAAAAAATTATCAATAAATCATACCTACCATACACTATATCAATAAATATCTGAAATAAAATCAGTACTCTAAGCATAAATACCTACTATGAATGATCATTTAAAAATTCATATATCATATACCACAGGTATATATAACACCCTGTATTTCATCTACTAATTTAAAAATACTCTATCTGTATTCACCTATATAATATTTTGAAAATCAAAATTCCAAATTTCGCAATAACTTCTATAAGATTCTTCAATATCAATAACCATTACTAACATTATGCTATATGCCTTAATTTGTAGAAATATCAGTCGTTAATTTTCACTATTAACTATAAAAAAAAACAAAATTCAAGTTATATATCTAGGTAAGTAAATATTTTACCACAATTATGGTAACACCAAGTATTTAGGAAAAAAAAACAAATGCTAGTGCCAACAACAAAATTAATGAGCCAATAGTTCAACCCTGTACAATATCAAATATGAACTATAGCTGAAGAAATTCCTAGGTAAACTATATAAATTAAATAGCCAAATTTGCCAATACATCTACTACGCAGCTAAAATACAACACGTTTTGGGCGCCAATTTGTTAAAATTTAATAAAAGTATAATAATATATTGAAGATCGATTTTAATATTATTAAAGATTGAAGGGTTAAAGGGAGAACTCTTGAACCGTTAATGATCTCTCGGCGAGGACTTTGAAACTCGGCCGCTAAATGGATTTGGTAGTACTCTTCGGTTTCCTAAGGTCTATAGGGCTGGGCTGCCGTCGGCTAACTAGATAACTAGTGATAAATAGAGTGGGTCGGGGTAAAAATAGAAAAAGTATGCGCCACCTGTTTTTATGGCCCTGAAGAGAAAGCCCGAGACCAGATGAACTTAAGAAAAACAGGAAAACTACAAAAACTTTACAATAACACCAATATCCTTAATACTGAAAAATATATTTCCGAAAACTTACCGTTATAGCCTTGTTTATACATAGATTATAGTCACACTTAGCTCATATAAAATTTAATAAATAAGATGGAAGACATATTAATAATTATTACCTTCTCTTACGACTATTTCCTGAGTATGAACAAAAGAAAGAGAGAGCTGTCTATAAAATATAGGAAGAGGTCGTAAGATGTGACGTAACCTAGCATAGGATTCTTTCAAATAATTTTGCACGTTGCACTTAAATTTTTATATATTTAATAATAAGTGGTACGAGAGAAAGCTCATCAAGATTTAACTATGTTAAGTATCTCAGAAAGAAAGGTCGTGTTGGTTTTATACCAATTTAACTTAAATCAAAAGGCTACAAAACTTACATCATTCAAGTTTTAAGTACAGTACTTGTCAGTGATTCAATTACCTTCGAAATAGGCTTATTTAACCCAGTTTACAAATAAATGTGCAAATTCATAAAACAACAGTGCGGTGTACTAAGTGCTATTCGTTAAAAGTTAAAAACTAGACATGATTTAAAGTGTTTCGTTAACGTTCATTATATATTAATTCTATTATCAAAATGGAATTGGCTCTATTTGGCACATAATAACACTAACAGACAGTCAAGTATGTTCCCAAGACAACACACACAGATCAAACCTGAAGTTGATTATATAAGAGTCTGTCGAGGATCTCACAACAGCATCGAGGATGTACATATGGTTGGCAGGCCTAGTTTCATACAGCGTGAAACATGACTCCTGAGGGACTGCAAGCAAGCTTCAGAGTGACTGTGCTACTGCTAAAGTTCATCAGCACACAAGAACATTGGACCAAAACATCAAATAAAAAAAAAGGCCTAAAAGGAACAAATCAAGCAATAGAAGAAAGTTCGAGAACCCAAGATAGGTAAATTATACATTTTAGTTTTAATAATAAATATTTGTGAGAGAATGATGAAAATGAGACTTGCCAATGATATATTGGCCTTTTCAGAGAGTCAAGAACATGTGACTTGGAATGAAAAATGGGTTTCTTCCACTAAAATTCTAATTTTAACTCAGCTAGCATAACTATAGGACACTTAAACAATAAGTCACCCAAAATAATTAGAATGGACCCATTTTTCAAAGAAAAATCGGCAAAAATGCCCTAAAGACAACCAAAAGTTCCAGAATATGGTCTGCCTTTTTTTTAACTCCTGTCACTTTTTCTTTCTCCTGTTAGATAGAAACCTAGAGATTTTTGATACAACCCTGATGTTGGTACTGCTAATTGATAATGAAGTTGGCAGATATTTCAAAATTAATTTAAATTTAGATAAATTTTATTTTTGTTTTGAGATAATTAGGATATACCAAAATTCTTTACTCTGATTTCCTATTTTCCTAATTCCTAACCTTATTGTTTGTTATTGTTTTTACTAAAGTTTATGTAACATAGTCTTCCGGTTCGTCTCGTCGAATGCGGACCTCTGTGTTGATAACATAAGTGGTGCCACGTGTTCGGTTTTGCTGCTTTATTTCGGGGGGAAACGGGAGACTCAACCGCTCAGTGGGGGGAGCAGACGCTGTGAAGGTGTGAGGCCTAGTTGTTCCTGCATTCTATCCCGTTCGTCCGCCGCAGTTCTACATAGAATATTAGGGTAACGGCCGCTACGTGGCGGGAGTGGGAGGGGTAAGGGGATAGCTTGAAAGAAAGGGTCATCTCGTGATATCAGTAGTACTCTCAAGGGGCACCTAGTGGAAGCCAAGATGCATTTCAGAAATTAAAAGAGGAAAAATAAGAAGTATTGGAAAGATTCGGGAAATCCGGGAGTTTAGAGCCCATCCGGAGATACTACCGATAACGTCTCCAAACTGGAATAAGGTGCAGGGTCGACTTCGAGGGTCGCCGATTTAACGACTCTGAGCCACGGGCGGAGAGCAATCTGGCGAATTGCCTTGCAACAGAGCCATATAACAAACTAACAACAACAAGTTTATGTAATGTGCTTTCTCTTAATTTCAGAAAAATATCAGCTTTATTTCTACAACTACTGAAAAACAACAAATACAGTAAGAGCTAATGAGAGCTATCACCAGAATACAAGGTAAACTTTGATTTCTTTTACTTAACTTAGCCTAAAATTGTCAACTCCATAATCATGTAACAAATTTGTACCTAAAATTGCTAATTTTAATAACTTGTTTCAGAATGAGAAGAATGTGCCTATGGAGGTCTCCACCACTTGGTTTATTGTTATAAAGTTAACCTAGGATTACTGAGATTGTGATTTTAAATTTTGAATTAAACGATAAAAAAACATTAAATATGTGTCTTATTTCAACTATGAAGATTATAGGAACTGGTAAGCATATTTTATAGATATTATCTTAAATAAAAATATAGCAAAATTCTAAATTTCTGTTAGGAAAATATAACCCGTTACAACATGAGAGTTTTTTTGAGTAAGTATAGTTTTGTCAAAAATTGCTGGTAATTTTTATTGCCGTAGATATATTTAATCAGAAAATTTTATCTAGGATAAAAAGCGCAATTATTTGTTCTATGATTTAACCTTAGGTATTTTTTTAATTTGATAATCGCACACTGGTGCAAATTACCAATAATTTGAAATATTCGTACATGTATGTATTAAAAAATCATCGTAGAAAAGTACTTTCAGCTTTTGCTATTCTTAGTACTACCCCAAAAGAGGAAATAAGATTAATATTTTTGATAAATTGAATAAAGATTAAGCAAAAATTTAAAAAACCTAAAAAATTACTTCTTTGTCTGATATACCATGAGAGCATACCAGTAAACAGGACCGATCATCTCTAAACAAGACATACATCGAAAATTGTATTTAATATTAAATAAACAAAGGTTTACATCGCTTTCAAAAAAATATGACTAAGTAGTTTAAATTTACTAATAAAATCTAATTTTCAAATATTTTGTACAAAAAATGTAATTTAATTTTTAATATGTTTCAAATTATATAACAATTAATCCATCATTAAACTATTAAAAAAATCGATAAATTTCCTTTACTCGGAACGTCCCTCGTTATGAATCTTTCATTTTATTAGGAATAGTGAAGTCTGTCCCAATTAAAATTAGTACATAGTCATTTAGTAACAAATCTATACTGTCTTTTTAAACATTTTCATTAAGTGCTATTTTATTCCATCATATTGGATTCCTGCCAATATTTTACCAGTTTCTACCTATACCACACTCGATTTTTGAGCATAATTTAAAATAAATTCAATAACTAGTTTTTACATTAACACACACCGCCAGTTTGTTACGTCATGTTGAATTCGTACCAGTTTATCCCTATATCACATTTAATTTTTCTGCAAAACATAAAGTCAATTGAATAAGATTTTTTTTACGCTGATTTTTTGACTAAAACTTGAAGTCAATCTGATAAGCTGTTTTTCAGCTATGCCTCGAACTGACAGACAGACAACTAACCGACAGAGGTACCGACGGAACTGATAAAACATATTTTTTTGCATCTAGGGACGCTAAAACTTGAAGATATGTTAATCCTCAGAAGGTGATTTTTTCGTGATACAAACATTCTATTTGGCCGCCATCTTGATTTAGTACCACAGTTTTACTAGGTCATATCTATATTATAATCAGTTATACCACACAATTTAAAATAGTCTTTAGGCTGCATTTTTAAATATTTTATTAAGCCGCCATTTTGTTCCATTCGGATTCGTACCAAAATTTCAGCAGTTGATTCCCACATAATACTTGATTTTTGTGCTAACTTTGAAATACAATAAATATGTAGTTTTTAAGTAATACTATTATTAACATTGCCATGCCCACATGACTCTTAATTTTTGACCAAAATGTGAAGTCAGTCGGGTAAGTAGTTTTTTAGCTCAAACAGGCACTCAGACCAATGGATTTGAGAAAACATGTTTTTTGGCATCTAGGGGTGAAACGTAATGATCCGAAAAAATCTCGGAGGGTGATTTTTCAATATTACTGTACTTCCCTTTTACGAGGGAAGTAATACGAAGAATTTGATTATGCCAACATATCCAGAATATGTAAGTTTTATTTACCCAGTTTTAATTTATAACAGAAAAGAATGTTAACTTGCCCAAAGGGCGCACCACCCCTAATAAGGGAAAACCAAAGTCAATTTGTTACAAAAAAAGGACGTTAACTTGCCCAAAGAGCACACTACCCCTTACAAGGCAAAATCAATGTAGAGCTAAGCTCTTCGAATTGTATTTTCACCTGTTTGCATTTTGAACTTGCCAGTTGACACAGTGACAAACTAAATAAAATATAAAAAATTACTTATTATAACCAAATTAAATTATTCCTCCTATTCCATCACTAAATGTCGAACTCTTACTGTCCATAACTTTTTTCTAAATTTAAAACCTCAAAAATAATAAAAACAACTTAGGCCTAAAAATAAATTATTGGGTTTGTAATATCTTGTTATTCACTCAATATTCAAGCCTGTTATTGTAAAGGTGTAAATTTTATACCTTATGCCCCGTTTCTCTATAATCAAAACGTAATACCATAACGAGTAAATGAACGCCTTGCCGTATAATAGAAAAACCACTTACAGTGATTGGTAAGTATTGTTTTTATAATATACAGAGGATAATATAATTCCATTCAAAGAGCACACTCAACACATTTTTTAAGTTTCTCTATTTATAGAAAGCTAATATAAATTTATTGTACTTTATAACAATATGCGAATACGTTGATTTCGAGCATTCAAAAATTATAACAAATAAACATTGAAATTAATATTTTTGAGAGAAAATATCACTATGTTTGTAAAAAGCTGCAGTAGTCAGAGTAAAAATTATTTCCTTCAAAATGAACAATATGGTGTCTTAGTTTTAAAAACGAATTGATTATAATGATTTCTAGGTTTTGGTTTTCCATTTTGATAAAAATTTAATATGGCGGAACCAAATGGCGACCTAACGATATGTTAATAAAATTATTAGTTAAAACTACTAATCCAAGTTACCCAAAATTTACACAAAAACTAGTTGTGATGTGAAGATGAACTGGCAAAATTTTGATACAACTCTAAGATGGCGGCCTAATAAAATGTTAAAAGAAATCAGTGTAAAAAACTACTGCATCGATTGCCTTCAAATTTTGCACAAAATTCAAGTGTGATATAAGGATAATTTGGTAAAATTTTGTGAGGAGTCATTATGTTCCACCAAAAAGTTAGCCTACTTATCTATTTGAGTTAAAATTTCCTACAGCCATCAAATCCGAAACAGGATGAACTAGTAAAAATCAAATATGGCAAAACAAAATGGCGACATAATTAAATCTCTTTTTTTACCTAAAGTTTTGAACAAAAATCAAGTGTGGTAAAGAGATAAAATGGTGAAATTTTGGTGTTGTATTTCTGTGGTGGAATTTGTTATGACGAATGTTTCGAGAAAAGCGACTTTACCTATTTTGGATAACGTTGGATATATTTGGAATTTACCGTTATTTTACCATGTTTTCTTTGATAATTTTTCCTTAATAAACTACTTAAAAGTTGAATTTATTTTCCCAGAGTAAAATGCAAATATAACAAAGAAGTATAAATAAAAAAATAAAGAAAGAAACGAAAAAAAAAGTACTTTTAAAATTAAGGCGTCAAAAATGCTGAAAACTTAGTTTGGAGCTAATATTTCAATATGACAATAAAGTGTTATATGAAGGGTTGTTAGGAGGAAGCCATAAATGCATTATATTACTCGTTAATACACAGAATGTTAAACTATCACACATACCAGCTTATTAGCATTAAGTAAATACATTAACGACCTTTAAAGGCCGCCTTGCGGTGTAAACATTGCTCAACACAATGCGTGGGGAAAATATGTTATTAGTAATTTTTAATTTTGCATACAATCAACAAAGTGTCGATTGTTTTAAGAATACTTATTAGTCGTGTCCTACACAAAAATTTTATATAAATTCTTTAGTGGCCCATATATGTTAATCTTTCAGTTAAAAAATGCTTGAATTATTTGAACTTTTGAAGAGTTATAATATTGTTCTTGACGACAGGACCGTAGCCAGAGATTCAGTTCGGGAAGAGGGTGGGAAGTGGTGTCAGTCAACACTAAATCAGCGACTAAAAAAAAGCACTTCTTAATAAGTTCAGTCATCAAGACAACCTAAGAAAAATTAGGTAGCAAGCTAGTTTTATAGTAATTCCACCGAAATGTATAATAAAATTCCTTTGTGTTTAAAAATTAACATGTGGTTCTAACCTTCTGATAATTAGTTTTAACCTGCAAATTTTTCAAAATATGAAAAAAACTTTTTGATTTTTTTTAATCTTACTATTTTTTACATATTAAATCGTATTTTTATAAATAAGTGTTTAGTTACTTTGTCGGTATCTTGGAGTAAGAATAAAAATAGAATTCATTATTTACATATTTAGCCACTGCCAAGATTACCTCACGGTATAAGGTCGATCTTACGATGATGCCAGTAACTCCAATGTTTACACCAATTTATATTACGGTAAATATGTTTACACATGATGCAATGACATTTTTATACAAAGAATAGTAATGTTTTTCCAGTATTAGTTTCTATGCAGTATAAAGAAATTACTTTTATTGCAAAATAGTAAAATACAAACTAAAATACCCAAAACCTCAGATCAGATTACACCAGTCACAAGAGTTTTAGTTAGATATGGCAAACTCGATCGACAACTCTACGTATTAGACCATCCCACTGTGGTATTAGACCATCCCACTTTCATTGACAAGGAATCCTTATAGTAAAAAAGTATCCGTGACCGGCGTGGGTTAAAAACCAATAGCGGGTCGTGGAACTACAATAAATTTTAACATTAAAGAAATTATTTGCTAAAAAATATTTTATTTGATACCAAGCTTTTCTTAGCGTCACTACTGCATGTGTTTTAATGTATTATTGTGTATTTGTTGATATGGTTCAAATCTTCTAATTATATGTTGCCTTACTTCAAGAAGCAGAGTTCTGAAGGTGGGGTGACATTAGAAGAACATTGATTTTTTAAATATTTAATAAATAAGTTTTATTTACTTTATCTTGGACATTGCGAAACTAGGAGCTTTAATTGACCTAACTATGGTGCGGCAATGTGAGTTTGTAAAAAAATGGCCGTTTAAGTTTGAAATTTTCTTTTAATCACTAAGTAAACAGCAAGATTTCGTTTTATAGGAGACATATCTAATGGAAGATACCTTATTCACTTATTTTGGGTCACATGACGTATTGACCAATCCGGTTCATTATGATAGAATGTTTATTTCGTCGGGGTCATGTGAGAATCCTCAGAAGCAAAAGACTCTGAGGTGAGTTTTTTAACGATTACAATAGTTTTTCCTATCAGAGAATTAAAATAATTATAGAATATATCTATACTATATTAAAATAGTCAAAGGGCGTCTCACGCTCAAAAAAACGTACTGCGATTTCGAAAATCACTAGGTTTTGGAGGAAATCTGGGGAAATAATAAAGTTTCGCATGATTTCGCGCCTTTTTTTAATTTTCACTTGAGTTGGGCCAATTTTTTATATAAGTGTTGTCAGGTAAAGAAATTTAAATGGTGATTCTTTGGGTATTAAAAGTAAAAATGTGTTCGTAAACATGTTCTAAACTGGTCAGAATTTTTAAATCTTTTATTTTTTAAATTTTAACTATTAACATGGAAAAACAATATGACAATTGGCTGTTCTATTCTTATCTTATAGCGCTCGCTTTTTTTTTCTAGTTGCAAAAAACATGTTTTCCCTGTTCCGTCGGTTAGTCTGTATGTCTGTCCGCGACAAAGCTCAAGAACTGCTTGTTCTATTTATAGTTTTGGTTAAAAATTAAAGGTCATATGATGATGACGTGGTAACATTTTGGTACAAATCCAAATATTACTAAAAAACTGCTTATCCATTTTATCCAAATTTTGCTCAAAAATTCGGTGTGACATGACCATCAACTGATAAGTTTTACTACAAATCCAAAATGGCGGCTTAACAAAGTCAGTGCAAAAAACTATTGCATCGATTATGTTCAAATTTTGCTCAAAAATCGAATATTATATAGGAGTAAACTGGTAAAAATGTTGAGACAAATTCAAAATGGGGGAACAAAACGGTGGTCTAATTAAATGTTTAAAAATATCTGAAAAAGTACTTATCGGATTGATTGATTGATGGCATCCCCATTTTGAATATTTATTACTAAAAATGTATAAATTGCACACTTAATATCGATTTTTAATCAAATCTGTATAAATGTTAAAATTCGCTCGCAATCTAGGCTTCATACTCTCATTTTTTGAATATTTACTAAAAATGTATGATGTATTCTCGAATCTGTATAAATGTTAAAATTCCGCCGCCATGTTGGCATTACAATCTTAAATTTTTAAAATGTTGACAAAAATTCATGATGTGCAGTCCTAAATACCCTTAAAAGCAAAATTTTAATCAAATCTGCAATTTTTTCACGATTAATGATATTTCCTAATGCATGAAGTGAAAACTCGCGCCGCCACTGGCATTCGTCAACAAATGGGCACGGCCATCCCTACTTCTTGTTTTATCGTAAACATTGGTCGATAGAATGTGAAAAATAGGGGAACCATGTTGTCGCATACCCCTAACGTGATAATTGTGATCTCTACTTTAATTCTTACTCTAAGGTCGGTATGGTGTTATTTTCCAAAGAGGGTTTGGTATAAAATTGGTAAATAATCATAAATTCATTTAGCGTATTTTTTAATATTTTTTCCAAATTCTCGAAAATTTCCTGATCAATCAATAGTAAAAACCTTGGAAATCATGATACTCGTTTTGGTCAAAGCTGTACTTTTTACTTTTAATCACCTTTTCTGAGGTAATTTTTTCTTTTTTTATAACTTCTATATATGAATTCAAAGGTTAATTCGCAATCTTCCTAGTGGTCAAATTAACTATCGACTTACGTGTAGAGAAGAAGTTGAGTGAAAATAGATCATGCGGAGAACACTTCAACAGCTACCGCTCTTTTTACTTGCCAATTATCATCCATGCCCAGTTTATATGTAAAAGATAATTATTACGTGTATGAGCCACAAATTTTCCTTTTCAAGTTTATTTTTAGGTATCAAAAAAACTACCGAGCCACAACTTTTCTCATACAGAATTCCATTACTTACAATATACAGATTATATATACATATAATCATTTGGTAATAAGTTATTACCAAATAACTAATAATTTTACACAAATCCTATAAACTGTAACTATTTAATTTTTAGAAATTTCTTGAATTTATTATTATTATTATTATTATTGGATCCATATTATTTTATACAAAAATTTTATCAGTTTATCCCTACATCACAATGTACAAATTTTGAAGTCCTTTCGATAAGTAGTTTCATAATAAAAGTTTTTTGCATTTTGTTAGGGCATATTGGATTTTTAGCAAAATGTAACCTTTTCATCCCTATATGACCCTTGATTTTTTTACCAAAATTTGAAGTCAATCCTATAAGTAATTAAGTATGCCGCGTACCTACAGAACGAGAGTCTGACGGAAATAGAACATGTTAATGGGGGTTTAAGAGCCCTAAGCGTAAAAAAATTAAACAAAATTCGCCTGCTTTCTAATTTTTTTTTGAGATTCAAGTTAGAAAAATTGTGCAACTAAACCGGAACAATACGGAACTGCTAATCAGCAGTTATTGAATTTTCTGGAAGTTAAGGGGGGACACTCCATTAACCCCCCGTGGCTACGTGCCTGCTGGAGGACCTTTTAATAGCTATCTTATATAAAAATACGTAGGTACTTTTAATACAAAATTGAAAGAGCAGATATCTACAAGCAAAATACCTAAAAGATTGAAAACTGATCGTTATTATTTATTTATTATTAGTTATTAACATGCCCTACCAGCAAAATAATACGAATTGCATTCATTTAATATATCTGTTTGAAATAAAAATCTCACCTTTATATTTGAAATGCTTGAATGTCAAAAACATTTTAAAATTTCAATTAACAGGGTTCCTGTTAGTTTCCTCGTAAAAGGGAAGTATTGTAATTGTGAAAAGGTATTGTGAAAAATAGACGCCGAAAAACAAGTTTTCTTGATACCATTGGTGTGTCAGTCTGTCTATCGGTCTCCCTTTTCACGGCATAGCTAAAAAAATTACTTACTACGCGATTGAATTCAAATTTTGGTCAAATGAAGATGACCTGGTAGCATTTTCGTAAAAATCCACTATGGCGAAACAAATGGCAGCCTAGTGAAATGTTAAAAAAAATTATTACTAAAAAACAGCTTATCTAATTTATCTCAAATTTTGCACAAAAATCAAGTACTATGCAGGAATCAACTGGTAAAATTTTGGTGCCAATCCAAGATGGCAGAAGAAAATGGTGGATTAATAAAATATTTAAAAATTCAGCCTGAAAAAACTACTTACTTAATTGATTTCAAATTATGTGCCATAAATATGTGGTATAGAGATGAACTAATAAAACTGTGGTACTAATCCAAGATGGCGGAACAAAATGTCACCCCAATAAAATGTTTGTAGTCGTGAAAAAAGATCACCCTCTCCGGCTTTACATATCTCCACTTTTTAGCGTCCCTAGATAAAAAAATATGTTATTAATTCCGTCGGACCGTCTGTTGGTCTGCCTGTCAGTTCGCGGCATAGCTTAAAAACTACTTATCAGATTGACTTCAAATTTCATATGGGAATGACCTGGTAATGTTTTGATTAAAATCCAAAATGCCGGAATAAGTCAAACGTAAAAAAAATATTACTAAAAAACTAATTATTCAATTTATCTCAAAATTTGCACATAAATCAAGTGTTCCGTAGGAATAAACTAGTAACATTTTGGTATGCATATAAGATAGCAAAACAAAATGGCGGCCTAATAAAAGAATTAAAATCAGCCTAAAAAAACCACTTATTGGATTGAATTCAAATTTTGTGCAAGCATTAAATGTGATCAGGGGCGTGCGGTGCAATTTTAAGAAAGGGAAGCAATTTTTAGAAACTTACCTATTTATAATGTAATTCGATTAGTAGTTATAATAGGGGAGCGCCTCCTCCTCCTCCTCTTCCTCTCTCTCATGTCCCTCATTCTTAACTTCCTCCCCTTTTATTCTCATTCGCATCATATTTTTTAATTTTTTCTCTTTGTTCTCCCACATTTGATTTTGCATTCTTAAGTCTTATAAATAGGTGCATCAAGATCATTTTAGTATGTTAAGGTACGAGTGACTGTTAAAAGAAAAAAATCTGTTGAATAAATCTATTAATAATAATATTAAAATAAAATGAGTGAATCAGTTGGAGAAAGAAATCGATCCATTCCGCTTCAGACAATTAGCCTCGAAGAAATTATACCAGGAGTTCAAGAAGAAAATATACCATTAGTTCGAGAAGAAAATAATGGGATTGTTTTAAAAAATTTGAATAAAACTGAGAGTGAAGAGAAAAAAGTGTTTTGTGCTATTTGTTTTGAAATAATCGAATATTATGATTCATGTAGACCAAATACATGTTCCCACATTTTTTGTTTAAAATGTATTTTAAGATGGAATGATGAAAATGGTTGTTCTATAATGGTAAACAATTGTCCTGTATGTCGCACTAGATATTACTATTTGGTACAAATCTTCAAAGATGTAATTAGACATCATTTTGTTGTAATTTTAAAAAGAGGATAATATTTTTTATGATTTGTGTTTGTGAAAACTCTGGTAACAAATAATTTTGTAAAAAAAGTAAATGTAAATATATATAATAATTGACACACATTTTTTCCTTTTCCTATATTGAAACGACAACAATGATCTAACAAGTTTTTTAATACATACTAATTTTCACATTACATAACAAAACAATTGTTATGGGTTTACACAAAAAGTGCCACGCCCTAAAATGGCACCACTTTTGCAAATGGAAGCTTAAATTTTCTTATGGGAATTTACTAATAATATTAATATAATTTGCATCAAGTAAGAGAAAACTCAATTGAATACAGAAACAAGCGTTAACAAAATGTTATGCTAATATATGAGTGCTTCTAGTGGCAGTTGACATAATCGACACTTTTTCAATATGATTAGCTATTTCATTTACAAATACAGTGTCAGATGTTAGAATAAAAAGAAGTATTTTGCATATAGCAATGAAAATATATAACCGCTTATAGTAACAGTTGACATTTTTTAAAATTAATATTGTTGACATATTCTACTTATTATCTTTACAATTTATGTTTAAAATTAATATTTTTGATATAATCTACCCATTACGTTTATAACCTATATTTAAAATTAATATTGTTGAAATAATCTACCCATCACCTTTACAAACTATGTTTATTATTAATATTTAACAACATAATTTTCTATCTCTTTTTTTTCATTTTTGTTGCAGTAAAAGCAAGCATGTTCAGGAATTAGTAGAAAAAGATGTATCCTACAAATAGCACAATGTAAATCAGAAGCACTAACAACATAGGCTCTTTTGTAGTGGCAGCTCACATGATCGGACTCCCCTCTCCGTAAATATCTCATGTGAATTGCACTACAAGGAAGGCAAATAGCAAATGTTCCTAGTCTTCGACTTTCAGTTTTAGAGTAGCTTTGTATAACACATACATCTTTTTCTTCAAAATTATTAAATAATTCACTAGCCCTAAACTTGCTTACTTTTACGTCAGCCTCGGTTCCTAAATTTAGTAGTTGTCCATCCATGTCCACTCCTTCGTCAATTTCCTGATCATCTTCCTCCATCTCTTCTTCTTCCTCCTCAATATAATTAATGTCGATGTTACATAAGAATGATCTTCTAACAAGCCTAGATGATTTGTCCAAAAATGAATGTTTATAAGTGATGGAATCGCCTTCCAAGTTAATAAAAATTTCTTTTCTTTCTTCAATTTGAGCGGCGTTCTCCACATTATTTTCTTCAATTTGGTCAGCGTTTCCAATCATATTTTCTGCCATCGTTAGGAGCTTTAGATTTAGATAGATATATTTGATAAAAAACAATTTTGGTTATAGCTTATAAAATAATATCGACAACTGATATTACAGCGAATGATACTGTATGATCGTCGAGTGGATGTTCTTAAGTATATATCGCATCAACCACCACTTTTACTACCTGCAATACTTAAGTTTTTTTTTTTATTTTTTTTTTTTTCGCTGTTTCTTTCCCTGTCAGTTTCCTGGGGGGGGGGGGGGGGGGGGGGGGGACTTCGCCCCCCTCCCCGCTCCTTCAACCCCCTAAGGGGGGCTTTGCCCCCCTTAAACCCCCCTCACTCTCACCTTATCTTCTTTCTCTCCCTTCCTTCTTTCTCTTTTTTATATGTTTCTTCGTTTTCCTTCCTTCTCCTTTTTCCTTCCTTCTCCTTTTTCCTTCCTTCTTCTTTTTCTTTCCTTCTCCTTTTTTCTTTTCTTCTTTTTTAATCTAACCTAACCTAACCTAACCTAACCTAACCTAACCTAACCTAACCTAACATAACCTAACCTAACTTAACTTAACCTGAAGAGGGTAGCCCGAAATTGGGGAACCGGGATTTTAGTCTCGGAAATTCAGGGGTCCGGGGGGGGGGAGGGGGGTAAGGTTGTTGATCGGCTTGGGAAAGTGGTTTTTAGAGATTGTCGTTCAACTTTAAGTAGGACACATGTGATTAACTTTTGCATATAAAATCGCCTCAGCGAAGAGACGAATGCAATTGATTTCTGCATTCACACTGTGCAGAGCTCGCGAGTTTTCTGGTGTTTACATTGTGTCTATTTGGTAAATTTTTATTTTTATTTCTAACATTTTTATTTGGCAAGATTTAATTCTTATATATATTGGTGACATTTTTATGTACATTTGTGGCATTTTTATTTGTTATTACGATTTTTTTCATAATGGACAATTTTTTGGCATCGAGTAGCAAAATAATTGACAATGACTTTGACTTATACACATGTACTCAAATGCAGAATTTTGCAAACCAACAAAACAATGAAACAGACGTATTTACAACTAGTCAACAACAAACTATTCAGGACTTGAATGAAATTATTTATAATAGCCAAGTTCAGAATAATGCCAACAAACACAACAACGAAAAATATTTATTTACAGCTACTCAACAACAAACTCTTGACGATCTTAATGACATTATTGACAACAAAACGGACTTAATTACAACAAAAACTAAACAAACTCTTGAAGAACTGAATGACATTGACGAAACTGAAAATTCTAGCTGTGAGGATATTGTTTGTTTTCAAAAATCTAATCCAAATTATTTAACATTAAAATCGCCAATTAATTCTCCGAGACCAATTTGCTCTCCCTTTTTGTTTAGTGAAAATTCTGATTCGGAAGAAGAACAAATTGATCAAAATTTAAGTTTGGCTATTTGTCCTACTAATTCACCATATGATATTGTAAATTCTGATTCGCAAGAAAAACAAATTGATCAAAATTTAAGTTCGGCTATATCTTCTATTAATTCACCATATGCTATTGTAAATTCTGATCCGCAAGAAAAACAAATTGATGCAAATTTGACTTCGGATATTTCTCCTAATAATTCACCAGTTGAACAAAATTCAATTTCGAAACCATCATTTATCATTAAAAAAAAATTTAAAATTAATAAAAAAAATAAAAAACAAATAGCAAACCTTAAGTGTCTGGGTTTCGCTATTCAAAATTTAACTAATTTGATCACAATTAAAAAGGGAGACGAAAGTACGGTGAATTATGTTAAACAGGCCTTTGACAAATTAGTTGACTCATTTGAAGAAATGGATTCATAAAGTCAATTAATTTCTATTGCTTTTTTCAAAATTTGACTATAACTAAATAAAAATGCACAATATTAATTTTATTATTATACAAAGAACTTCAAAAATGCAATTGCTTTTTTCAAAATTTGACTATAACTAAATAGAATTGCACAATATTAATTTTATTATTATTATTATTATGCAGAAAACTTCAGAAATGCATAAGTGTGTAACATGTAATAAAGTCTTTACTAGAAAGGATAATTTACTGCGACATATTAAAAAACATGTTAACGGAAATTCCACAAAACTCAACAGTTGGTTGAAAAAACCAAAGCTTGTTAAAGGTAAGAACATTTTATTTTTCATGTCATATTTTGTAAAATATTTTGTAAAATATTTTTTTCTTAATTTATATAGATTCTACAAATATTGTAAAATATTGTAAAGAATGCAAGAAAAATATAAACCAAAGTCTATGGGGTGGACATCTTCGATCTAGTGTGCACAAGAACAATTCCAAAATAGGCTTGGAGGAAGGTGTTGAAATTATCAAGTCAGCATTCAGGGAACGAATAATATCTTTCTTATAGGATTTCCTCACACCAAAACTTCATAAATGTGAAAGAATATTTTCAACATTTGGAATACAAAATTGCACATCTAATAGATCAAGAACTGCAGAAACATAAATGTATCAAGCTAAATATGGAACTGTTCGGTTTCTATTTTAACCCCAGCAGCGACAGCTATGATGTCAAATCTTTTAATGCGCCGTTCCAAGTCATTTGCCAGGGATATCAGAAAAAAGAACTGTTAGAGCAAATCTGCACCATTATTGACCAGAAAGCTGACGAATTTGCAGAAAGAGATTCAGGTAAAGAATTTATTTTCGATTTTACAACAGCAACAAAAAAGTAATTTTTTAATTTTTACGTTGCAGGATGGGCTTTGATGAATTTACTTCATTTGGAAATTAATGTTAACAAGCACAATCCGCTGAGAGCCTCATCTTTTATCGAACTTCCTCAAGAGATCAAGAGACGTCAAGCTGTGATCAACATTAGGAATGATGACAACTTTTGCTTCGCCTGGGCAGTTGTGTCTGCTCTTCACCAACCACGCGGATTAGATTTTGAAACTTCATCCTACCCACACTACTCTTCTGTTTTGGATATGTCAGGTATAGAATTTCCAATGTTGCTAAAGAACATTAAGATTTTTGAAGAAAAAAATAACATTTCTATTAATGTATATGGATTAGAAATTATAAATCCTAAAAAGGGGTATGAAGTAATTGGTCCACTTTATTATTCATCGAATAAAAAAAATCAACATGTCAATTTATTGTTAATAAGTGATGATGATGAAAAAACTTTTCATTATTGCTATATTAAAGATTTATCAAAACTAGTTTCTGCACAAATTTCTAAACATCACGGAAAAAAATATATTTGCGATGGTTGTTTACAATATTTCCCTACAGAAGAAAATTTATTACAACACAATAGCTATGATTGTGATCATTTACGAATTAACCTACCTTCTAAAGAATTAATAAAAGATAAGTTTGGAAACTATTCATATGATAATATTTTGAAATTTGTAAATTATCATAAACAAATGAAAGTTCCTTTCGTGGTGTATGCAGATTTTGAATGCATTTTAAAGCCTTTAAATAATGACAATGTTGATAAAAATCCTAATACTTCATACACCTTAAAACAATATGAACATATTCCACATTCATTTGCCTATTACATTAAATGTTCCTTCGACGATAATTATTCTAAATTTGAAAAATATAGAGGTCAAAATTGTGATACATTATTTATAAATTCTTTAGAAAGAGATGTGTATAACATATACAATAAATATTTAAAGGCTCCTAAAAAAATGATCCCTTTGAACGAACTGGACAAAATTTATCATAACTATGAAAAAGTTTGTCATATTTGTAATAAACCTCTTTTAAATGACAGGGTTGCAGATCATTGTCATATAACCGGTCTTTATAGAGGTCCAGCTCATTCACTCTGCAACATAAATTACAGAATACCTAACTTTATTCCAGTTATATTGCATAATTTGCGTAATTATGATTCTCATCTATTTCTTAAAAAATTATGCTTAAACAAAGAACAACTAACAGTTATCGCACAAAACAAGGAAAAATATATTTCATTTGAAAAGCTTATTCATGTGGATAACTATTTTGATAAAAAGACACAAAAGGCTAAGAAAAAAAATATATCATTAAGGTTTATTGATTCTTTTCAATTTCTATCCCATTCTTTATCAAAACTCTCTGAAAGCTTAAAAGATGAACAATGTAAGGAAATAAAAAAATTTTCAATGATGAAGAAAGATTTAAACTTATTCGGCAAAAAGGTGTATTTCCTTACAGTTATATTGATGATTATTTAAAATTAGAAGAAACAAATTTACCTCAGAAAGACCAATTTTATAATACTTTAACGGATGAGCACATCAGTGATGCAGAATACCAAAGAGCTGTAAAGGTTTGGCAATTGTTTAAATGTGAATCTCTTGGTCAATACTCCGACGTTTACTTACTCTCTGATACTTTACTTTTGGCAGATATTTTTGAAAATTTTAGAAGCACTTGTTTATCCACATATAAGCTCGATCCAGCTCATTTTTACACTTTTCCAGGTTTATCCTGGGAGGCGTGTTTGCGTTATACTGGAATAGAGTTAGAATTGTTAACTGATCCAGATATGATACACTTTTTCAAAAAAAGCGTTCGCGGTGGTGTGAGCTCTTGCATTTGTAGAAAATCTGAAGCTAATAACCCATTTCTTTTAAATTTTGATCCTTTAAAGCCAACTAAATACATAATTTATTATGATGCAACAAATTTGTATGGTTATGCAATGTCACAGCACATTCCAACGGGAGATTTTGTTTGGTTAACAGATAAAGAAATCAATGATTTAAATATTATGAATATTTCTAAAAAATCTAATAAGGGATATGTTTTAGAAGTTGATTTAGAATATCCTACAAGTCTACATTCCTATCATAACGATTTTCCGTTTTGTCCAGAAAACTTTAAACCGCCAAATTCTAAATGCATAAAATTAATACCCAATTTAAATGATAAATCAAAATATGTTATTCACTATCAATTATTAAAACAATGTTTGGAACATGGACTCAAGTTAACTAAAGTTCATAGAGTTTTACAGTTTTCTCAATCTGATTGGTTGAAAAAATATATAGACTTGAATTCAAGATTAAGAAATGATTCAAAGAATGAATTTGATCGTAATACTTACAAGTTGGCAAATAATAGTATTTATGGCAAGACTATGGAAAATGTTGATAGGAGAATTGACGTAAGACTTGTTACAGAGTGGGAAAAAAATAGAAGAAAAGATGGTGCTGAGAATTTAATTGCAAAACCATATTTCAAGGACTTAACAATATTTTCTGAAAACTTGGTAGCTATTCAAATGCAAAAGATTCAAGTTACTTACAATAAACCAATATATGTAGGCTTCTCAATATTAGATATATCTAAAACTGTCATGTATGATTTCTTTTATAATTTTTTAAAACCTCTTTATCAGGAAAATATTTCACTTTTATACACCGATACCGATTCGTTCATTTTAGAAGTCACAACTCCAAATATTTATTCTGACATGATAAAAAATATTCACAAATTTGACACATCTAATTATGAATTTAATAATATTCATGAAATGCCTATTACAAAGTCAGTTATAGGAAAATTCAAAGATGAATATGCTGGTGAACCCATTACTGCTTTCTTTGGTACTGGAGCAAAAGCATATTGTATTAAAACGGAAAACAGTTTAACAAAAAAAGCAAAAGGTGTTAAAAAAAGTGCAATTAAAAAGCAGTTGGATTTTATTCATTATAAAGATGTTGTTGAAAATCATTCTAAAACCTTTTGTTCAATGTATGTTTTTCGATCTAGACAACATACAATTTTTACAGAGTTAATTAATAAATTGGCTTTGAGTTCCGAAGATGATAAGCGGTATAAAATTCCCTATAGTTTTAATACATTAGCTTGGGGACACCAAGATATTGCTTTGTATCAATGGAATGCAGAACATGAAGATTTAGATATATTTATGTAGATATTATAAGGTATTTAAATTTGTTGTTTTTGAAACCAAAGTTAGTCTTCATAAGTCTTTCACAAAATGTGCATAGAAACTTTTGACAAAGAAATTGATAACAGTTATTTTAAAACATATGAAAAACGACTTTCCACTTTTAAAAAATGGAAAGGAAAATTGAGACCAGAAGTGTTAGCTGGAGCTGGCTTTTACTATACTTCAATCAATGATATTTGTAAATGTTTTTATTGTGGTATTGAAATTTTTGATTGGTTAAGTTATGATGATCCTATTGTGGAGCATAAGAAATTTGCTAGGAATTGTGATTTAAATAACTGTTTATGGAAAAATAGGAATCGAATAATTGTAACCATTCAAAATAAGTCTTCAAGCTACACATTTTATATAGTATTATTAATATCCTTATTTATGAACTTTTACATATATTTAAATTAAGTATTTTATTGTTATTTTTTTACAACTGCTTTTGCTTTCGTGGTGAAAGTATCTGCTTAATGTTAATAAATTTGGAATATAATTATTAATTTGTTTTAATGACTATCAGTAGATCTCAATTTATTCTTCTTTATTTTATTTTCCAAAATGTTTTTTATGTTCATCATCCCCCTGGCGTAACACAGTGTGAAATATGTTTTTCTAATAAAACAGACGTCACTCTAAGTAAATATTGTAAATTTATGAAAATTGGATTAATTAACAATAGTACAATTAGTTGGATGGAACGAATAAATGGAAATGAAAATGCAAGTAAATTTTTTAAAATTTTGTATCATTATCCAAATCGATCTATTTTTGATACAAATTGGATAGAAAGGTTAGAGTTTAAAAATAATCAGTTACAAATTTTAACCCCCAACTGTACCAATTATTATGACGGATTCAAAAATTATTACTTTTCCATCATTAGTGTTACATTAAACTTTGCATTATTTTTATACATTACCATTTTAATTATTTATCTTTATTACAAATTTCAAACTGGAAATCTATTTTTTCATTAATCCATTTTAATCGAAAATTTAAAGAAAGTGGGGATGAGAATATTTAAGTACAAGAATAACACAATATGTTTCAGTCTCGTTTAGTCATTATGAACAACGCCGTGGTTCATAAACCTTTGGAAACGCTTCTTAATTCAAAAATTTATTTTTTAAATAATTCTTTGTCAAAATTTGTTCTTGTTGGCATTAGTTTAAATGATTTTTCTCCAAAAATTGTAATTGGTGGAAAAACTGGATTTTCAATCGCACTAACCGAAGAAAATTGGAAAGACATTTGTGTTCATCAAGGAATTATTGTAAACAATTTCTACTTTCCTCAAGTTGATCAAACCAGTGTGAATATAAACAACATTCATCTGCAGGTTCAGAAAATAAATGATACCCCTGTTCTACAAATTACAAAAGGCCCACACTTCATATACTTAGGACAAGAGTCTTTGGACAATTTGTGGCGATTAAAGGAAATTATTGATTATAGATTATCTATACTTAAAAGGCAAGAATTCAATACATATTTCAAAATATTTCAAAATAATATTTCATCTGATTGTGGCGACTTGTGTACGCATGTTTATAATATAATAAGTCCAACAGAAAATCCTAACAGTGAAAATGTTTCAACTATGATGGAATTACTTGCTTTATATCCTGAACAAATGGAAAACAAATTGAAGCAAAATGGAACAAAACGAAAATATTACGAAGAAAACAATGAAAATGGATCAAAAAGAAAATATTACGAAGAAAACAATATCTTTTCTGGAAGAGAACAATAAGGTGCATGTGTTAGTGAAGTGGAGCTTTGCTTACAGACAAGCCCGTAGGAGTAACTTTCAGATGTGGTACTTAGATAGACTCCGTTTTGAAAAAAGAATAAATGATTGTAAACTTATTCTAGATTCGATATTATCTGAGGAACATAGAAATAAAATATATTTGACACGTTTTAATAAAAATTGTATTTGATGTTTTACTTAATAAAATTTTAGTTTAGTAAATGTGAATTTTATTTGAAATTAATTAGCACATTAAGACTTTGTAATTTGTATCAGCTAAAGCATAAAGTGAGGAACAGAAATAAAACAAATTTAACTAAAATTTAATTTCAATTTAATTAAACAATATTTTTTTTATCAATCCATGTATTATATTTTTTATCAAGTCCTAACCATTTCACATAAACTTTGTTTCCTTTCCTTCTCAAAATCTTCTCAATAAGATACACATCGGTATGCTTTACTTTTAGTAATTCTTGCTCATAAAAACCACCCAGAATGTCCTGATTATCTTCGTCTTGAATTAAATATGTCCAAGGGTTTGTCATCTTAACTTCTTTAATGTGGAATATCTCATTTGACCAATTTGGTGTGTAACCTTTTGAAAATGCCTCTCGATGCTTGCTTATTCGTACGTGATCACCCACTTTAAACTTTGGAGATTTTATATCTAACGTTTTAGCATGAGTAAATGCAGATTTCAAGATTCTATTTTCATTTGTTTTATTTACTTGTTTTGGCTTCATTCCTATTGAAGAATGTTTTGTATTGTTATAATCTTTTACAATATCCGCTAATATATTAAACCATTTGTAATTTCCTTGAATGCTAAATATTTTCCACATATTATTCTTTAAAGTCCTGTTCACTCTTTCTACTATACTCGCTTTCAAATTGGAAAACGTGCTATAATGGTTAATTCGAAATTGTTGCATCAAATTTTGAAAATGTACATTGAAAAACTCTCTCCCTCTATCCGTTTGCAAGTTTTTTGGTGGAGTTTTTGCACTGATTAATATTTTTTTCATTGCCGCTGTTACGTCTTTTCCAGATTTAGATTTTAACGGTTCGGCCCAAACATACTTAGAAAATACATTTATGGTAATCAAGATATATTTAAATCCCTTATTAAATTTGGCATAGGGTAACATTTCAACCAAATCAGCTTGAAAAAGATCATTTAACCCTTTCACTACCACCCTTCTGCGTTTGTAGTTTTTTCTAGCAGGTTTATGTAATTCATTAACGACTTGTTGTTTAACGGTTGTCATGACAACAAACTTGTTTATTCAATTTTAAGGAAGTTCACTTTCTATGTTTTGTAATAATTCGAAATATAACTTTTATATGTTTTTTCCCATTCATTCAATTTATCAATTTGTATTGTATAACTTTTTTCATTTAAAATTTTACTAATTTTAGTAATCTCCTTTTCTAACGCATTAAAGGATTTTTTTATCTCTCCAGTTAAGAAAGTAGTTGATCTACTATCACTATTTTTTAATTCCTCCTCTGTTTTATTTAATTCTTGTTCTAATTTCTTAATTACACTGGACATTATATTTTCCAAGGAAATATATTGTTGATTTTCTTCCAAAGTGAGTTGGTCAATTGTTCTACTGTTAAGAATGCTATTTTGATTTCTTTTTTTTTCATCATCTAACCTTTTTATAAAAGTTCTTAATTGTTTAATTTTTTCCTTGTGTTTTTCAATTATTACTTCTCTTATATTTGTTTCCATTATTTTATTAATTTTGTTGATATCATCACTTAATTTTTTGTCTTCCTTTTTAACATGTTCATTTAAAAATTGCAAATCTTTACTTATTTGATTTAGCGTTAGCAACTGTTTATTAACGTTTTCAATTGAGGTATAGCATCCTTTAATCTGGTTTTCATACTTTAAAAAATTTTCATCAAAAACCTTAAGCTTTTTAGCAAAGATTTCATTATTTGTTTCATTTTCACCTAATCTCCTTTTTAAATTATTAATGTCACTTATTCTCTCTTGATTTTGTTTTGAAATATGGCGTCCAAATTTATCAACTGTCATGTTGAGCTTTCATTAAACAATAAATATGATTATATTTGATAGCTGTTATTTATAGTATTACTTTATCTTCTCTTAATTCTTCAATAATAGAGATAATCTCGTTACTATGAGCATTATTTCCCGCATCACTTGATGAAATTAATAAACGTAGCCTATCAACAATTTCGTTAACATTATTCCAGTATACATAGTCTGTATTTGATCTGTTTGTTTTCAAAATTAATCCCTTTCCTGTAGATTTGGCTCTAGTTGTTCTAAACGGAGGTTTTGGTTTGTTAAATGCTGTAACTAATCTTGGCAAGGTTTTTGTCTTTGTAATCCCCTTTCTTTGTAAATATGGTCCTATTATTGTAACATATTTGTGTGATGTATTTCCTTGAACTTGTTCATTTGAATCAAAATTCCTACGATATACATTTGTTTTAGCTAGAATGTTCATGTAATTATCTAAATCTTCCTTCTTATAACCTTTCGGTTCTTTTTTGAAAAGCAATTCGTATAAACCTGGCGTGCCTGTGTACGTTATTCCTCCCACTTTAATGTCTTTTCCAATAATTTCTACCGGTATCTGTGTTAAACCAAAAGAAAACTTATCCGTTTCGAGGTCATGAACTATTCCATAATAATGGTCAAATTTATGTTGTGTATCTTTCACACCCTCATCAATATATGATCTGGGTAATTCATGAAAATCTGCTAAGTAATCTTTATATGATGGTGTACCAACATAGGTTTGAATTGTTTTTCTAGTTTGTTCCAATATGTCTGACAAGTTTAAATTTGTTGTTGTGTCACTAGAAGGATCTGAAGTTTCTGCTATAACAGTTGATGACAATGGTTGTACTACAGGAGAGGAAGAAGTGATACTACTGTCATTTAAAAATGTTGGTAGTTCTGTAGGGAGTGACGGAGTTTTTCCTGTTTTCTGAATATTTTTCGTCGGAGTTGATGTTTTATAAAGCTTTGTAGGTGTTTTGAAATCTTCATACTTTGAAACTCTTTCTTCTTTTAAATCGAATGGTTCGGATTTACCAATACTTGAAATTAGCTGTTTAAGTGGTTGTGTTATTGGTCTATAAGTTTGTTCTAATTCGGACTGAGCAGTAGAAGTAGCTAATTTCAAGCTTTGATATTTCTGCTTCACGGCTTGTCTCGATCTTATTAATTCTCGAGCTAAACGTTTATCCATGCTGTACAAGTTTTAAATGAAATAAAACTGCAAATTTTTTACTTTTATAAATATATAAAGGAATCGAATTTACTCCTATATCTGCCGTGATTTACTTCACAATCTTTGTCAATTACAAGAAAGCCATATGGATCCATCCAACAGTTAGCACAAATATTTTTAAACTGATCAAATGTCATATCCAATATACAGTGGTCATTATATATATGTTTTAAACTCAAACAGTCCTGTTTAAATAAAATTAATAAGTTTGCATTTTCTCGAATTAGACGTTTAAGGATTGAGGAATATCCTTGAAAAATAAAAAAACAATCGGTGTTTCTATGCCTTCCATGCGTGAAATAGTCCCTAATAATAGATTGATTATGACAAGGAATATCATCAAAAATGATAACGGAATTTGGCTTTATCTCATGAGGTGAAATAATGTTCTCATCGCTATCATATTCAAAGTATCCAATTTCTTTCATAGGTTTTAACAACTTTCTTAAATATTCATATTTTGGTTGATCTAATGACTTTGAATAAACATAGACATTTTCAAACCTAATTCCATTTGGATGCTCGAGCAGTGTAAGCATAACGTTGGTTTTACCGCTACCACTGCAACCAACTATAAGCTTTTGAACCACCGCAAAATAAGTCACCATGCTTTCTCAACTGTTTACTTAAAATTTTTTCATCATGATTATTTACTGGTAATGAGAATTTTTGTTTTTCAATCCTCATTCTTAATCACACTAGTAAATATTTTTAGCTGTAAAAGTATTTATACCAGAAAAATGTCAATCTGCTTTTAGTATAAAAAGAACTTCAATGACTGTGGGTCGCCATAAGTTGAAAAAAACTATTAAAACACGTAATAGAAAAGGCTCTGGTTTAGTAAATAAATTAATTAGCAAACTACCTTTCGAAGTTCATATACCAGGATATAATTATTGTGGTCCCGGCACCAACTTGGAAAAAAGATTAACTAGAGGTGACGTTGGTATAAATCCATTGGATTCCGCTTGCAAAGAACATGATATATCTTACTCTCAGACTGAAGATTTATCAAAAAGACACATATCTGACCAAATATTAGAAAAAAAAGCCTGGGATAGGGTAAAAGCTAAAGATTCTTCTATTGGTGAAAAAATTGCAGCTTTAAGTGTTGCAGGAATAATGAAGGGTAAAAGAAAGTTCGGTTTGGGATTAAAAAATACAAAAGGGGGTAAACTTAAATTGAGAAAAAAACGTATCATTCGAACACCCAAAAAAATTGGAGGATTTCTACCTCTTTTGTTTCCCATTCTTGGCGCCCTGGGTGCACTAGGTGGAGGCGCGGCAGGAATTGCTAAGGCAGTAAATGATGCTAAAGCAGCTAAACAGCAACTAGAAGAAATACATAGACATAATATTGCAATGGAAAATGCTTCTAAAGAAGGGAAAGGATTATATATTAGACCATATAAAGGAAAGGGACTATTTATTAGACCTTATAAAGGAGGATCCGTCAAAATGAAAGCAATCAGACAAAAAAAAAACTCAAAATAAGTTTTCCAAAAAGAGCACTTACGAACAATGATATTATTAAATATGTAAAGTTGTTAAAAATAACTGGCTTTAGAGGTGTTTTTATGCTCGATGAACTTCCAAAAAAAATTAATCTGAAAGAATGTGGTATTGTAAATTTGGATAAAAAACAAAATAAAGGATCTCATTGGACTGCTTATATTAAAAATAACAAAAATGTAATATATTTTGATAGTTATGGAAATTTAAAACCACCTTTTGAACTTCTCAAATATTTTAATTCGAATGGCAAAGTGGATGTATTTTATACTTATGAAAATAAACAAAAATTTAATTCATATAACTGTGGTCAACTATCCCTAAAATTTTTGCAAAAAAATATATAAACTCATTATTTATTGTAATATCTCATTCATAAATAAACTGCAATGTCTACCACAATTGCCATATCAGGAAACAGTTCTGTTTTGTCTGCTGATTTTAATCCGCCCATATATTTAGAGGATGAAAAACAATATTACCTGGGTTTAGCTGATTTTGAAACGTTTATGACTATCCCCAATATAAAAGAAGGATATAATAAATTTTATATAGATAAAAAAGTAATTGTTATTCCCGACGGAACTTATGACATTACAGATATAGAAACATACATAAGAGAAAGTATAGAAGATTTATTTCCGAATGAAAAAATTTTTTTTCTTTTAAAAGCAAATGTTAATACTCTAAAAACTTTTTTAATGTGTAGTAGAATAATTGATTTTACCAAGGAAGATTCGATAGGAAAAATGTTGGGTTTTAATAGCAGGATACTAGAAGCTATGAAAGAGGAAGAATCAGATAATGTTGCAAAAATAACTAAGGTGAATGCTATTTGTATTGACTGTAATATTTGTGTCGGTTCTTACAATAATGGTAAACCTGTTCATATTATTCACCAGTTTTATCCAACTGTAGCTCCAGGGTATAAAATAGTTGAATCTCCTTTGCCCATTTTGTATTTTCCAGTTAGCGTCAAAGCAATTAACAATATAACAGTTAAAATAGTTGATCAAGACGGAGAACTTATCAGTTTTAGAGGAGAAACTATAACAGTAAGGTTACATTTACAAACAAGTGAAATATAAAATGGTTGTTAGATATAATAGAGCCCTTGGGATGAGACTTGCCCCTACCACTATCAACAAAGTAAAAACTTATAAAAAGAAAAAGCCTAAACAACAGTTCAGTATCAAATCCAACACCAACAAGTTAAGACGAGATAATCGTAAATTTCTCACATCCTTGGGTTTCACTGTTTTAAAATAATGAAAAGCTTTATGTAGACAATTTCATCGTCAGTTCTGAGCTTCACACATATCAACCATATATTTCTTCAAAATTCGATTACAATGATGAAATAAGGATCCCAATTCAAGAACTCGATGCTTACACTCTACCATCAGATAGTTTACTTTATATCGAAGGAAAATTAACTAATACAGAAGGTAAATATAAGAAAGAATTGCTATTTATTAACAATGGTATAGCCTTTTTGTTCAGAGAAATCCGCTATGAACTAAACGGAATTACTATAGATTCAATAAGAAATGTTGGATTAGCATCAACCTTAAAAAGCTACCTTTCTCACAATACCAACGAAAGTTTAAAACTGGAAAATGCAGGTTGGTTTCCACATCGGAAAGAAGGTGATACAATTTTAGTTGATAATGATGGAAAATTCTCCGTATCCATACCACTAAAAATGCTTTTAGGATTTTTTGAAGATTACAGAAAAATTATTATGAATATGAAACAGGAATTGGTTCTTATTAGATCAACTGATGATTTAGATGGTGTTATTTTCAAAGAAGATCCGGCACACCTTGTTACTGCTCCTGACACTCCATTGGTTACTTTCGATAAAATTTATTGGAAAGTTCCTCACATTCTAGTTGATATGCCACAACAACTTGCTCTATCAAAAATATTAGAATCAAATAAAGATATATTGATAGGATTCAGGAGTTGGGAACTTGTTGAATATTCTTCTCTAACCGAAACAACCCGTCACACATGGCCGGTAAAAACAACTAGTAAACTAGAAGCTCCTCGTCATGTTGTGATTGGCTTTCAAGAAAACAGAAAAGGGAAAATTGTTAAAGATATGAGTAAATTTGACAATATTACCTTGTCAAATATTAGAGTATATTTAAATTCTGAAAGATATCCTTATCACGATTTGTACTTAAATTTCGAAGAAAACAAATTTTCTGCTTTATACGAAATGTTTGCCAACTTTAGACAGTCTTACTATGGTGTTCCAAATGAACCCATTTTTAATCCTGAACAATTCAAAAACATTAGTCCTATTACACATATTGATTGCTCCCATCAAAAAGAAACAATTCAAACGGGATCCGTAGTAATGAGAATTGAATTTGAGACACACAATGCAATTAAAAAAGATACTTCTGCTTATTGTCTTATTTTACATGACAAATTATTTAGCTACAACCCTCTTACTAAAATTGTGAAACAATTATAAACTTTATCCCCACTATTTTCATATTTCGATTTAATTTAAAGAAATTTTCAAAAGCTTTTAGTTTTAATCATGGCATCAAAAACTACAAATTGAAAAATTTATTTTTAAAATTAATCAACTGAAAGAAGAAATTGCAAATTATTCAAGTAAAAAAAGTCTCATTAAAAAATTTGCTGCTTTGAAAATATGAGATTGGTTATAGATATTCAAGGATTCAAAGATGAAAAAAATAAATTTATACCGAAAGAGCTTGCAGCTTTTGATGGTTATGAAATGACTCATTACATTTTTAAAAAGCCTTTTCCAATGGAGTTCCTTTCACCTGATTGTCACAAGCAGGCGGTATGGTTAACGAAAAATTATCATTGTATACATTGGAATAATGGATTTACTCCATTACATCATTTCCCAAAAATAATTGAAACACTTACGAAGAAAGCAGATTTTGTTTTTGTAAAAGGAAGCGAAAAAAGGATTTTATACAGAAATATTCTAAAAAGCATGTGATTGAAATAGATGAACAACCAGCGCTAAAGTTAATGGAACCAAAATGCTTCTATCATTCAAAATCACCTTGTATGTGTGCTTTGACAAATGTGTTATTTTTATATGACAATTGTTTTATGAACGAATAAAAATATAAAAAAAAAACTTAATTACCTTTTTATTTTGCATTAACCAACCATGATTGAATACAATTAATATGATACCTTAAATCTAATTTTCTAAATTCATTTAAAAGTTCATACTCATTTTTATATTTTAAATAATCATTACAAAATTTAGCGGCTAATTTACATTGTTTCATTCGATCTATATTATTAACATATGCTGACAAATCTTGTGCTTCTGCGTCTTCTTCGCCTACAATTGATAAATATTGGAAGTATGCAGCAGATATAATAAACTCTTCATACATTTCAGTAACCATTTGCTCCATTGTAAATATTATTAAATTTATTCTTCCTTTTCAATTTCTTGAAGAATAGTATCCTCGTCAATAAATTGCTTCAAGTCTTTTAAATAGTAACCAAAGCCAATATCTTTTAGATCTTGAATAAGTTGAAAAAAATTTAATGTTTCAATGTATTTGTTGCAACAGAGGGCAGCCTTTACGAATTCCTCAGATTGATTACAATAAAAGTCTATCCACTCCGGACCACTTGCCATACAATATGAGAAATAGGTTTTTGAAAGATTACTAAATTTCTCCTCTAATAATTTAACTGCAATCAGCAACTCAGCCATTTCATTTATTTAACATAATATTTTAAATATGTAGGGGGACGTCTCTTGCGAATAGGATTAACTTTCTTTGATAATACCTGTTTTTTATCTTCATATAATTGAAACCTCTTTTGGGTTGCAATAATAGCAGGTATAAATTGGCAATCTTCTCCTATAAATTCTATTAGGTGGCTTAATTCTCCTACAAAGTATGATTTCCCAAATGTATTGAAAAACGTAGTAAGGCTTATAATTCCTTCTAAATAATCATCACAACAGTCAATTGCTTTTAAATAATCTCGTTTCAGTGGATAAAACAGCTTGGTGTATTCATCTTTCGAAATCACTTCAAAGAAATTGAGATATTTAACTTTTAACTGTCTGATAGTTGTAGTTAATTTTTCGCGATTACACATAATTCACTTATTACTTGACACATTTTTTCTTTTTGTTTTATATAAAATTGGTGGAAAAATTCAAAAATAACTTTTTACGCAACTCGAGCACAGCTTAGTAAATGTGTCTCGGCATACTAAAATGATCATGATGCACCTATTTATAAGACTTAAGAATGCAAAATCAAATGTGGGAGAACAAAGAGAGAAAATTAAAAAATATGATGCGAATGAGAATAAAAAGGGAAGAAGTTAAGAATGAGGGACATGAGAGAGAGGAAGAGGAGGAGGAGGAGGCGCTCCCCTATTATAACTACTTCGATTCTTCGATAATTTTTTGCAAATTCGTCAATGACGTCATCATAAAAACGTCGATGATCCGACATATTTTGGAGAAGTTTATTTTCAATGGACAACAGCGATGTATGCGAAAGTCTCTCCTGCCCCGTTGAATTTCTCACGAAATTTTTTATACGTTTAAGTGTTGAAAAATTGCGTTCTACTGATGAACTTGTGGCACATATTGTCAATACTAATTCACACTATTTCGACATTTCGGTGTAGGCTTCCTCTAGCTCCTTGTCATTTAAAAATTGCATTAGTTCCTTAGCGTTATTTTTTGCGCTAATGTCATCAGTTTCGTAAATCACTTTTAGTTCAGATCGTAGTAACACTCGATCGAAGAACTGGCCATAATGAAGAAGAAGAGATTTAAACGCATCTTCTGGTAAAGTTTTTCCTTTAAGTGCATCAAAATTGCAGAGCTCGAGGAATTTAAAATCATTTAAACCGTTAAATCTATAGTTTATTTGTTGCTGAATTTGATCGATTATTTAATAAAAGAGGTGTTTGAACATGTCCCACCTTGTCAGTTCGAAGACGCTTGGCTTGTGGCTCTACATTTAACGTCATCGTTTTTTCCCAAAATAGGTCAGTCATCTCTTTTTTGGCTTAACATGGACTTAAAATCATCCCGTTTTTTTAGTCAAAAAGCAATATCATTTGTTTTAGTTTGTAATATATTAAAAACATTGTCCGAGAATAATTAAAATTAAAATCTCGTTTCAAACAGTCCAAAAACCCCCTCGAACTACTTATTGCTTCTGAGTCCCACGTTTCATTATTTTCTATTACATTCATAGTTCAATCAGTGATTTACGATTTTCAGATACTGTTAACAAAAGTTTTCAATTATAGTTCCACCTAGTAGGAGCTACTTTGGGCAATCGTTTGTGGACAATGGAGTCCAAAACTTGTGTACGTTTTGTTGACTTGGAAAAAAAAAGCTATCCATGCCATTTAAAGTAACGAAAAATACTTTACACTCTTTAATGTGATTAACGGACTGGGATAAAACTAAAATTAATTTATAAAACAATGGACAAACACAGCACTTGGGAAAGTTTCTCGAACTTTAGCCTGCAAACCCCCTAATTGCCCTGCCATTACTGCAGCCCCACCATAGCTTTGAGCAACTAAGTTTTTCTCTCCATTAATTATTTCTTTAGTAACGTTATAAACTACGGTATATGATGCATCTGCTGTACGATTTTTGGACACATTCTAAAAACCTAAAAATCGCTCTTGAATTCTTCCGCCTGTTTTAACGTTGCGTATTACTATAGATAATTGGCTAAAATTAGTGATACCAGTTGTTTCGTCCAGAACAATAGCAATGAACCGCGCCTCGCCAATCTCCTGCTGAATTCTTTTTAAAATAATGGTTGCAACAGCGGAAATTAAATTATTCTGGATTCGATTCGATGTTCCGCGAAAAACGCTAGACTGCTCTAAATGATTTTTTAAGCAATCATGTTATTTAGCCATTAAACTAAGTAAATTTTGAAAATTTCCTCTATTTGAAGAAACCCTTGTTTCGTCATGACCTCTAAATTCCAATTCGTGCTGCCCGAGAAAACAAACAACATCGATAAGTCTTCTTAATATTTGCCTATTTTTATCGACTAGTTCATTGTGTTGGCGGTGACTAATATCCAACTGTTTATTAAGGGTGTGTTCAATTCTGGTTTTGCCGAAGACTTTTTCTTTTATGACGGCCTGCAAATGCGCTTTGGGCATAATGTGTCATTTTACAGCTTTATGGAAATTGTTTAAATCGGAAAAACCAGTTTTATTCCAGAGACCTTTCTCATTTTCAAAAAGTAAACATGGCCAAAAAAATAATTTACTTATATTTTCACACCCTGTTAGCCATTTAAATTGTTCGTATTGTTTTTCCGGATAAAAATGTCTAATACAGTTTTTCATTTCTGTGGTTAAATTTTTCATAAGAGGTTTTGCCCTTCCTTTGGAAATTATTCCAAGCTTATCAGCAAAGTTTTATTTAATTATTGTTAAGACATACACCACACATTCACACACACTCTTCTTACTAAATTCTCAAACATTTTCAACATTATTACCGACAGCCGAAGTTGACGGTATTTGCATATCCACGTCCGTATTATTGTCTTCCATATCGCACCATGCACGACGCGACGCGACGTACGTATCACACAACACACGGATAGCCGTTCAAACAAAGAACCTACTCCAACGATAGCTTCTGCCCCCACTTAAAGCACGCGACTGAAATGCAAAAATTGCAAACAGCCGGTAGAAAGTTCAATAACCTCTGGCTCGACTCACAGGAAATCAAGCATACAGGACTTGGCTGTAGAGAAGCTAGCGGCCCGTATAGGTTCTATTCCATTTTCTATTGTCGCTCGGTTGGAGTCAAGGCCGCATTTATTATGGGCTTGATAAATAAAATAATATTTTAGCATTTTTAATATAAACTAAATTAATTGTTTCCTATTTCAAAAATTACATTTTAGAAGATGTTTTGTAATTTTTTTTGGGGAAGCACTGCTTCTTTTGCTTCCATGGACTGCACGCCTCTAAATGTGATATAGAGATAAACTGGTAAAATTGTGGTACAAAATTCAAGATGGTGGAACAAACTGAACAAAACTTGATACTGCAAAAATATGTTACAATATTAGTTTTAAGCTCGTATACCAGAACGATTTAATTGGGATGACCTATTTTTAGATTTTTACTTCCCTCATAAAAGAGAAGTATGATAAACATGTTTACTTAATTGTGTGGATCCGTCGATCTGTCGATCTGCCTGTTTGCGGCATAGTTAAAAAAAACTTCTTATTCAATTGATTTCAAATTATGAAAATAAGATATATATATATATATATATATATATATATATATATATATATATATATATATATAGAAAAACATGTTGGTAGAACCATGACTGGTAAAATATTGGTACGAATCCAATATAGTGTAACAAAATGGCGCCCAATAAAATTGTTCGAAAATACGGTACATACGCGTTACTAAACCACTACGTGGGGAACCAAAGTGGATCACACTTCATTATTCTTAATAAAAGGAAATATTCATAACGATGTTAGTTCCGGGTAAAAGAAATTTACTGATTTTTTTAGATGGGTAAGATATATTTCGACAGATATTAATTTCAAATATGCAAATTGGCTCCGGATGGGGTACACAATAGCACAAATGGTCCTGTAACTGCATTTTTTTAGAGAAAGTAGTTAACCATAAAAATATTGTCAACTTGACCCACAACTCTTATCGTACAAATTAGACTACTTGCAATAAACAGTCCATATATATGCATATAATTATTCGGAAGAAACTGCATGTATACAAGTTCTATAAATTATAGTTTCCAACAATTTAACATAGCACATAGACTTATTAGAACTTCAGAACCTCTCTCTGTTAGTAAATCTATACTATACTATAAATATTGCCAAAATGCAAGCCGCAATAAATAATTTCAACAAAAGGTATTCAAATTTTCGACTTAAAACCATAACCTAGCAAACTTAGATAGTTACGAAAATACATCAGAAATACAATTTAAAAGGTTGCTCTGAAAATGCTATAAATTTTGTTCTATTTATTGTCGAACGATGAAGAAATGCCACATGTAATAATCTGGAAAACAAAAATATGCAGTGAGCTACTCGAAGTGGCAGCTTATATAGACGAGATTCTGTTGAAAAATATGGTTGGTACAAGTAGTCTCTTAATCGTTACTATGCATTAAGTTTTTGTTATGAAATAATTTTTACACACGTTTATACACGTTTAGCCGAGGAAAAACGTCAAATGTTAAATAATAGGTAAATGGTAGCTCACTGACTGATTGAGCTTTTTGTAGTGACGTATCAAGGTGAATTTGGAGCAATCTAGAGAAAACGAATGGAAGATGATAGCGTATTTAGAAAAAAAATCATATGGATCCTTTTTGTTTAGGATATCCTCAATTTTATATTCTACATTTATATAATTGCTCTACCTGCGTATTTTGACAGATATATCGGCAAAAGACAATTTTTTGAATTTTTTGCATTTTTTTGCGCTAGCAGAGGGTAAACTTGGATTCAAGAGAGCATTCAAAGAGCTACAATTGAAAAAGATGGCCTGCTCCTTAATATTGGTAGACTTGTTAGCAAATTATCTCCGACATTATTAATAAGATGATTCTCATTAATAATTAAGCAAACGAAAACACTTCCCACTTAATTTATTTTACAAAAAATAAAACACATCAGATGTTAGATCTTAAAAAAAGTGTAATAAAAACTGTAGGTATTAAACACCTGAACCCGTTTTGCAGATATTAACAGGTAAAATGTTTTGGATTTTCCGTTGTAGCCTAATAAACTTTTAACAATGGGGATACTATTTTGGTTAATGTTTGTTCATTTCCATACTTTCTAGTAAATTAAGTATTCTACTTTTTCGTTCTACGTGTAAAATATTAGAATAAAATTCCTATAACTAAATTTTTGCTTATTAATTATTTTTTCAAACGATCTGCCGGTTTATCCAATTTAATATTTTAAACAGGTTCTACAATTTAATTTCTACACACCGGATTCATTCTGTTTTTTTGGTTTTCGTCTTGTTGTTTTTAATAACTCTATCAAGGCTGTTATTAGTCTTAAAAGTTGCATCTTCATTCTTAAAAGAGCAACATTTGACCTTATTTTTCTTGTATAAGTGAAAGTATGAAATTGAGTATTTTCTTTGAATTATTAGTAGGATCAACTAATTGTAATGCTTTTTTATATTGTTTCCTTTTTACTATTTTGTCTATGAGATTTTCATGAGAACAATTATTAACCTCTATTTTTTTATTATATTTAACCCTTTAGTATAACTTTCACTGCAAAAGGATGATTAAAAGCATTGTGAGTTGTAATGTCTGTATGAGATTGCTAATGAAAAATTTTAAATTCGTGTTTACTATTATTCTTAATAGTTATTGTTAAGTCTAAGAAAGTAATGTGTTTATTATTTTCTATTTCAACTGTAAAATTAATATTTTTGTGTAGGATATTTATACAATCTAAAAATTATTTTAATTATCTATCAGTACCAGTTAAACATGCTAAGATGTCATCAACATATCTACACCAATAAATAAAATTTTATTAAGGGAATATTCACGAATTTTTGTTTCTAAATGGTTCGTAAATATCTGGGCGAAAATTATACTTATTTATATAAACAGTCTCGTTAAATTCAAAATTATTTTGATCCAAACAGGTCGATAAGATAGAATATTTTATACATTTTAATAAGTTTTTGAAAATCTTACAGAACATCATGTTAATCCAATTTATAAACAGGATATTTTAGAGGCCTTGTCGAACTGTTTGGATCAAAATAAATTTTAATTTAACGAGACTGTCTGCATAGGTAAGGAAGGTTTAATAAATTCATGAATATTCACTTAATAAAAATTTCATTTATTGGTATAAGACTGTTGATGATATATTAGATGTTTTACTGATGCTGACAGATAATTAAAATTATTTTTAGAATATACAAATAATCTACAAAAAATTTGCACAATAATCAAGTATTATGTAGGAATCAACTGGTAGAATTTTGGTACGAATCCAAGATGGCGAAACAAAATTGCGGTTTAATGAAATATTTAAAAATTCACCCTAAAAAAACTACTTAATGAACTGTTTTCGATTTGTGTACCATAACTAATTGTAGTATAGAGTTAAACTAGTAAAACTGTGGTACTAATTCAAAATTTTTGGTAATCTAATCCCCCTCAAGTTTTACATATCTTCGCGATTTAGCGTCCCTAGTTGACAAAAAATATATTTTTTCTATTCCATTGGTTTGTCGGTCAGTTCGCGGCATAGCTTAAAAACTACTCATGAAATCGACTTCAAATTTTAATCAAAAGTTAAGCCTCATATGGGGATGACCTGGTCATATATTGGTAAAAAGTCATTATGCCGGAACAAGTTGGCGGCCAAGTGAAACGTTAAAAAAAATTATTACTAAAAAACTAGTTCGAGTTTATCGTAAATTTTGCAAAGAAAATCAACTATTATTTAGGAATTAACTGGCAAAATTATGGTACGAATACAAGATGGCAGAACAAAATGGCGGCTTAATAGAGTATTTAAAAATTCAGCCAGAAAATCTCCTTAATGAACTGATTTGTGCGTGCCCTAACTAATTGTGGTATAGAGATGAACTAGTAAAAGTGTGATGCTAATTCAAGATGGCGGAACAAAATGGAGGCCAAATAAAATTTTTCTAATCTGAAAAAAATTTCCTAGCGGGTTTTACATATCTTCGCCTTTTAGCGTTCCTAGATGCCAAAAAATATGGCTTTCTGTCTGTCAGTTCGCGGTATAGCTTAAAAACTACTTGACTCCAAATTATAGTCATATAGGACTGGCCTTGTAATATTTTGGTAAATATCCAAATGCCGGAACAAAATAGCGGCCTAGTGAAACATTGAAAGTATTATTACTAAAAAAAACTACTTGTCCTGTTTAGCTTAAATTTTGCACAAAGATCAGGTGTTACATAAGAATGAACTAATGACATTTTGGTATGAACAAAAGACAGCAAAACAAAATGGCGGCTTAATAAAATATTTAAAGCAATTAAGTGTGATATAGAGATAAACTGGTAAAGTTGTGTTACGAATTCAAGATAGCGGAACAAAATGGCGGCCAAATAAAATTTTAAAAAATCAACGTAAAAAATCTTCTTATTCAATTCGCTTTAAATTTTAGATAAACTGATACGAATTCAACATGATGTAATAAAATTGCGGTGTGTGTCAAACCTAAAACTACTTATTGAATTTATTTTAAATGTGGCATAGGCAGAAACTGATTGGTAGGAAATTGATTGGTTTGAAAAGACGGTATAGATGTGTTCCTAAATAACTATGTAGTGAACTAAAATGGACCACACTTCACTTCAAGTTCCGGGTAAAGGAAATTTACCGATTTTTTTCCTATTTAGTTTCTATAAAAATAGCTAAATAAATGTTGCTACTACGAACGGATGATTTTGTTTACTTATTTGTTTTAAAAGAATTAATTAATTTGGTAAATGGATATTATATTATTATTATTATTATTATTATTATTATATGCTGCCGCCTGAAAGGAAATATAGCATATGTATATGTTGAAATTTCTTCTTCGGCCTTGATAAAGACTTAATAAAGGTCGAAGAGTCTGCATTTTCTGAATTAAAGGAAGTTTCATGGGTTGTCCTGAACCCACAAAAACAACCTACCATATATGCACCAAAAACAGATTGCATAACATCACCTGGAAAAAAAACACTCAGCAAACATCATTTTTAAACGAAAAACCTGGTATATTAGGAATCATAGTTCTTGAATTTATACCGAGTCAATTTAAATTACTTACCGACGCACGTTTGGCCTGTGGTTGCACGACATATTTTTATGAATCTTCTTCACTCAACAAGATCAAAACCCGGAATGAGCTCCGATGAGTAAAGTTCAGGAATTTGTATCCGATGTATTGTGCTCCCCGATGTGTGATTCACTCACTTATAATTATGGGTCTCCTCGCATGTTGCAGCATTTAGTTGGCACCTCTATAGAAATTTTCAAATAAGTGAAATAAAGAGACCCCTTGATAGAAGCATTTCTGGATACCGAAAACGTATGCAAAGAAGAGAGAACTCGAGTTCGGTTATTCCCATGCTTAGTTTAAACACCATAAATTACAGTAGCTCTTGGACAAAGTTATATACGAAGAATATTGTAGAAACTCATAAATGCAGCATTCATCCAACAAAATAACAGCATTTTTAGCAAGCCGAGATTTAAAAACTTTTAAGTCTAATGCTATATTAAATATAAAATATTCGACTTTTCTCGCAAAAGGGAAGTATTGGCTAATATTTGGCGAATTTTACTGAGTCCTGTAGACTCTTTTAAACTCCGTGCCGGCCCTTCACGCATCACTGCGCTTTTAATGTAACATTAGTGAGCCTTCGGAGGACAAACCTTTAATTTTATATCTAATTTTGTTTTAAGTATAGGATAGAGTTTTTGGTTAGCCCTGGTTAGGCCTTTTTGTTTTGGGTTGAGATAAAATATATATCTATAATAAAACGTCCCAATATTTCTTCGAGATTAATATCCAAGCCAGTGAGAAACGTGTATTTGATTCCGGTTTTTTTTAAATGGTCTGTACGGAACGTATGTTTATATGAGGCAGCCTACATGTTTTAGGCCATAATCAGAAATTGGTCATTACAATAAATATTAACAGCATAGTTCAACGAATTCATTGGTAACAATAACTCTACTTCTAGTTCTAGGATTCAGATTTTTATAACCCGAAAAATATCACCCCTCTAAGGAATGCGATGTCCAAGAGTTTTAGGAAGACAAATAAATATTATTATTTATTATTAAATTAGACTGTTGCAATTTTGTGAGGAAATGATGAAACGGAGAGGCGAGAATAATAATTTTCCACCAAACATATTCTTTTTGGATAAAGCCATGTTTTATTAAAATTGAATGTTGGATAGGTATAAATATCGCTTTGGTCTCATCAGGAAAATCTATTCTGGATATTTGAACAGCATACAGCCCTAAGAGAGTTAATGCATGTAGTATCTTTCACCACAGAGTTTTGAGGACAATTTTTTAAAAGAAAAACTTACGGCTCAATGGTATCTAGATTTTTTAAGATTTGACCTGATACCTGCTTTAGCTGTTATGTTTCTTAACTAAAAATATCCAGATATATCGCACTGCAGAATATGGTGCCAATAAGACGGCATTCCTCCACATTTTGGTGATATTGTTCGACGATATTTAGACGAAATGTTTCCACATCGCTAGGGTGATCGACGGAGTAAAATTAAATGCCCAGTAACATTTTTCAAAGCCCGTTTTCATTGAAACGGTTTACAAGAATATTCCGGATAATATTAGAGGCTCAAAAAGTTCGGAATTCACTGGACAGCTTTTACCATCGCCTTGGGTAATACCGCCTACTGCGGTTGAAGCAGTTATCACCTCCGGATAACAGTATAACTGAAACCGTAAAACATATTTTCTTAACATGGATTAATTCAATTTTTCATGAGCCTTTGAGCATACTCCTAGTCATGAAAAAAACAGGAATTTGACTGGGCATTAGGGGGTGGATAAATATAAAACATTTACCTTGATAGCGAAAAAATGAAAAAAGCTAAAATTAATTCCCCTACTCAGCCATTTCGACAAAACTTGGTTACTGTAAATATATAAACCCTAGGCACCTAGGCACTCCTAAACATTGCTCACATAGCAGGCTTAGCCGATACGTTGATGTGTTTAGAAAATATGAGAGTTTCACATAAAATCATTATTAACATAATTGTATGCAGTTTTTTAGTCCCTTTTAGTACTTAGTTTAAAAGTATACTTTAATAAATGTTTGTTATGTAATATCTTAGAAACAGTCTGACAAAAATTTTTTGCAAAGCGCATGGGTACTCGAACTGTTACAAAACTTTAAACGCTTAAATTTGTTTTGACATTTCTATAAAGTGTGTTCTTATTTGCATAATTTACCGGTCTAAGTAAATGAGTTTTTTATGTTGTTTTTATGTAGTTTTTATTTTCTGGCTATTTCATGGTAGCTTGACCTGTTTTTCATAAATAATGATAGCCTGAAGTTAATTGGTTAGATTTCATGGATGGGTTTAAAGTAGTTACGCAAATTCGTAATTTCACAGAAAACAAGACGAAAATTAATTTTAATTATTATTGCTTCATAATAATGAATTTTAGTACTTCCTCGGCTACTGACTCAGCCGATGGTCCTGCCCGTTTTCCACTTATAAATATATATATATATATATATATATATATATATATATATATATATATATATATATATATATATATATATATATATATATATATATATATATATATATATATATATATATATATATATATATATATATATATATATATATATATATATATATATATATAATATATATATATATAAATTGTGTCTACGGAATGGCTCCGGAAGAGGAAAAAACTTTTTTATTTGTAGATTTACACCTGCTTTGGCTAAAACATCGAAAAACAGTGTGGCTTTTTCAATTTATTATACAGGGTACATATTAAAGTTATGTTAACGTGTAATAAATCATTGGTTTAGGAATCTTTTAAAAAATTAAATAAACATCCAAGTTCCTATTTTAAAAAAAATTAAGTTCATGATGGGTCCTGGAAAACGAATAAAAATTCCAAATAGTAGACCAATGAAATTTGCAACAAAAATATGTTTTCAGTTTCTCAAAATCTTTACAATTAAAATCAAAAAAAAATAAAAACTAGTTTAGTAAACTTCGGTTTTTTACGAATATGTCAAAATTGGAATTTTCTCAATGTTATGTAGTGGTTGCTTCACTCTCTTGGAGTAATCCTATATAAAGTTGTGCACTATTCCATATAATATAATAACTATAACGCTAAACAGTTGTTTAAAACTGTTTGGTGAAAAAAGTTTTTCTGTTTACAAATAGATAAAATAAATTTAATGTGATCTACCGTTTTTTGAAATATCGTACTCATATTTTTAAAAATATGTTTAGTAAAAAAAATATGACTGGTACAATTATTTTATGCTAAAAATTGTGTTTGATCATTTCGAAACACTTCAATTTTATTTTGGTTTAAGGTGGGTTGTTTTGCATTTCTGGGCTCTAGAATTGAAGATTCTAGAATTAAACAAAATATGTGCAAAAAGTAAAAAGAAATTTAACCGTTGTTAAAATTAACAATTTTTTTTTGGGCGCTGTTTTCTCACACGGCTGCTCTGTATCATGGACACAGATGTTTAATTTAGAAAGAGATAATATAACTGAATAGTTTCACTATTTTTTTAAGCTGCACGTTTTTGAAATTAAAAATAACTAGGGCTAACCTATAGAGTTCGCCGTTTTTCTAAATACTTTTTGTGTCAAAATATTTACCTCAACTTTATTTTTTAATTTGAGGAAAGTCAGATTGCGAGCTCTCAAAACATTTTTATACCTCTTAAAAATATTGACGATCTGCGCCCATGACAACTATGCTATTTTGGTGTAAAAATACTATAAAGAACATTTTTTCAGATGTTTACGTTTCAACGTCTCTAGATGCCGACGATGTTTTCTCGATTTCGTCGAACTGTCGGTCTGTCTGTTCACGGCATAGCTAAACAACTACTTATCCGATTCTCTTTAAATATTGGTTAAAAATTAGGTGTCACATGGGAATGACCTGATAACATTTTCGTAAAAATCCAATATGCTGAAACAAAATGGCAGCCTAGCGAAATGTTGAAAAAATTATTACTAAAAAACTATTTATGCAACTTTTGCACAAAATTCAAATTTTGATCTAAAATTAAGAGGCATATTGGGATGGCCTGGTGGAATGTTAAAAAAAGTATTACTAGAAAACTAATTATGCAATTTACCTAAAATTTTCCACAAAAATCAGGTTTATAGGAATAACTGGCAATATTTTGGCATGAGTCCAAGATAGCAAAACAACTTAGTGGCCTAACGAAATATTTAAAAAATCAGCCTGGAAACCAAATTATTAGATTAATTTCAAATTTCCTGCAAGCATTAAGTATGACAAAGAGATAAAATGGAAAACTGTGCTACAAATTCAAGATATCGAATGAAAATTGCGGCCAAATAAAATGCTTAAAAAGTAAATGTAAAAAAAAATTGATTTTAAATTTGGGAAATTAAGAATTAACCATGACGGGACAAAATGGCGGTCTTAAAAAGCAGTGTAAAACCACATATTTAATTTATTTTAAATTATGCCAAAAAATCAAGTATGGCTTACGTAGAAACTGGTAAAATATTAGTACGAATCCAATATGGTTGAACAAATTTGCTCATAATAAAAAAAGTTTACTTGTGTATAAATTGTTACACACTTCACAATTCCAAATAAAAGGAAATATTTATAAAGAGGGAAGTTCCGTGTAAAGAAATTTACCGATTTTTTTACAAAAATAAAAAGCCGCTTTAAAACCTAAGAAATTTTATAACCAACTCATGAATGTAGTGCCACGTTCAACTCCAGAACAGGCCATGTAGTAATAAAGCCGGCAACGGCGCTTACGGGTTTGGAATCATTATATAAAATGACGGTTCTCGCAATTGTTTACTTATACGCAGCAACGAATAAATGAAATTTTTGTGGAAAATCGTTTGTGCAAAGAAAAACTCTGCCAAGTATTGGTATACAGATCGCTTTAACTATAAGCTATAATGGTTTAATGGAACAATTTTTTTAACTAAATATGATGTGCGATACGTTGCTGGGCCTGTCGTATTGCTGTAGTTAACTTTATTGTGTTATATGGTTTTGATATCGTGTGCACTTTATTTTGTGCTGGGTAAGGAACTACAAATGATATTAATAATGCACTTCGACAGAGCGCAACTGTATTGCTGGAAATAATTGTTTATTATTTTAAAACATTTTCAATATCGTTTATACTGCCAGGTAAATTATAAAAGCAGTGTGGTAAGTACAGAATTTTAGGGGATGCAGTTATAATATAAACTTTGATTAGGTTATTAATGCTATAAAAAATAGGCTGAAGCACATATTTAGGAATACTTACATACATTTTCTTTTTCTGAAACAGTAATAACGAAAATATTGTATATTTACTCTCAACAAACATGCAACATGGGATGCAACTTTATACTTTTATCGTGAACCTATTCTAGGTGTATCTAGCGCAGATTTAATATTACGTAGATGCCTGCGTGCGCGTGTGGTTTGAGTGTGTCTACAAAAATCTACAGTATAAAAATTTTATTTTTAATATTTTTTTTACATTTCAAGTTTATGTTGTTTATGTATAATTATTTTAACTAATAATTTTTTTACCGTTTTTTCCTTTTTTTTTTCTTTTCGCTCTTTTACCTTTTTACACTTCTTTCAATTGTAGTAGATATAGCCTATATTATCTTTACGATGTGGTTCTAGATTAATTTATACGGGTTTTATTTTATGTACCCATTCAGTTAATAGTAGAAGTTAAAACATTTTTCAATTTGTGGTAAAATAGCGAGTTTTCTTGTTCTTTGTGCGGACAGTTTAAAAGAACATATGCATATGTACAAATTGTTATCATCTAAACGTCATATATAATGCAGGACAAATGGCACGTGAGCTCCTGATTCTACAAATTGTTTTAATAAAATTTCTGTAAGCTTCATTTAGAAACCCTGGCTTTTTTGACCACAGGATTTATAACTTCATACATTTCGTCTTTAGCAGTGCTCTGGAAGTAGTTTTACCAATTTGAAAACAGTTTGGTTTTAATTAAACAATACTGGTTTGTTATCGGATTTTTGGTTCAATGTTTTACATTTACGATAGCTTTTTTAGCTAACCAATCTATATTCTCATTTTGGTTCATTCCAATGTGATCAAGGGTTGCCAACCGTCCTATATTTAGAAGGACGTCCTCGATTTTAAAAGATTTTACCGTATTTGTCCTTCGTCCTTCTGATTTCCTAAAAAGAACGCATTTTGTCCTGGGTTTTGGCAACTTTTTAATTTTCCTGAAACAACACAGCACAAAATACAATTTTATTATTTTTAATGACTTCCGGCAACATCGTTTTGTTGCGTTATGGTATCTATCCACTCGAAATAATGATCAAAATGCGCCCTTAAAGAGCGAAATACTGTGGTTTCTACTATTTGTATTTATCTGAATAAGTTGTAAGTAAGTAATATCTAAGAAGTATGAGGTAAAAGATAGATATTTTATTATAAGTTAGTTGCGTGTTAAGTAATATTTTGTTTAAAATTAATAATAAAATTTGAAATAAGCTAACACATTATTAATAATAATACGTCTACTACACCAAAATATTATTTGTTCTTTCATAATATATGTTTGGTTTAGTTTTTATTATCTACTTTGTATTTCGTTTTCGAGCTAATACCTAAGAGATAAGGTAAGATAGATATTTATAGTAACTTTGTTGCAATGCTGTTTTGTGTTATGTGATATTCAAATTTTAATTTCTTTTTACTTACTGAAAATATTATTTGTTACGTTTATTTTGTTTAAAACTAATAAAATTTGAAACAAGCAGACACATTAATTATTATAATAACTATACTAAATCAGAAATTTATTTGTTCCTCCATAATAATATGTTTATTTTTGTTTAGTTTGTATTTTAATAGTTAGTATCTGCCACATATACCTAATACAGTGCCAATACCTAGGAGGTAAAAGGTAAAGTAAATACTTTATTATAGTACAGTCCCTTTATACAACTTTATAGGAACTTAGTTGCAAGTTGAAAACATTTTGATTGATCTGTCCTGGATTATGGAAATTTATAATTGGCAACCCTAATGTGATATTTAATACAAACTAAAGAAACATACTTATTATTGCCAATCCAAGTATGTTTACGAGAAAATTATTTAAAATCGGTGAAATTATAGTGTTCTTAATCCTTTCCAAAGCACTTTTTCAATCAGAAAAAATAATAAATTTAAAATTATTCCGGTAATTTAGGCAATATTTTAATGCCTGGTCTATTTCTATAAGTTCAGCTGTATAAGGAGATGCATAATGGAAGTCTCTTATTTTTAATTATTTCCAGTTTTTTTAAGTGTGTATCAGCTGCTGATCCAGAAATCAGGCTTCCATTGTTCAAAGTTCAAATTATATTTAAATAATGGCTTATAAAAAAGTAAACATATATTGGATGTGCCCCCCATTTATTGCTGGAGAACGGTCTTAATATATTCAGACCATTCTGTTCTGTTAATAGTGTAATTAATATGTTTTTGTAATTTATATGTTCTTTCTATAGCAACTTTTGTCCTCCGTTATTCCGAGGTTTCAATAACGCCCGGCTACAACCTTTTCTAAAGATATAGTCTTCTTCGAACCATCTTGGTGCTTTCTTAAGGTATATGTTAAGAATACGGTGGTTCACTTCCAAATCTTTATTCTGGGTGTGAAAAACGACAACATCTGCAAACTAGAGAATTTTCGTGATTGGATTACAAATATATTCCTCTAGGTTGATAGTATATTTTATAAATTATAAAATATATATAATTGAGCTAATTATACTTTATTGTGTCATTCCCACTTACACATCTCGCATTCCGGTTAGTTCATTGCAGCCTTTTATGTATGTTTTCCTGAAATGATATAAGAAAAATATAAGGTTTAAGAATGAAAGGAGCCAAGGATATCGGGCTATGAATTTGGGTCTTTGGCGTGCTTTCCTCGTTCATTCTTTCCAGTATTCTGAAACAGGAATTTTATTTTCAAACATGTTATAAATAACTAACAAATGTCTTTTAATACTATCAGAAATGTGTGATATAATGGAGTACTAAATAGCGTCAATACCTGGAGCTGTGGACTTATTTTGCCTTAAAGTTCTTTTTAGTTTTAGAAGTTTAAATGGTTTGATTAAAAATTATTGACTTTCAGTATTGATATTAGATTTTGGACGTAAGTCATTTTCCATAAACCGTAATTGGAGTTAATTTACAATGAAACCTATTTATCTATTCGTCATTACAGATGACCAAATGTGTATTTCATTGACCACTAATTTTAAACCTCTTAACCTGATTCCAAACTTGTATTATTGGCGAGTTTTTATTCAAGGAGGTATAAAATTTCTGCCAGGGCTCCATTTTTGTTTGTTTTATTTTTTTGCTAACACGACTGTTTGTTATAATTTAATATATTTTATTGATTTGGATTGTTTTTATAAATATAAATCAGTTCTTTACGAGTTTTAACAATTCTGTCACAATTCTCATTCTATAATGATTTACTTTTGTTAGATTTGACATTAGTTTCATCACATTCTGCAACAGCTAAAGCTATATTTAGTGCAGTAATAACCAGTTGATAACTACTTAGTTTGAATCCCAGTTAACTTTTTTGGTGTTCCATTTTGTTAGGTTAAAAAAGGGCACTACCTGAATCGAAACTGCACACTTTGCTATTATAGGGATATAATCGGAACCGTATAAATCATTTAATGTATTCCAATGTTCTGCATATTTAAAGCCTTGGGATACCAAGGCTTTTAGTGAAATACATTTTAAGCAATTTTTTGTAACATTATAACCCGATTGCGAATGTAACTAAAATATCTCATGGGAAAATATTAAATCGGTACCTTTTCAAGACTTCTATACATTATGGATGAAGTATTGAATTGCCACTTGTATGAGCAACCACGTGTGAAATTTCGTAATCCGGTTAAACCAATTACTTGAATAATGAGATCGCGTCATCACTTTTTTAGCAACATTCTTGAATTTTATTCCGAGACTATAATTTAAAATGCCGTGGAGACAAATTTCATAATATGATTACGAGATTTTCTTTAAAGATCTTATATCTAAAAATAAATGAAATTTCGGAGTTAATTTCGTGCATATAAGAGATATCCTCACATTTGTTAAAAAGTTAATTAACCCTGATTTAAAACTACAAATTAAAGTTTTGAGCAAATTCGCTTCAGGAGATCTAATTCGAAATTATCTAAAAGACCAACTTTTTAGACACAACGGCAGATGTCATTACTTCCCTCGTAGAAGGGAAGTATTGTAGTCGTTAAAAAAATCTCTCTCGGAAATTTTTTCAGATGTTCCCGTTTTGGGATCCCTAGATGCCCAAAAACATGTTTTCTGAATTCCGTCGATCTGTCTGTCTGTCTGCCTGTTCACGGCATAGCTAAAAAACAACTTACCCGATTGACTTCAAATTTTGGTCAAAAATTTAGGGTCATATGGGGACGACCTGGTAACATTTTGGTAAAAATCCAATATAGCCAAACAAAATGGCGCCTTAGTGAAATGTTAAAAACATATCATTAAAAAAACTGCTTTTAATTTTTTTCTTAAAAATTGGTACGAATCCGAGATGGCGGCTCAATAAAATATTTAAAAAGTTAACCTGAAATTACTGCTTGATGGATTAAACATTAAGGGTGATATGGGGATGATTCGGTACTATTTGGCTAAAAATCCAATATGGCAAAAAAATAGCCAATGAAATGTTAGAGAAATTATTATTAAAAACTACTTATCCAATTTAAAAAACACTCTCTCAGACTTTCCATATCTTCAGGGTTTAGCGTCCCTAGGTGCCAAAAAATAAGGTTCATCAGTTCCGTCGGTCTGTCTGTCGATCAGTTCGCAGCATAGCTTAAAAACTACTTTCCCGATCGACTTCAAATTTTAATAAAAAATTAACAATCATATGGGGATGATCTGGTAATATTTGAGTAAAAATCCAATATGGCAAAACAAAATAACCTAGTGAAATGGTAAAGAAATTGTTATCAAAAAACTACTCATTTAATTTGTCTCAAATTTTTGTTCAAACATCAAGTATTATGTTAAAATCAACTGGTAAAATTTTGGTACGAATCCAAGATGATGGAACAAAATGGCGGTGTGTGTCAATGTAAAAACTACTTTATATTATGCCGAAAGTGTGATAGAAAGAAATGGTAAAATATTGGTAGGAATCCAATATGTTGCAATACAATCGCGTCCAATAAAAACATTTGAAAAGACAGTATATGTAACACATATATACTGTGACTATTCAATAGTTAACTAAATTGGGTCACACTTCACTATTCCTAACAGTCATAACTGAATTTTGGAAAGTTTTTAGTAGATAACACCGGGTACGACGATGTGAAGCGCTTGATGACGCTCTGAGTATAGCGCTGTGAGACGAAAATTTCGAAACTATGTGAAAAGAGGTTTTTTTTCGAAAACGAAACTTTTCGGAAAAATCTCTCTCTATGAGATCTATCGGCCTATTATTTTAAGCGCGGTCCACCGATGTCAACTTTATTAAGAAAAATTTAAAGGAAGACCTGGAAAAAAATTTTCGACGGGGAAATAAAAGTAAACCAAAATTCTGTATGGGTCTCTGTTTCGAAAATCTCGAATTATTAATTAATTAAGTTCAATTAATTTCGTTTTTCTGCAAGATACTATTATTTTATCAGAAGACTAGTTAAGAATTTGTCGAAGATTGTTGGATTATGCGGATCCTTGAAAAAAAAACTCTAAAAGGGTCAGATACTTATTTAATTGGCTGCGACTCCCGTATTTAACGTTTTCTGCTAGGTTTAAAAAAAATATGTGAAACAATGCTTCTAAGAAAAAATTACCGAGTTTTTTTCAACCATTTTTTGGTAAACTTTCATTAAAAACTCTCTTGGAAACGTGTCGGAACATAAAATTTTTTTACCGGACATTTTTAAATGTTTCGTGAGAGATGTAAGGGTGATGTCAGAAGTACTAGAAGCTTACAATTAATTAGAGGCGTAGAGGAGCAAATCCCACACAGGCGCTATATTATTTTAATTCAACATATTTTTTATTACTCTAAAATATATTTAATAAATATGTAAATTCATAGTTTAAAACCATTTACATATTTAAAATTTATTTCTCCTAGTATATAAATTAAAAATGATAATATTTTGCTTGATTTTGTACCACTATTTTGTTTCTCTTTCAAATCTAAGGAATTTTTCACCCAGTTTAATAAAACTGAATATCCTCAAACACGACAGGCCAATGTTGAATTTTGAAAAAATGGCTGTGCAGCCGCCATTTTGAAAACAAAACATAACTTGTGATAAATCGTTAAAAATCTAATTTTAAGCTGAATACGTCAATCCGTTAAATATACAGGGTCATATTTAAAATAAAAAGTAGGGGGTTACTTCCCGTTAAAGTTAAAAGAAGTACTTTAATTATTTTTTATAGAAAAATTTTGTGTTGGTAAATTTGGCTGTAAAATCAACACCTGTATTTGTTAAAATCATAAAGTTAGAGGGAAAATTAAAAAACCGTTTGGAGAAAATATTCACTACCACTTGAAACTTAAGTAAAAACTTTAAATTTGATTTTTTTTATGCTACAGGGTGTTGGATTGCTAGGTTTTTAACTAACCTTGCCACATTTTTTTCACACCCTGTATATGTTTTGCGTAGTGCAGGCCATGCACATTATAAAAAAAAATTGACTTAAGGGCTCTCTAGCAAGAAAATTTTACACCAAATGGCTAATAAAAATTTACAGCTTATTATATTATTATATTAAGTTGGAAAGGTAAATTTTTTGACAAAAAAAATCATATCTCAAAAAATATTCAAAATTAAAAAAAAAGTTTAAAATTGTTTTTTACAATTTCATTAAGGATTACGCTAGTCTTACAATTAGAACAAAGAAATTGTTTTTCTGGATTTTCGGAACAAATAAAAAATTGAAAAATTTGCAGAGCCTTGTTTAACTCCCTGTATAAATATTTTTTTAGCCTTGGTAAGTTTTGCTCCTAACATCGGTTATATGTAATAAAATTTGCAAGATACAACTTAAAACCGCACCTCAGTATTTCGTCTCGTTTTAAAAATATTCGAACTTAAATTTTACCTTACCAAAAAATGCAGGTGAACGGTTTCTAGTGGCCAGCAGTTTATATAAAACTTATTAAGTTTGACAGGACATTTTATGTATATGGCGAATATATGGTATTATATATTTTAGAGCAGCAATGTATTATGATGTAATAGAAAAGCAACAAATCCTACATTACCTAATCCCAAAATTTTACTTTGTTGATTTGAAGCTCCAGTGATTCGTGTTCGATTTTTTTGGCAAAAATTTTGCATTTCAAGATCTATCAAAACTTTTTGTTTTTATACAGATATTAATAATAAAACAGAAAAGAGTTTTAAACTGTCCGATTTTGGGTGATTTTTGACGTGATTTTTAAAAGGTCCCTAAACTGTATTTAGTTTTTCTGAGTGTCATAGAAATAAAAGCTTTATAAATATTGACCATCAAGCACATAAAAAGAAATTTAATAATAAATATTAATTAACCCTAAATCTTTTTAAAAAGTACTGTTTCTCAAAATATCGGTTTTATTTAAACTGTTGTTCGTTTGGCGTGTATATACATATACCCTTTAAAATTACTCTAGAAGGGATTGCTCTGGTTAAAATACGTATTATGTTACGTGTAATATTCTATATTTCATATTAAAAAGTATTTAGTTGATAGTTTGTTAATGACAACACAGGAAGGGCAGATTCAAGTTTATTGTTGTTAGAATATATATTTTAGATAAATTTAAGAATAGGTTGGATTTTTTATATAATCACAATAATATAAAACTTTTAATTCGCATTTTGTTTTCTCTTGCCAGCTAATCTGGTAAAAATATAGCCAGCTAATCTGGTAAAATATTTTTTTGCGAATCTTACCTATAAGGTCTATTATAATCAAAACCGTTATGGTTATGGATATTGGATAAAAAAATAGTGTGTAAAACTTTAATTTAGAAAATTAAGTAAAAGAAATCGGTAAATTTCTTTTACCCGGAACTTCCCTCATTATGACCCTTTCCTTTTATTAGGAATAGTGAAGTGTGACCCAATTTAGTTCAGCACATAATCATTTAGTAACACATATATACTGTATTTTTAAAAATTTTTATTAGGCGCCAATTTGTTCTATCATATTTGAGTCCTACATATATTTTACCAGTTTCTACTTACGTCACACTTGATTTTTGGGCTAATCTAAAATAAATTCAATAAGTAGTTTTTTCATTGACACACCCCATCATTTTATTATGTCGCCTCAAATTGAAATCGTACCAGTTCATCCCTATATCACATGCAATATTTCTGCAAAATCTAAACTCGCATTAAGCTTTTTTACGTCGATTTTTTAAAAATTTCATTTGGTCGCCATTTTGTTTCACCATCTTAAATTGGGACCACAAATTTACCAGTTTTTTCAGGCAATTTCTTAAATATTTTAGTAGGCCTCCATTTTATTATGCTATTTTGGATTCATACTAACATGTTACTAGTTCATTCCTATGTAATACTCGATTTTTTTGCAAAATTTGAGGTAAATTGGATAATTAGTTTTTTTAGTAATACATTTTTTAACATTTCACTTGTCCGTCATGAGGTTCCGGCATATCGCACTTTTACTAAAATATTACCAGGTTATTCCCATATGACTCTTAATTTTTTTACAATTACAAATATTTTATTTGGCCGTCATTTTGTTCCGCCATCTTGAATTAGATTATGACACATAATTTGAAATCAATTCACTTAGTTTTTCTGGCTGAATTTTTAATAATACTATTAAGCCGCCATTTGGTTCCGCCATCTTGAATTCATAGCAAAATTTTACCAGTTGTTTTCTACATAATACTTGATTTTTGTGGAAAATTTGAGGTAAATTGTGTAAGTAGTTTTTAGTAATATTTTTTTTTTAACATTTCAATAAGCCGCCATTTTGTTTCGCCATGTTGAATTTTTACAAAAACAATACCAGGATATTCCTTAAAATTTGAAGTCAAGCGAGTAAGTAGTTTTTAAGCTATGCCCGGAACTGACATATTTTTTGGCATTTAGGTACGCTAAAACGTGAAGAAATTTAAAACCTGAGAGAGTGATTTTTTAAATTGGCTAAGTAGTTTTTTAATAATAATTTCTTTAACATTTCACTAGGCAGCTATTTTGTTTCGCCATATTGGTTTTAAGCTATGACGCGAAACACAGACAGACCGACGGAATTGATGAATCGTATTTTTTGGCATCTAAGGACGCTAAAACGCGAAAATATGTAAAACCTGAAGTGGTGATTTTCTTACGATTACAAACATTTTATTTGGCCACCATTTCGTTCCATTATCTCGAATTAGTACCGGAATTTTACTAGTGCATCTCTATACAGAATAGACAGACCGACAGACAGACATTACGAATATTTCCTTTTTTTAGGAACTGTGACGTGTGACACAATTTAGTTCCGTACGTACGTTTCACCATATTGGATTCGAATTAATCAATTTCTACCTAGGCCACACTTGACTTTTGGGCATAATTTATTATACACTTATTTTTTTAAGACAACAAAATAGCGTTTATCCCCATTTCACAGTTAATTTGTTTGCAAAATTTGAAGTCTATTGAATAAGAAGATATTTTTTACGTTGATTTTTTAAACATTTTCTTCAACCATCTTGAATTAGTACCACAATTTTACTAGTTTATCTCTATATACCACACCACAGTCACAAACAGGAGCAAAAGCGACATTTGATGTTATAGATATAGATGAAGATATTATAGATATAGATGCCCTATTACCAGGGAGCAGCATAAGCCACCTTAATACTTGCACATAATTTGAAATCAATCTAATAAGTAATTTTTTAGATTTTTCATTAAGTCTACAGTTTGTTTTGTTATCTTGGATTCCTACCAAAATGTAATCAGTTCTATTCTATGCAACACTTAATTTTGTGCAAAATTTAAGGTAAAGCCTTAATGTTTGACGCAAATTTGAGCACAATCGGGTAAATAATTTTTAGCCATGTCGCAAACAGACAAACGGACCGACAGACCGACGGAATTGAGAAAACATGATTTTCGGCATCTAGGGACCCTGAATCGATTTTTTGAATCGTGAGAAAACCTCGAAAGGTAATTTTTTCAGAATTACATTCTTTCCTTTTACGAGGCAAGTAAAAAGCATTGTTTTTCTTGAAATGAGTACTAAAGCCGAATAAGTTTTTGGTACAGGGATTATTATCCATACTGTAGCTAGTTTTAATGTCTAATACTTTTTGTATAAATCCCTTTTTCAATTTTTGAACCTTCTTAAATTATTCTAGTCTTCTTGTAGTGCATAATTTAGTTAAAAAATCACCCAAGCGTTGCGTTGGAACTTGCATACGTACTACGAAGTCACGGTTTATAGGCTTAGACCATCTAAAACTGGAATTCCAACCCGATATTTCTTTTGCACGATACGTCTTGAGGGATCTTTACTTCACAAGATCTAAACACTGAAGGGTCGTTTGCATTGATCAATTTTCTCATGTGTAATAGTATGTGTATTAGATCACCGAAGTAATCGTCCTATTTTGTCTGTTGTGCCATGTTTGTAGAAAAGAATTTTATTACCTAACTGTTACTCTTTATCATTCTTCTTTCTTGGAGCCGCATTATTATATCTTTTAATCTAAATGAACACGTAATAATTGATCAGAAATCGAAAGCGCTTTAGATACTAGTGAGCTAATAACCGATTCTTTTTGTGATGGGTGGTGGTGAGAATTTATATTTAAGTAGAAAAAGAATAGTTTTATATGATTCAGTTTCCATTGTGATTTAATATTTTGGTGTTCCAGAAATATAAGTAGACTTTCCTGTCTATGAGGCAAAACAGTAAACGTATCATGTACATATAGGAACCAATGTTTTGGTTTTAGTGGAGTGGATGGTAAAGCATTATCCTCAAAAGATTTTATAAAGATATTCGCCACCACAGATGATAGAGGACATCCCATAACTGCCCCGAAGTTTGTTCGTAACAAGTTCCTTAAAAAATGTAAAAAATATATGTAAGACAAACTTCAGCTAAGTGCTTAAGTGTATCAAGAGGCCAGACTAAGGTTTTTCCAATTACATTTTGTCCAGGCTATCAAAAACCCGAAAACGAGGTCAGGGTCCTCCCAATTTTGCTATCTGCAAGCAGAAAGTGCATTATGAAAGGCGACACAGTAACTTCGACTTGACAGTCTAAAAACTGGTTATTCCGAAACTTCCAAAAATATACCTCCTAAAGGAAATGCACTCTGAAGTACCTTCCTAAACTTGTCTAATCGTAAACCTGTTGATTAATCTTTTAATATCCTAAAACTCATATAAACCCCCAGTTAATTTCATTTACTCAAAAGACTCTAAAATACAACATATGCGCCCTATTTTTATGGTAATGTGTTAATATTTCCAGGCAATATACTAATATACTCATAATAAGCTGAGTTTGCATATCTACATCTGAGTATAACCCTACGCACAATATGTCTGACATAATGGAAATTATGTCGTTAACAGGAACATTTGTTTATATTGATTCTGCATCGAAAGAAACTAAACAAAATGTCTTCAGGATTCAACCTGATTGCCCTAAATTTTTCCGCGAGTTTTTGTATATAAGAATATATTTTCCTGTAAATGAATTAAAAAAAATATTGAAAGATATACCTAATTTGTATGTTTGCGATCGGTTCAAATGGTACATTGTTCTTATGTATCTTGAGAAGAACGCAGAACTTATTCTGGAGCTGCTTGGCTTTAACGATTTTTTCTCAACTGGTAGACGATTGGATGCATTAATCAGGTTCGTAATGATTATATGACCCCATAGGTGTAGTTGTCCAAAAGTTGATTTAATATTTTCACGTGTCCTGTTTTGTCCATGACGAATGTGGAGTTCCTTTTATCTGCTTAAAGAAAAATTATAAATGAATGAAATGAATATACAGCATCTTTTTCTTCTCTGTAAATGCAAACATAAAATCGTATCTCGATTGAACAACGTCAAATTTGGGGCGATCTGCCTTTGTTCTACAGACACTACCATGTATTCTGCTCTGACAATTTGTTAAATACCTTCTGTAGCATTATGTCAGAAAAGGAGCATCGATTCACTGATTTACCAAAGTTTCCCGATTATGTATTATTTCTCAACATAGTTTTCTCTTCTCTCAAAAATTAATTAACTTTAAAATTATATGTAAAAAAATATTTTTGGACTGTAAAAGTAATTGATTTAGTTTTTGCTTTCAAAATAATCACATATTACACATACAGTATTTGTAATCAACTAAAATAACAATAAAAGGTGAGCTGCTTGCTTTTTCTGACAGAAAACGTAAGCAGAATAACTTCACTTGTGCATGTGCATACAAACTCAGAACAGGTCACAAGACAAACCAATAAATTTATATTTTTTTTTGCTTTACCGGCAACAAGATTCCAGCATTTTATCCTTATTTTAAAATGTAAGAGCTTCCTCATAGTATATGTCACACGGTATCTTACAAAACAGTTTCAAGCTAGCGAGCGTAACAAAAACTAGAATTATGACCAGTCTAGCGATATAAAAGTATCTTGGACAAGACCTCCCCAAGAGTTAATAAATATTCATATTAGCTGTTATAATATCGTTCTTGTATTGCAATGATATAAACTTGTTTGTTTCATTGTGTATTCGATTTATAACTATCACAAGAAACTAGTTATTAAAGTACTGTATATACGTGATTAAGTACCTAATAATTAGCGAAATTCTTTCTTTAATGTACCCACATTCGAACTCATAAAAATACAGGCGCTAGTGAATTCTTCATCGCGCTGTCATTGTCTGATGGTAATTAAAAGTTTGCAGGTTTCAGTGCATCGTAAGAGCGATCTTTTGTTTAAATAATGAAAATTGTATTGAATTCAGATTATTTTATTTAATATACAAAAGCCGTATTCGTTGACAGTGTCATATTACCTTCAAATATCGACCAACTAATTAAGCTCTAGATTAGGCTTAAAAATATCTCTTTCTTTTGTCCAAAAATCATAAATGTTAAAAATGTATTACTTAGATAATCATTAACAGCTCCTACGAATACCAACATCCATGTTTAAGAGGATATCGGAATGAGTTTAAATTATTGATTCTGCTTCTGCACAGATATTTTCAGTGATACAGGTTAGTCCACATAAATTGACAGAAACCTCATTAGTTTAGCGAATGACGTGGATGTTCAGCCAAATAAATGTGGCGGTTGACCTTCAAAGACGCAACGCGTCGTTTAGTAAAAAGTAGTTAAAATATAATGTATCTAAATTTTATAACAGAGTATCGGAGAGTCTACAATTTTACAATAAATAAAAATCGGTTAATTTCCTTTACCCGGAACTTCTCCCGTAACAAATTTTTCTTTTAGATAGGAATAGTGAAGTGTGATTCTATTTGGTTTCGCAGATAGTCATTTAGTAACACACATATTTGCCGACGTTTCGCCAAAATCACATTTGGCATTTTCAAAGCTTTCTTTTTCGCGTCCGAATAGAGACTGAAGTGTTAGTTACTGCGACGCTTCCTTTATACCCCCACCCGGGGCCGAATATTATATCTGCGGCTGTTCGTCGTTATTTATGTTTTCCGGGTGTTGCTGTTGTTGGTGAGCCAATTGCGCTTGATTTTTTGTGATTTTAGATTGGTCGATTTTTGTCTTCCATACTATTGGTAGTTTGAATGATTCGTCCCTTTTATTTAAATCGCCTTGTTTTTCAATTTCTATGGATTATTCTGGTCTTATAATTTTATTTTGTTGCCGGTTTCCTGATGATGTAGGAATAGATCTGAGTTTGTTTGTTTGTTTCTGATGCTGAGTTTATGCTCTTCTACTCTTCTTGATATTCGCCTGTTAGTTTGCCCCACATACATCTTTTCACACTCCTGGCACGGAATGCTATATACTTCGCGGTTTTCGAGTTGGATTTTGTCTTTTGGGTTTCCATGTAGTTTGCCTATAGTTGTTTGTGGTGTGTGTATTATTTGTATGTTGTGCACTCTAAAAAATTATGCCTAAATTCTGCAGAATTGTTTAGATTTAGTGCACAAATTGTGTCTGAATGTGTATTTGGAACAACTTTGTGCAGAAAATGTATACATGATTGGTCAGAATTAGTTGTATATATTTTCTGAATAATTGTGCATATCTTCTGAACAGTACTATGTTGAGTTGACATACAATAATGTATAAGATTTTTGCACACATTATCGCACAAACTGTGAAAATTTTATGCCTAAAGTTGTTCAACAAATTAGAATTTTTTTTTACTAATATTGTTTATTTTGTGCATCCTTTTTAAAATATGTGTGTGCATAATTCTTGCACAAAGTATGAAAATTGTAAGCACAAAATTGTGCATTATATTAGAAAATATTTATTTCTGGATAATATTGTACATTTTTTGATAACTATGAAAATATATGAAATAAGCCAAACCGCAATCTACTACAAAACCTTTAGTCAAAAATTATGTCAGATAAAAAAAATGTTTAATAAAAAAATGCTTTTATTTATCGAAGCAACTCTAACTGGATGTAAATAAACTTCTTGGTAAATTCCTTTTGAAATATCGATGTTACGTAACTAAACCAAAAACAATCGGTTTAAAAGTATATGTTTTTTTTAACGAGTGAACATAGTACTTATCCAAAATACAATGTTTTGTGTGATTAGTTATTTTTTTTTATATTAAAAGATAACGGGTTACTGCAATTTCCATAGTCTAAATTACACAAGAGTCACAAACATATTTTGCGTTTTGTAAAAATAAAGCCAGTTAGAGTTTGAGGCATATTTAAAACAAATTCAAGTTCTTTCACGTTTTAATGTATTACTCGGGAACTCATTATATTTTAAAAAGGTTAAGTATCTTAAATTGATATATCTTCTTTGTTTTTATGTAAGATTTTATGAAATATTTTTATATGCATTCAATAAGACTACATCATATAAATTAATCCTAAAAAGCAACACGTTTATTCGGTTTATTGAATTTAATTTCAGAATTATTATACCCTCTTAGAAATAGTTGTATTTATATATTATGTCAATAGGTATAAGTACATACCTGTGTATAGCTTAGTCCTATTTGCCTTTAAGAGTACAAAACTGCATATTCTCCGGGGTAGAATATTTTAAACAAAATCGCAACACTACTCCCCAAGAAAGTATTTTTTTATGATAAACCTGCAGTCTATAAACCAAACAACTTTTTATGTATGTTGCCAGTATGATAATCTGTCGTTTCTGTTAAATTATATTTCCCAATGTCGCCACCATAGCGCCACAATTGAAAACATCTGATGTCTGCAGTCCAATCAGGGCCTGGACACGTGGGGTTAGATAAAATATAAACATAATTGTTCAGAAAAAATAAACATGACGCTATTGGTATTTTTCACAAGTTTTATTCTTAAAATCTGACCAATGTTGTAGTTAAGTAATGCACAATGAATATTAGCCTTTTTAGCATTGCTTTGTGGACAAAATATGTACAATTTTGGTTAAAAAACGCTACACAATGAAGACAGCTATTTTGAATACTCCTGTATGTATTTTCTGTACAATTGTATAACTATAATGCATATTTTTTTCTGAATACATTATTGATAATTAATGAATAGCGATTTTTTACCGTGTGCTTTCTAAGAATTCATCCGATCCTGTCTGTTGTGCCTTTTACATATGGCAAGACTACTTGTTGCCTTCCTGGTTGATAATTTTTGATGTTTGTTTAAGAGCTTTCTCTATGGTGTGATTTGTGTAGCCATTTTTCTTTAAAGCACTAGAAATTGTTTTAATTTCGTTTTGTCTCCTCTGTGTTTCAGTTAATCGCACGGATCTAAATATTAGGGTATTGGCGACAGCTTCAATTTGTCCTGGGTGATGATACGATATTGCATTTAAATATCTCGGTATGTGTTGGTTTTCTATACGCGGAGTATTCGAAATTCGCTATGCAATTTTAAGACCAGAACATTTAAAACTCGAAGTTTGTTATTTTCGTCTAACTCTAGAGCAAATTGTATTCTGAGGTGCATTGAATTTACGTGAGTCAGAAAATTTTCGAGCTGTGTATGGCCATGCTGCCATATAATAAATATATTATCCAGATAACGAATCTAAAATTTGGGCTTAATAAGTATTTTTAAGGCAATGCTCCGAATTGTTCTTGTCCAATCTCCTCTGCTTGTTTCTTCAGAGGAGCCAAGGACTGCTTCTACTCCAGCTATTATTTCTTCTTTAGTGATTTACTTAGGAGATATCGCAAAATAAAAACCCTTACTTAGTACGGATTTTCCACTTTCTGAGAGATTATCGACATCTACTGATGAGTTTTAAAGTTTATCAGTCTTAATATACTTACTTGATTTTTGGCGAACTGGACTCCCTATGCATCAATTCGTAGCACTCCTTATGAAGTCCTTCGCGCATGAAAACTACAAAATGTTTATCTACTTTGTAACTTACAATACTTTTAAAATGTAGGTCTGCCTTGTAACTTGAAATACTTCGAGCGCGAGAACTACAAACTGTGAATCTACTAAAATAAACACATGTAGATCTCCTTAACAGTGTCTCCATTGCAAGTTAATCACATTTAAAGACAATCTTTTTTAAATTCAATTACTTTTTATTTTTCGATTTATTTTCAAAAATTTCTAGAACGCCACGCCACATTTGTTGAACAATAATTTCCTAAATTATTTAAATATTTTTCATATCATATAAAAAAGCTATTTTCAGCCTTAGTAGAAAATGTTTGAACCCTAAAAACCAACTACTTCCTAATTTATTTTAATTATTTAATATTTTATAAAAAAATATTTTTAATTTTCAAAATTTTTTTGGCTTGGCGTTCCAGACATGTTTGAAAAAAAATTAAAATTGATTGATTTTGAAAAATATTATCTTTATACGTGATTAACTTAAATGGAAAAAGTATTGCGCAAAGTAGATCTATATTTTGTAGTTCTCGTGCGGGAATGATTTTAGGTAAGCATAAATAGGTCCAGCATTCAACAGATCCACACGAGGTGGAACTCAATGGTAGTAGGCAGACCACGGGCCAGCTAGTTTTAGCACGAACTGTAATCAATTGTTTCGACATATACAGGGTTTCCCAAAAGATCATATAGTTATGAAATTTGGTAATGGCGCCGAAGCCAAAAATAATATTTACAACGTTGCAAGTTTTATTGTTTTTCGGATGAAGCTCTCAATTTAATTTTTATAAAAGCAATTCTATGCTTATTTTTTAACATAATCGATTTGTTGTCTTTAAATTACTGTGACCCTATATTATCAAATCTTAATTCTCATTTTGGTTAAAACGGTAAATCAAGATTTAATTCAAAAATATCGGAAGACTGAAATATTTCGAGAAATCTTTGTGATAGGTTAATGACAATTATTGGCAAGTCTGATCCAAAAATACCATTTACAGCGTTGCCAGCTTTATAGTGTTTCAACTAAGCTGTCAAATTATTTTTTTAAGCTGCCTGTTTATTTTTACCGTATTTTATTTGATTCCATATAGTTACAAAATCAAACAAAATTAAACCGTATTGTCATGTCGGAAACTTAAATCGAATTTTAATTTTGCAAATAAGTACACTTCCCGATATTACCAGAACTGTGTTAGAACCTTGAAGTTTAAGCCTTTGACAACATGGAAAAAGCTAATCAACAATTCAACAATAATTATTATTGTTGTCAACCACCTATCATATTCTGAAAGTTACTTAAATCGGTATAAGGTAAAATGGCGTTTTTGTTAAGTAAAGCTGAACAGATTAAAATATTCATTTATCGTGGTTACGGTGATAAAATGAAAAACTATCACGAAGTTTGCGAATTACTAAATGGTGTACATCCAGACAAACAAATTAAAAAATCTACAGTTTGTCGAACTAAAAAAAAGATACCAACAAACACGAAATGTAAGGAATATGTCAAAAAGTGATGAATAAAATTAATAACTAAACGGATTTTAAAAACCAAACCAACCAAAAACCGACTTTTTGTTTGAATGGGCAGATGAATAGGCGCAATTGTAGGTTTTGGAGTAGAAAAAACCCTCACTGGATACGTACAATACACATGCAGAATCTACACAAGATTAACATTTGTTTGGGCAGAGATTCTACGCAATAAAATGATTGGACCCTTTTTTATCGATTGTAACCTAGCGAGTCAAAAATACTTACAGCTTCTGAGAAGAAATATAATTTCTGATTTGTGTCCGGGCTGCCGGTCCATGTCTCGGTTTCCAAGGGGAAAACGTCTTGGGGTGCATCGAGGGGGATATGCCTTACGGGACGCTTTCTCTTAGCTGCCGTACGTCTACAGTGTGGCCAAGCTCAGCGAAATTAGGATCTCGCTGGAAACGTAGGATTCCAGTCTGTCGACCTGGATCGTCGGTAGTGTCAATCTTTAAGAGTATCCTTCCCCTCTCTCCAGAAGAAGTTAGTTTCGTCGGCCCTCACTCGGGTCTTTTGGGGCATTAGTTCAAATATCTTGGTTTGGGGTAAGTACGTTGGGGTATCCTCTTGGGACTTCGTGGTTAGGCAGGAAGATCCCTGCCCTAACTCTGGGCAAAGGCGGCCTCGCCGGCCCTTAACTCATTGGAGGTGAAGACACTCTCTGAATATGTTCCAAGTTCATCTTTACAATACCGGAGTTTCATGTTCCTATAAGGGTTCTGTCTTGTGTGGATTATGCTGAAGGACCAAATTATTATCTGTGGTACCCTGATCAGCAAAAAGGTCTGGAGTGATCCAGGAGGCGGATACAGGCGTGGGTCTCAGATGGCCTTATTCGAAAAACGATCGCATTCTAAGATTGTTTTCACTTTTCAACTTCGTCCAAAGGGCCTCTAATACTGAATGCTACGATACAATGGTTGTTTTTGTAATTGAGTTTGAGACGTTTTATATTTCTTTTTTATGATCTCTTTCCCATCTTCCACTACATGGTTTTTTGTATGTAGCAGCGAGTTGCTGGTGTGTGGTCTGAAACCCATTTGAATCTCAAAATCAGACTGAGGCAAAAGCCTCTGCGCACTATATTATTATAGTGTTACAGTGCCCGAAAGTGGGTGCATTTGCAAGAGTTGAACACTGATATCCATCAAATATGGTTCCAAGATGGGGCACCATCCTATTTTGCGTACGAAGTGCGTCAAGCCTTGGACAAGGTATTTCCAGAAAAAAAGATTGGACGAAGAGGATCGACAGAATGGCCAGCACTTTCCCCGGATATCACCCCCCTAGTATTAGAAAACAGACCACTAAATTTCGATCAGCTGAGAGAAAAAATTATATAGAAACGAATCTTATTACTCCAGACATATTAAACTAATTAAAAGGCCACTTGATATTCTATACTTTATGATCAATTGTTTTAGCAAGAAACTACCATACCATTGTATCTAAAAAATTAATGTTCAGAGATCTGCCGGAAAAGCTATAAAACTGGAAACATTGCAAATATTATTTTCAGATCCGGCACTATTGATAGGGGAGGGGGTTCCATATACCAAATTTCATAACGATATGCTAATCCATTTCCGAGATATTTGACCGTCCCGGTACTTTTGAATGAAAATGTAAATCCTATCTTTTAACCAGAAGAAAAATGTAATATTCTAGGATAGAAAATACTTCGGTTTGCCGACATTATAAACAAAAAACTATCATAGCATCGCATTAAAAAAATTAAGTTAAATGCTCTATCGGAAAAACTATAAAGCTCTATTCGAACGCGAGAAAGAGAGCTTCTAAAATGCCAAATGTGATTTTGGCGAAAGGTCATCAAAACTATCCTTTTCCGAACGACAGTAGTGAACGGATGTACAGCCTATGTATATATATATATATATATATATATATATATATATATATATATATATATATATACAATGTGTCCCAAATTTGGCTTACATGCATTGCTATCTCGTAAACCGCTATAGCTACAGGGTGGGTTAAATTAGGAAAGTTTTAGAGAATTTTATTACAAATTTGATGACGTTTTGAAGTTTAGGATATCTTTTGTGGTTTTCAAGATAATTGGGAAAAATCAAAATGGTGCATTTTCAACTTTTGCCCGTAGCTTCTAAACGACTCGTATTATGGTTTTATGGTTTATACATTATTAGGGCACTTTTATTAGAGGAACATTATGCAGGTAAAACGAAGTTTCTAGCTTCAATTGTTTTTGAGATATTGGCATCAACTTTTTATTTTCTTACCGACGCCATATTGGATTATTGTATTTTTGGAAAGATAAAAATATTTATTATTTTTCTTGAGCTCTAAAAACCAAAATAATTGTTTTTTTTTAAGTAGGCTTTGATTACGCATGGCGGCCATAATGAAACAAAAGAATGCCGCATGTCAACAATCATTTTGTGTTCCTGAATAGTACTTGTTATCATTTTCTCATTGTGCCGAGTTTTTACAAAGTTTATTTGAGTTTCTTATACTACTTAAAATGGAGGGTAATTATTCCAACGAAGAGAATTTGGATATGATAGAACTTTATTTTAAAGCAAATAGAAATACACAAGCAGCTGCGCGTTCATACGAAGAACAATTTCCAGACCGACATCAACCAAGCCAAAGGCATTTCAGATTTCTAATTGTTAACCTGTTAGCCTATCTTTTTTGAAACCGAAACCAAAGACCTATTCAATAGATAATGAAGCAAGAAACGCAGCTATAATAGAAAGTGTCAGGGACAACCCAACAACCTCAGTATTGAAGAACAAACGGCAATTCCCAAATCAACCGTCCAACGAGTACTTTCATCCCTATAAACCTACTATTGTAAATGGTTCATCAACAAATGCCAGCAAATACCCAACTTTCATTCTAAAGTACTTTGGACAGATGAAACACGATAAACTGTGGAATTTTCAATAAACATAATACTCATTACTGGGGCACCGAGAATCCTCATAATTTAGAAGAAAGACGTTTACAAACAAAATTTGGGTTCAATGTGTGGTGTGGCATTATAGGTAATTCCAAACAATGCACTTCTGCTTTAAATCACTCATAACAATTTGTATTTTAGATAACCGTTTGATTGGGCCGTTCATTTTCCAAGAAAATTTATCGGGTAACAGATATTTGCAACTATTACGGGAACAAATTATTCCAGAAGTTATAAATTCTGTTCCCCCAAACGACCTGCAAAATATTTGGTTCCAACAAGATGGCTATCCGGCTCACATGATGGCGGTCCTCAGAAATACTTTCGGGGAAAATATTATCGCTAATAATGGCCCTGTTTTGGCCGGCAAGGTCACCGGATATTACTCCTCCCGATTTTTATTTATGGGGATACGCAAAAAATGAGGTCTACGAATTTTCTCCGCCAGAAAGTCTCAGAGAGCTAGAAGACAGAGTCCGATAATATTAACAGGAACACCTTAAGAAGGGTTACACGGAAGGTATTGGAGAAATGTCAAAAATATGTGGAAAATGGAGGGAGGCATGTGGTGTAACTTATATTTTTTTTATGTGTTAATTTAAATTTAGTTTAGGTATTTTCAATAGTGTGATAGTTACATTTTAGTCACTAGATATTCACTGTTAGTATAATATCTTAGTTGAAAATCTGAAACATCGATGGTTGAATTAATATTTTTACCCATAAGCTAACAAGTTTACAATTAGAAATCTGAAATGCCTTTGGCTTGGTTGATGTCGGTCTGGAAATTGTTCTTCGTATGAACGCGCAGCTGCTTGTGTATTTCTATTTGCTTTAAAATAAAGTTCTATCATATCCAAATTCGTTGGAATAATTACCCTCCATTTTAAGTAGTATAAGAAACTCAAATAAACTTTGTAAAAACTCGGCACAATGAGAAAATGATAACAAGTACTATTCAGGAACACAAAATGATTGTTGACATGCGGCATTCTTTTGTTTCATTATGGCCGCCATGCGTAATCAAAGCCTACTTAAAAAAAAACAATTATTTTGGTTTTTAGAGCTCAAGGAAAATAATAATCTTACCTTGTTATACATCATTGGAAAGCTCTTAAAAAGATCTTTCCAAAAATACAATAATCCAATATGGCGTCGGTAAGAAAATAAAAAGTTGATGCCAATATCTCAAAAACAATTGAAGCTAGATATATATAGAAGCTATTTTTCCCAATTATATATATCATATATATATATATATTTATAGCAATGCATGTAAGCCAAATTTGGGATATATATATATATATATATATATATATTTATATACAAATATATATTTATACATAAGTGATGATAAGTGTAAAACCTCGATATAACATCCGTAGTGATCTAGATCAAGAAATGTAAATAACAAATCGATTAAAATCGTTAATACTTTTTTAAAAAGCATAAATATTTAATATAAAATTTTAATTTTAAATATAATCATCCAGCTTTCTCTCTTGTTGCCTGATCAACATGGCCGAATATTCTCGTTTATACCTGTTACTTGTACGTTTTTACAAACAGTTTTTACATTACCTTTTTTTAATCAGCTAATAGATTTCCATTTATTTATTTTATCGTATTTAATTTTAGTAAATGAGTTATATTGACCAGTTTTGTTTTAGTTTCTTTGGTATTCTAACGTAATCACGTCAGTCACTTCGATCAATTAGCTAAGAAATGGTTCAGACTTATTAGATGTTCAAAACAGGCAGTCTTACCACAGGGCGCTTTGAGTATATACAATATATTTTCAAACTTCAAAAATATTTTGCTCTAGAAGCCAATTACTTCCTAATTTATTTCAATTATTTAATATCTTATGAAAAAGTTATTTTTCATTTTCGAAAAAATTTTGACTTGCCGTTCTACAAATGTTTGAAATTGAACAGATAAAATGATTGGATCTGAAAAAGATTGTCCTTAACTGTGATTAAGGTAGATTGGGGAAAATGTTACACAACGTAGATTTACAATTTGGAGTTCTCGTGCGAGAATGATTTCAGGCAGGAGTAAAGAGTGCGACAATTTAAAAGATCCACATGTGGTGGAGTTCAGCGGAGGCGTATGCGGCCACGCGTCTTCTAACATGAAATGTTATATAGTTATATAAAAAGTCTTTAATAGCTTTATTTTTTGTTTGGATGATGTTTCGGTTGGGTTTGAGTTTCCCTAGTTTGTAGGTGTCCCTCTGGATAGTTAATTCAAGCCTTAATCGCCTCCATTGCTGCCGTGATGTCAGTCGATACATCCATGCCTCTTACATGTTTTGCTACCCTTCTCTTTTAGGCACCACTGATCCTGTCTCTGTCCATTTTTTAAATTATTTCTTTCTGTATCTGTTTTAAGGCCTTGTCAGCTTTCTGGGTAATTATTAGTATATTACCTTCTTTTGTTTTTCTTATTGTCCAAATAACTTTGGTTTCAAGAACCACACTACCCATCGGCAGGTATATGTTTGGAACATCTGTATAGGTATCCCGTGCCTCCACTCGTGTCCTAAAAACATACAATGGTCATATTGGCGAAATCCGTCAGTAGCAGCCATCAGAACAATCCCCCGGGGGTTGCTTTCCCGAACTCCCGCTGAGGTACTAGGCCCAGGGTTTGTCGCGGGGAGCCGTAGAAGTAGTCACTGGGGTGGGAGAGGCTATGGCGGCAAGGGCTGCTATGTTGCGCATTACCATCCTTCTACGTTTATCGGTACCAGGTTAGGCGACGGAACGCGACAGCACGAAGGCATCATCATTAAAGATATATTAGGCAAATTCATGTATTAAAGCTTTAACAATGATGCCTTAACACTATTGCGCTCAAGTACCTAATCTAGTGCTAACCCAGTATCGATCGACATGATAAATCTTTACATATATAACTGAAAACAACTGTGTGAAAAAATAAAAGTCTCTAATTCGGATGTCGTTAGTTTTTTGTGGCTATTTTGGCCATCGTTTAATTGGGTTCGCATCGGATGTGAAATATCGTGCTGGAAACACAAAAATTTTATTTATTATTTTGTCTGTCAAATTTTGACAGCTGTTAAAATTTGTCACAGGGGAATCTTCAGCTACCTCATAAATATTCTGAGCGAATACCTAAAATGGAAACGGGTTCTCCTAGACAACCCTGAGAGCATTGAGATTATGATGGTGGGCATCCACAGGGATCCTAGCTGAGACCGCTACTATGGACTATTATGTACGATCCGATGCTGCGGCTGGATATAGACAATAGAATCTGCAACGTCAGCTTCATGGACGCCGTACCCCTAATGCTTTCGACCAGAAACTATGAGGAATTAATAGATAAAGAGAATTCGTCGTTTAGGATGGATAACTGGATGTGTCAAAACCACTTGGAGTTAGAAATAAATAAAATCACGAAAACCGTAATTTTATTAGGGAACAGAAAGAGGAATAACATCGTTATAATGCGATAAGGATTTCCGTCTCCAGAAGGCCATCCAAAACCTGGAACTAAGAGTGGAAATAAATATGAGCTTTGACAACATATGATAGAGGCCTTAAACAAGACATTACATAAAATTACTTCTCCGGTGAGTGATGCAAAATAATAACGAACCAGACACAATAGAAAGAAAACTTCTGTATGGAGTCGACTGATCCACTTTGCTATATGGGGCCGCCGTGTGTATAAGTATAATGATGATGGGCAAGTATAACAATATGCTGGATTCCACCCAAAGAACCACTGACGGAACACCACCCATCGAGCTGTAAATTGAAGAGCGAAGTACAATACAATACAGAAAGCGGGGGCCTAAAAATAGCTAAAAAAACGGCAAGGGACGTTCTTTATCAAATGGCAGGAATGTTGGAAATCAAAGATAGAGAAGATAAAATGGACGAAGAAATTGGTCCCTAATACTTGGACACAATGTAGATACAAGCAAAAGAATTATTACACTACACAGGTCATCACAGGGTACGGCTCTTTTTGCAGCTAGACTCTTAAGATAGGAAAATCTGACGATGCCAGTCGCCTCTTTCACAGTGCTGTGGGCACTGCCACTGGTTAATTTAAATACTCAAGACACGAAAGACCAAAGGGGGAGACCATCATTTGATGGGGCTTAAAACTAACGTTGCAGAACTTGACAAACACAATGATAAGCTCGAAGAGAAACTGGCAGACCATCGAGACTCTCATAACGAAGATCATAAAGTAAAGTGAAGAAGTAGTTAGAGCAAACGAAATCTAATATAAAGAAACATACGAAGCAAGTGATACCTTTGGTGACATATCAGTTATGAATGGTTTCAAGGCTGCTGCCTGTCTGGATAGGGAAATTTTTGTTGGTGGGTAGGCGGACCTCTAGAGAAGCCAAATCCGACATTGGCCAACAGCATGAAGTAGCCCTTTATATATTTTTTTGTCCTAAAAAGGGTTATGTTAGGTTAGATATCTAACATAACATAATTTCTTTTAGGGAAGAAAATGTTTAAGTCTAATAAAATATTTAAATATTCAGTAAAAATTCAATTCTAAGAATTAAACTATCTTTTTATGGAGAAAAATAAAAAAGAACATAATTTATTTTTGTAGACTGCGTAAATAATGTTATGTGTATTGTATGAGGCAATTTGTAGGTAAAGGCCGACAAAACTGCGCTGGTTTCAGACGTCTTTGTCCAATACGTGACCCACAAAACTACCACATGATAAAGAATTTACAAATTTCCATCATAGTTTTAATTGTCCTTAACGAATTTTGATAAAAACTTGTGAAAAAATACTTCTAGTGGTGATTAACCAAATGAAATTTTAGGTCTTTGTATCGAATAAAACTGTAGAAAACTGCAATTCATTTTTAAAATTTCATCTTTTGTAGCTTTTGGGCAATTTTAATGAGGGTTTTTTTATTCTCTTCAAATGAGCACTAAAAATTTTTTTACATAATGAATTCTATATAATTTTATAGTTAACAATAAAAAAAAAATTTGACAAATTATGTTTTTTTTTAATTTTTTATATTTATCTTCATAATTCGATTTAAGAAAAAAAAACGATTATAAACACAAGAAAAACCAAATAGTTACAAAAGTTTATTTTTAAACAAAAAGAAATCAAATTTTTTTATATTAAGCTTGAGTAATCACACCTGTATTTTAAACTAATTACATAATAAAAATGTATTTTCCGAATGTCCCTGGTAGGGAAGACGAATTAGAGAGAACTAATTAAGAGTTTTTGGGTGATCAGTTGTCTTATATGATGTGTCTTGATGGCGTGGTTACGCTGGAAAATTTATTGTTGCTAATGATGTAGTTCCTTACTTAAAAATATAGGTTTGTCTGTCAAGTCTTATTAGGACTGATACATTATTATTATTTATAAGCCATGATATTGTCTGTAAGAATATATTTTCAACGCTTTGGAAGAAAAATGTAGTTAACTTTTAACAATTGGTTTTAGTACCGAATTAGTTAAATTTAGAAAGTACGTATTAGTAAGATTTTGAGGACTTCTAAAGCAAATATATAGTTATATTACAAAAAAAAACAATTGGCCTCTTTTGAAATATAGCCTCAATATAGGGGCAGCGAACGTGTTAAGCTAAAAGTTATAAATTGTAATATTTAACATATTTTTAAAACAAAATATAGGAATATGTATTCATAAGTATATATAATTTTAGTTATACTTATAAGAATGCTCCATGTTTTAATTTTTACTCGACTGCGCATGCAAAGGAAGATAATGCGTTTAAGAGTAAGGTAAATGCCTACATCTATTTCTATGACTCAGGCTTCAAAAGATTGATTTGGATCAGAAGTATGTTTTTAACTATGTTTTCGTGAAAACAAATAAAAATGGTGGAAGCTGAGCGCGCCCTAATTTGTTCAACATACAAAATTCATAGTTTCATAACTTATGGTAATCGACATTAATATAAAATATTCTTTAGAGCTGAAACCTATTTTTCTGCCACTAGCTCGACGTTTCGCTTCTTGTTTGAACCATTTTCAAGAGCGTTTTATTTCAAGTCTAAAAAAATATACATAACACATGAACTAATAGTTTTCAGCATAGACAAATATTTAACATGTACTATACTTAACCAAATAAACTTTTATAATACCTAACTATTAAACAATTAATTAATTAAAATATTTTTGTAGTAATAACATTTAATAAAACAACTATAGCGTAACATATTCAAATAAATTTTATATGTACCTTACCTTGGAAACGACAATATTATTTACAATAATAATTTTGATGTTCTGAATGTCTTAACCAATGGGCCAGATTTATGTCAATTCCGTAATTATAAAAACCATTATCTTGATTTTATTAAAAACCTAAGTACATTGGTAAACAGTGGATGGCTGAAAAATGTATAATTGTTTACAGGTGTTATAAAATTCAATTTAAACAACAAAACGAAACGAGCTAGTTACAGAAAAATAAGTTTCATTAATCAAATCCTATACCCAAGACAAATAAGAACTTTTAGTATATATATATATATATATTTCGACAAGTAGTTCCATGCCTTTTTCAAAAAATTTTTACAGATCTAGTACTATAAACTCCTATTAGTCTACCACAGATCCTATCTCAACCACCATCTGCCATCATATTTCGATCCCTCAATCTACCTGCCCTTGCTATATAAGCCTGGATATCTACATCCCTGTGCAATACCCTATAGCCGAAAATATTCCTACGTAGTGTTTCTCGTGCTTCACATCTGCACAAGAAGTGGAGTGGAGGTTCCTCCTCCTCCTGACACTGCATGCAGTTAGAGGCCTCCTCAATAGGTAACACAGACAGGTGTTCTTACGATGTAATTTATGGTATTCCTGTCCCACGTCAATAACCATTTTGTTCGGCCTTTATCCTTTATCTGGCTTTATAATGAAGTTTTGCCTGTCTACCTCCGAACCGGCTCATCGAGTGCTGGCTTTATTTGCTGCCTAGTAATGCTTAAAGCCTAAATATGGGCTGGATGCTATTTAAATAATTTATCAAATGTTTAACACTAAAGAAAAAACCACTCTAATGGATGACCCACAATAAACGGGATAGTGTTTTTGCGAATATAATATAAACAAAACTGTTCTGCATGTTATGTGTCATCTATTGGCGTTGTTTTTTTATCTTAGTGTTATACACAAGGTTCCTTATCGCTGGAAATAGTAACTATTACTTATAAGAAAATACGTTGTTCTTTGAAGTTTTCCTAATTTATAAGATAGCAAAAAATCAAGAGAATGTAATATTTGCTATAACAAAAATAAGCGATCTTATCTATCTACGTAACATTTAATGACGAAAAATGTATCAATAATTTATTTCTTGTCCTTGTTTACAACCCTTGATATAAAACTAATCTTAAGGAAAAGTGGTTTCGATGAAATCTCTTATTAATTGTATATTTTATATAAAATACATACTGAAAACCCAGTTACATAAAATAAGCATTTATAATAGATTCTAGAAATTTTCAAAATAAAAAAAACTTTATGGACATAGGTCATGCAGCGCATTGTTTCCGAGATTTAGGGCAAATAACGTTTACATTAAAAAGACCCTGTATGTAAACATAGCGTTTGCGAACCTATGTTCATTACTAAATACTTTTTTCTTATTTTTGAAACTACTCTAATTCTATTGAAATGGTTTTTTGATTTAATTTATAATATTTTCAAGTATACTGAGTGTTTATATTGGTCTGACCAAGCATCACTTAATTCTTTTAGACGAGACACCCAGAATATTTATAGATTTTTCAGTATATCTTCCAATAGCTCAACAATATATAACAGTATGGGTCTCATATGCTACGTTTCTGAGATATTAGCGTTTATCTTCAGGACTTCACCTATATTTAAATTGATGTAACTAAAAGACTTAAACCCTTTTTATGCTTTTTTTCTGGTATATATATATATATATATATATATATATATATATATATATATATATATATATAGCTATATTATGTAATTTCAAGTATTCAATTTTTTAAACAGAAGAAATAGCGTATGTAGTAAATTTTAATTTTTTTAGTATTTTCATTTACCTAGTAGCCATTAGAGAAGTAGACAAATTGAATAAGAACAGTAATTATTCAAAATATAAAAATTATCTAACGAATAAGAAATTAAGCTATTGTTTCTACGATAGTTAGACGTGATGAATGATATCTGTTTTCCTGCCGATCTAGGGCAGCTTCCATTGTGTAAATGCATTTTACTTACACCTCCATTTAAAAAGTGTGTTGTTAATAAAAAATATTTCATCTTTAATTGAATTTTTAAAAAGTCGGCCTAAATTACCGCCCTTGGCCTTGAATGTAAAGATTGCGATTATCTTGTTACGGCTAACTATCGTAAAATCAATGGCGCTTACTCTTGAATATGTTATTCAATAAATTATATTTATTGTTTAGCATAATTTCTGTTTTTATTCAATTTATTTAGTTAACTGATGTTTTCTATAGGTAAAAAATGAGGCTAAGGATAAAAATTTACACTTTTTTAATTGACAAAATTTATCTAGTAACGAATATTGGGAAGCACTTTGTAGTTATTCACATAAAAAAATATAACTTTCTGAAAGTAATCGTCAATAATTGAGAAACGTTGACTCGTAAGCCTATGATGTTATATATCGCTGAACTCGTCTTTTCATACTTTGTTTACTTTGAGATACTAAGACGCGGATTACATTTAAAAAAGTTAAGGAATTTGACAAAGCTCAAAACTAGGCAACATTGCACTATTTCCCATATATAAACCATTGAATACTTAAAAACACATAATACAAACAATGGAAAAAATTTTGTCGCAAGCAGGTATTTAAAAATCTAAGTTCTTTAGTTACATCACTTTAAATAAGTATAGGTAAAATCTTGAAAATAAACGTCGCTAATATATCACGAACATAAGCATAATAAATAATTACGAAATTGTAGTGGCTGTTTCATGATCTAAAACAATTTTTTGGGTTTTTCGCCACAAACACAATCTTAATTCAAAAACAAAATAATTACCTGGTAAGATCAATATGCAGTCTTAAACTATGGGTCCACTATGAAAGTTCTTTTGCTAAAATACTAGAAGCATTCCAATTAATTTTATGATTGTTATCTAGTGCATGTTGGCAAATGTTTAATTTTTGAAAATCCTTATTTTTTTAAGTCATTTTAACACCAAAGAATCGACAATTAAATTTACTATTGAAAAAGAAACAGACCAATACTTCCATTTTTAGACATACTTATTAAAAAAGACATACACAGTACACAAAAGTATATAGAAAACCTGCACAAACAAAGAGATACTTAAATTTTCCAATCATGGTCAAAAAGGGAATTGTAAATAGTCTATATGATAGACCAAAAATAATTAGATTAATAAAAAAATCAAAATTATGTTGAAGAGAACATTTTTATAAAAGATGTCTTAAATCAAAACAATTATCCTAATGATTTCATTGAAAAATGTTTTTATGGATTTAGGAATCCAAAGATTAAACAAATCCAAAATAGATCAATTACAAACCTCTTTATACCATATATACCTAACTTATCAGATAAAATAACACGAATAGGTGAACGTTTTAACATAAGAACGACCTTTAAGACACAAAATACACTTAGACGCAAACTTACAAAAACAAAACCTAACAATGAACAAGAAAATACAAAAAATGTTATTTATAAAATTCCGTGTCAATGCAATAACTTTTACATAGGTGAAACCTCTAGACCTTTAGCCAAAAGAACACCAAACATACATAAAAAAAATAGGGAATTTCAAAAATCCAACATTTGCCAACATGGATTAACATGGATAAAATAATTGGAATGTTTCTAGTATTTTAGGAAGAGAATCATGTTCCAAAAAACGTGAAATAGAAGAAAGTGCCTAAATACTGTTAAATAAAGATAATTGTGTAGCAAATTTTTCCTTTAATTTTAATAACACATGGTTAAATTTGCTAAATACAGAAGTAAAAAAAAGGACACCTCAAAATATAATAAATTAAAATTAACAAACTCTAGGTACACATATTTTCCCACCTTATTTTAACAATTAAAAATAACACCTTTAAATTTACATTCATTGATATTTTGTCAGAGATTAGCCATTCTGGTTATATTTGTGATACTAAACATAAGAAATATCCTGCTTTTAGTTTTTTATTTGTAGATTTGCTGAAGGCGGAGTTAGACCACGAAACATCCAGAAAGTAAATATTTTTTAGTGTCGTTCCTCGGGTACCTTCATAGCGGACCCAGAACTTAAGACTGTGTTTGTGGTGAAAAACCTGAAAATAGTTTTAAAATAAGCATAATATTATATATCGTTAAGCTTGCCTTTAAAAGATCTACTAAAATATCTATAAATATACGGGGTGTTCCATTTGAAATAAGAACTTTGATTTCTGGCCAGAGTACTATAAATTCCCTGTATATTGATATATATAACTTTTTTTTGTAGTCAGTAGATTCGGCGTCGAATAAATCTCTTTGACGTGTAAAACAGTTTTTACAAAATATGTGTAGTTCCAGGTCACAGAATTTAGTTCAGTTAAGTATTTGGTCAGGTATAAAAATTAAATTTAATTATTAATAATCAGTTCTCTAACACCTTAAACATCGTACAATATTCACTAACAAAATTTAATATGATTTTTAAATATAATATTTATATTACGGGCAAATTAGGCAAATTACATTATGAGCAGAGAGCTTTTAACAAAACTGCAACTACAGAAATCCTTGAAGATAGGCAGACAATTGCAAAGCAAAAGCATTAATTATATATATATATATATATATATATATATATATATATATATATATATATATATATATATATATATATATATATATATATATATATATATATATATATATATATATATATATATATATATATATATATATATATATATATATATATCGATATACAGGTAACAAACAACGTTTTACAAATTACAATACTATATTGTGTTTGTAAATTTTGTTCTTTAAAAAACAGATACGAACCGTTGTCAATCTAAATAATCAGTTAAAATATAGTTCAGAAGTGTAGTTTTTTTTTTCATGCTACTTTAATTTTTAGCCATTAGATCTGTAATAAAATGTAATTTTATTAAACGGTATTGCTACCTAAATTCTAAAGTAAACATTGTAACAAAAAATTACATCTTTAAAAATAAACCTATTGAGTAAAACTGTACTTATCCAAACTTGAAGTTCGCTAAGATTTTACCGTATTTCTCATATGTCAAGACAACTTCCCTTGTCAACACTGTGCCTAATTAGCAGAGACCAAATGTGTTCGTATAATTATATCGACGTGATAATGACTAAATAATAGATTGATTAACAATAATTTATTCTGACAACAAAAAAGAAAAAGTGTGACTTAATAACTTTCTACCAGGTATAAATTAAATTCGCACCTATCCCGTTTTGGGATTCGGGTATTGAGCCACCATGAACCGATGGTGAAAAAGGAAGCGCCCCGGGCAGTAGGTAAACTTCTTTCCCTAAAAGGACATCGTAGCGGCGTAATACGCCTGACTGGTCGAAATGATTGTGTGATTTAAATTTGACGCTTCAACAAAAGACGTATTTCAAGACACATTCATATTCCCTTATGTTTCAGCATGTACTCTGAAGTGTACTTCATTTATTGCCTTATATTATTTATCGAATCAGTTATAATATATATATATATATATATATATATATATATATATATATATGTATATATATATATATATATATATATATATATATATATATATATATATATATATATATATATATATATATATATTGATTATGTTACAGGATACCCCTCCTGCGATCGATTTCTAGGCTTCTACCCTCATCAGACAGGCTTGTAAACAAGGGGATCTCATATGCTCAAAGATCATCGATGTGACACAATAAAAAAAAACGTCTTTCTAAGTAGAAAGATTCCACGGGCTAAGCATAACACTTAGGCCAACCTATTGCAACCTGGGTACAGTATTATTTAACTTTTTGCTAACAATGTCCCGTCAGAATTCCTGTTACAGTTTGAATATTACTTTTAGACATCTAATAAGTCTAATAAGTCATTTATATTTTAGTTGAAGCTGCTTCTAAATTCTTCCCAAAGGTTCATAATATCTGGTGGGTACTTATACACAGTTATTTACTTACCATGTATACAGGATAGGCCACTACATATGCATCTAACTTTAGCTACTAATGGTAACTTAACTTTTAATTAAATGTGCATAGAGGATGGGTTCTTAATTTAAAATTATATGAATATATACAGTCTCAATAAAAACCATTACATACAAATTATTATTATTCATTAAAAGGCCAAATGTATTAGGAGTTACGTATAGCTATCTGAAAGAATTATTTTCGGAATATTTTATTTTGAGAATGAAGATTATTTTCTAAGAGTGAATGGTACCGAAAATAATTTAGTTTAGGATTAATTATCAGTATTAAAACGTCTTATCGTTCAATTATATACGGAGTGTACAAAAAACAGTGGCATATGTTTTCGGAATTCAATGTTTTAAATACGTTAATTTATATCAGGCATATCCTACATTTTCAAAACAGAAGAAAGTATACTTAATACCCTACCTACCAAATTGTATAAGGGTCCCCTATACCTAACTGCAATAATATTTTTAGTGACAATTTTCTTATTAAGTGGACTAGTAACGCCTTTTAAATATGTGCCATTATCATTAATAAGAACAAGGGAATTAGAAACCGTAAAAATTAATTTTCTTTTGGCCAACTTACAGGTACCTCTGCCACCAACGAATCCTTCACCATCGTAAAGGTACGTAAGGTATAAGGACTTCAGTACAAATTTTCAATTCTTTCTGAGGGCTCGCCTTCAGGTCTCTCTTTTAAAAGAGAGATTGTGCACGGAGAAGCGACCCTCATACCTTCCGAAGACTCTTGCGGAGGGGCGGAGAGACAAAAAGAGCCTTAAACTTAGAAAAGAGTGAAAAACCTGAAGGTTCATAATCTATAGACAGTAAATTGAGCTCTGATAATTATTGTTTCTGAAAATTTTGATATGTGGCCCGTAGGTTTTCACCTAGGGGTAATTCGAAGTCAATCTGGGTCACTGATTTACCTTCTGTCGGGTTTATTTTTAAATTTTATAAAATTCTTGACTGGTCCTCTCTGTTCACCGCTAAGACTATTATAATATCAGAGGGACGACGAATTGGACGCTTTATGGGACCACTGACCTTAGGGAGTCATATTACGGCCTACTTGCGGTGTTAAATTCGCCGTTTTTAGGACTTAGTAATGTACCATTTCGGCGTCGTTTCTTTAGTCCCGTTTATTTCAGGCGCCATCAGCAGGGAACAATATCCGCCGAAGCTTGGCCAATGGGTGGCCCAACCAACTCGTTCATCCCAGGGTCGATGTTCGTTATCACACACAAGAAAAGAAATAAAAGAATCAATTTCCAAAACACGTAAAATATATTATAAAAGTTATAAAAAGATGCGTTCAACAGAATAACAGTTTACATTTATCAAAACAGAAACTCAAAAAGCTTTGACACAAAATAAAGGAACATTCAGAAGGCAAGCAGTTTACACAAAGGATCACAAAAGACAAAATTATTACGAAAGAAACCTATTATAGTTAATTTCTGTTTTTTAACACAGCTACTGGCCATAATCCTATGAGAGCCGGATTTTGTAATCGAATTTTTAAAATTCAGTCCTCAAATTATTGAAGAGCATTATATATTGAAAAATTAGGGAAGAAGGGGTTTATAAAACTTAGAGTGTTTTAATTTTATGTTATACCAAAGATCGAATAAACTTCTGCAAGTGAAAATTAAAAGACTGCCAAAAGAGATCCCAGCTTTAAATTGTCTTCAGTATAGTTAAACGGAGCTCAGCCATCAAAGTGGCCAGTCGGTGATGCACGGTCTCCCACCTTCTGGTTAAATTCGCCTATAAATTAAATTTTATACAATTACCCGGCAATCCTGTCTGTATCTATAAAGCATACTTTTGTATTCTATTGACTGACCCAATACAGAACACATGTAATCAACTTCATAAGAATGATAAAGTTGTAGCTCTGCTATTTCATCTCCCAATGGCATTTGATACCATAGACCCTGATTTTGTTGGAATCGTTTTTATGTTCGCTAATGATACGACAATAGTCATCTCCGCCAAAAGTGAGAATTTTTCGGAGGAGAACCTTAAGATAACACTAACTGAGTTCTCAAATTGGCGTAAATACCACCTTATAATAAATCTGTCAAAGACTGTGTTTATGGAATTTAAGACAAACATGCGCATACATAATACCTAATAATATGACTTTGCATGTTAGCCATAGTTCAAAGTTTTTAGGAATTACCATAGATTCTAACCTTGATTAGAGCTTGCATATTGATGATGTTTGTTCGAGACTAATTAAATGTTTTTTTATGATAGAATCGTTAAAAAACTCATTAAGTGTTTCTAATTTAGTAACTGTCTACTACGCTAAGCACACCCAGTCTTTTTCCTTTCATTGGGAATAGTAAAGTGTAACCCAATTTAGTTCCCCACATAGTCATTTAGTATACTGTCTGTACAAACATTTCTATTGCGCGCCATTTTGTTCCACCATTTGGGAATTGTACCAATATTTTACTAGTTTCTACCGAGACCACACTTATTTCTTGGACATGATTTAAAATAAATTTATTTTTTTACATTGATTTTTTAAGACCGCCATCGTCATTTGAATTCATAGCAGTTAACTCCTGTATCATATTCAATTTTGCTGCAACATATTAAGACAATTGAATAATAAGATTTTTTACATTGTTTTTTTTTAAACATTTTATTTGATCGCCGTTTTGTTTCTCCGTCTTGAATTCGTACCACAATTTTACCAGTTAATCTCTATATCGCACCTAATAGATGTCCAAAATTTAAAATTAATCTTATAATTTTGTTTTGCTGTCTTGCGTTCATTGCGTTTTTTAGTAATAATTTTTTTTAACATTTCGTTAGGCTGCCATTTTGTTTCATCATATTGGAATTTTAAATTTCAATTTTTAAAAGTAGTACCAGGTTATCCTTACTTAACTCTTAATTTCAAAATTTGATGTCAATCAGGTAAGTAGTTATTAGCTACGCCGCGAACTGACAAACAGACAGTCAGACCGACAGACAAACAAAGGAAATTGAGAAAACATAATTCTTGCATAAAATTTGAAATCCATCAATTAAGTAGATTTTTTTGGTCTGGATTTTTAAATATTTTATGAAGGCGCCACTATATTTCTCCATATTGGATTCGCTCCAAAATTGTACTAGTTAATTACTAACTAGCACTTAATTTTTTTGCAAAAATTGAGTTAAACTATATAGGTAGTTTTTTAGTGATGATAATATTTGACTGGGCCGCCATTTTGTTTCGCCATATTGGGTTTTTATCAAAATGTGAATAGGTCAATCCCATATGACTTAATTTTTCACCAAAATTTGAAATCAGTCGGGTAGGTAGTTTTTTACCTGTGCCGCAAATAGACAGACAAACCGACGGAATTGAGAAAACCTATTTTCGGGCATCTAGGGACCCCGAAACGTAAAGATCTGAAAGAATCTCAAAAGGCGATTTTTTTAGAATTTCAATACTTCTCTTTTAAGAGGATTACTTCCCTCTTAAAAGAGAAATTCAATAAGTAGTCTTTACGTTGATGCACACCACTTTTTTGTTACGCTATTTTGAATTCGTACCAGTTGATCCTTATATCACAATTAATTTTTTTGCAAAATTGAAAGTCAACTGAGTAACATTTAAAAAAAAATTGGCCGCCATTTTGTACCGCAATTTGGTTTCGCCATCTTGAACTGGTACCACAATTTTACCAGTTTATCTCTACATCACAGGTAATGCTTGCAGAAAATTTTAAGTTAATCTAATACGTAGTTTTTTTAGGTACATGTTTTAAATATTTTATTAGGGTGCCATTTTGTTTTGCTATCTTATATTCATACCAAAATGTTACCAGTTCATTCCTATGTGACACTTGATTTTTGCGCAAAATTTGAGGCAAATTTGATAATTAGTTTTCTTAGCAATAACTTTTTTACATTTCACTCCAACAAATTGGATTTTTACCAAAATGTTACCAGGTTATAAAACTTGAAGTTAATCTGATAAGTAGTTTTTAAGCTATGCCCCGACCTGACAGGCAAACAAAAAAAATATTTTTGGCAACTCTAAAACGTGAAGATATGTAAAACCTGAGATGGTAATTTTTTCGCGATTACAAACCCTCTATTTGGCCGCCATTTTGTTCCGCTATATTGAGTGGGCATCACAATTTTACTAGTTCATATCCATAGTTAGTTTTAGCATACAATTTGAAATCAATACATTAAGTAGTTTTTTTAGGCTAAATTTATTAATATTTTATTAAGCCGCCATTTTGTTCCGCCATCTTGGATTCATACCAAAATTTTACTAGTTGATTCCTACATGATAGTTGATTTTTGTGCAAAATTTCAGATAAATTGAGTAAGTAGTTTTATAGTAATGATTTTTTTAACATTTCACTAGGCCGCTATTTTGTTTTGACATTTTTTACTATAATGGTACCAGGTCATCCTCATATGACCCTTAATTTTTGACCAACTTTTTAGTTTAATCGGATAAGAGGGACCAACAGATTGACAGACAGACCGACGAATTACGAAAACGTGTTTTTCGATATCCAGGGAACCTGAAGTCTAAAGAACTGAAAAAATCTCGGATGGTTTTCATGATTACAATACTTTCCTTTTATGAGGAAAGTAAAAACAAATAAAAGCGCTACTATTAAATGAAACTTTTTATTCTGTAACTGAAATTGAAACATATCTGCTGGTAGAGGGTGAACTGACAAACAGGCAGACCGACAGACGGACCGACGGAATTAAAAAAAATATATTTTTTGGCATCTAGGGATGCTAAAACGTGAAGTGTGAAACTTGAGAAAGTGATTTTTTCACGATTTCAAACATTTTATTTGGCCGCCATTTTGTTCGGCAATTAAATTAGTTTCACAATTTTACTAGTTGATCCCTATACCACAATTAGTTATGGAACACAATTTGAAATCAATCAACTAAGCAGTTTTTAAAGCCTGAATTTTTAAACCCCATGTTGAATTTGTACCAAAATATTACCAGTCCATTGCAATATAATACTTGATATTTGTGCAAAATTTAAAATAAATTGGATAATTTTTTAACATGTCACTAGGCCGCCATTTTGTTTGGCCATATTGGATTTTTACCTGAATGTTACCAGGTCGTGCCCACGTGACCCTTAATTTTTGATAAGTCAATGTGATAAGTAGTTTTATAGCCATGCCGTGAACAGGTAGACAGACAGGCCGACGGAATTGAGAAAACATGTTTTTCAGCACATAGGGACTCTGAAACGTGAATATCTAAAAAAATTTCGCAGGGTGATTTTTTTCATTGTTATAATACTTCCCTTTTATTAGAGAAGTGAAAATGTAAAGTTTTTATATTAGGTTTTTGGAGGCACCCTGTAAATTTCCTAATAATTTAGATTGTAATTAAAAAAAAGATTACTAGTTAGCAAACTAGATATCGACGGGTGGGTCACCCTGTATTACAGCCTAACAAATAAGTAGACCCCATAATCCATCCAAGACTAAACTAGACATTTAGCTTCAATCAGTCAGAAAGATATTATTTCAAGCTTACTTGAAAAAATTCTTTTTGATTAATCTTAAGCAGTAAAAAAAATTAAACGTAAATTTCTGTTTTCAGCAAGATATATAATCACAAAACGGTTTATAGTAAAATCTTTGGCGCATCTGCGGCATTAAATATAAATATATTTAACGCCACAAATTTATAATAAAATTCTTTTATTAAGTATATTATAACTGTGGTTTATTTAAGTAGATTGTTATTTTCAATGGGCGTCTGTTTTTATCCATATTATAAATTAGATGCGTAAATTATTCAAATGGGTCATTTCCTTTAGGTTTATTCAAATCTGTTGGGAACAATAAGTGGACACAAAAGGTTCCAAAAATATCTACATGTTGGTCGTGGTTGAATAAAATGTTTGCATAAAATAAATGTTAAAATTAGAAATATACTGACATTTTGTAACTTTTAAGGCAGTATAGTGTTGTGGCTTGGTTTACAAATAATATAAATTAGTGAGAGTTGTTCTAATTTGACATGTCAAAACTGCAAGTGGCTCTTAAAGAACGTTCTAATGTATATATCACAAAATTAGAATTATTTAACAAAGGGTTTGAAGAACGTCTAAAGGAATTTTTTTTGTCGGGGTCTAAAAAGTGTTTCATATTAGAAACCAAAGATACAAAAATAGCAGCTCTAAGGATAGGAAAAATTCTTAAACATTTAGAACTTGAAGACGGGAGCAATCAGATATTTTTAAAATGGGAAACACTTCTGGCCGTGATGGGCCCGTTAAAGTTGTTACCGAAATTTGGCAACACATTGGTACTAGAACTATCCTGCTCAGAACCAGAATTTGAAAATGCCCACATATTAGAATTGTTAATAGAACGCATCAATATGGTTCCGCAGAAAAAGGCGATTCTGATATTTAATCATCAAGATTATCCAGATACTTTTCTTAAAGGAATTCGTCTGGATGCTTTCGTAAAAATTAACGAATTTAAAAATGAGGTAACTTCATTAACAGACACTGATCACGGGTTGCTTTTATATGAGGCTTCACGTTCTGGGCGTGAGAATCATGTTTGTGAATTGGTAAAAATGGGTGTTGATGTCAACAAGCCAGGCGATGATAACGGAAATACAGCTTTACATGGTGCAGCTGAATACGGTAGTAAATATTTGGTGTTGAAATTATTACAAAATGGAGCATTACCAATTGGAAATACGTCTGGAGACACCCCTTTACACGTAGGAGCAGAACACGGTTATAACGACGTCGTTTTTACATTGTTAGAGAATAATGATTTTCTAGACGATAACGCTAAGGGTACCAAGGTCTACATAGACGTAAATGCTGAAAATATAAACGGAAGGACGGCTCTCCATTTGGCTGCGGAATTTGGTCACAATCATGTTGTGAGTACTTTAATTGATCATGGTGCAAACGTAAACCATAAAGATAAAGATGATTGTACGCCTTTACATTTTGCAGCCCGACTTAATCAAGAAAAAGTAGTACAAATTTTGATGGAGAAAGGATCACTTATTGACATCAGAAATAAATGGGGTGAATCTGCATTGGACATCGCTCGACGACATGGCTGCCATCATACCGAAGAATTGCTTACTTTAAGAGGAAAAAGTTCTAGGTTATCACTAAATTTAGGAATGATTTGAAATTGTTGTTTTGAGGCCACAATTGACCACGTATGAAATAAAAAAATATGTATTAAACTCTGTTTAATATTTTTAATTCATAAAATATTTACTAATCTGACTAAAACTATAGTTACTTACATTTTTTCTTAAATACTTCAAAATGAGACTGTCAATTTATTAAACTCCATTTTAGCGAAATTAGGCGATCTAATTTAGATTTTCTTAAAGATGAAATACATTCGGGACGAGTGTACTTTATATATCTAAAAGGACGGTTACTGTATATTGTTTAAGTGGCATATTGAAATATTTCTTTACAGGCTACAGCTGTAAATAAATACTTATAGTTATGTTTATGTAGATAACTTTAAATTGATATTTTATGAATTTTGTTGATAATAATTATTATTTCATTATAATTGTTTAGGTTCCTGTAAGAAAGCGTCCATATTCTCTAAGAGACCAACATTCAAATGACTAAACTAGAAATAAGACACAAAGTCTCGGTCTCAGTCAAAAAGAGTATAATGCGGTTACACGTGTTTCGCCTTTTCAGGCATCATCAGACCTACAATTAATATAACAATATAAACTATCACTATAGATATAAAAAATTCAAGCAGACTTTCGACATTAACTAAAATCACAAGAACAAATCAAACAACTATAACGTCACATGTTAAAATACACACTGAGATGAGGTTAAGAAACTAAGGTATAACTTTTATCTGCGCGTGTCAATACCTTAGTTTCTTAACCTCAGTGTGTATTTTAACATGTGACGTTATAGTTGTTTGATTTGTTCTTGTGATTTTAGTTAATGTCGAAGGTCTGTTAGAATTTTGTATATTTATAGTGATAGTTTATATTGTTATATTAATTGTAGGTCTGATGATGCCTGAAAAGGCGAAACACGTGTAACCGCATTATACTCTTTTTGACTGAGACCGAGACTTTGTGTCTTACTTCTAGTTTAGTCGTTTAGGTTTTTGTCGTTACTGCTAGTACTGTTAGTGTATGAAATGTAGATTAAATAATTATAAGATCGCCATGTAAGAAAGAAAAAAAGCTTCATCCCGAAAATTCTTGGATGAATTCGTACTGCTCAATATATTTTTCGATTTTATTTAAAAGTGCAAAATATAATATAGTTGGATGTAACTTTTTGAGAGTTTATTTTTGACTTATAGTGACAAATACTTGAATTCTGGTTTTGCTATTTGTTGTGTTAAAAGAAAATGTTTAGGTAATAGAATTTAGACTGCTGATAACTAAAATAAGATAAAAAGAAAATAACAGTAGCGAAAAGGATGAACGAGGTTGTTGTGCAATTTCGCCATCAGCAACTCTAGAACCTCTGTTTTTTGACGAAGGTCTGTTGAAATCTAAAACATGTAAGTTTTTGTTTATATTTCGAAAAATATCTACGTGATTTTATTAATACTTGGTATATGGTAATGGCACTGTATTGCATTTTGCAAAGAAAAATAATCATATTTAAAGTAATGCTCAGGGTTATCCATATTAGTTTTTTTGGGAACGGATGATACGTGCTTTTTTTTAAATCTGAAATAACATCATAGTATAAGTATCAACATAAAATAAAAAAAAATTGTCCTGTGTGATTTTTTTATTGGAGTTTGAGCAGCTGTTGAGAAAAAAAGTTATTTATTTGGACCAAATACCCTATTCATGGTATATTATTTTTCAGACAAGCTTATCCTTGTATTAAGTTTCATTCATGTTTTCGTAGATATCTACTATGATAACTATATTTTATTTTAGACGTATTTGAACCTTATTATAATAAACGGCCCCAAATAATTTTTGTTTTAACCTAAGTTGGTAATTTAAAACAAAAATCAGAACAAGGAAAAACTAGTGGCGGTCTAGTCATTCTCTAAAAAAGACTATCCCAATTACCCTTATGCACGCCCCTGAATAAAGAACAAAATAGTTAAAAATATCAGTGCTTGAGTGCTGTTATTACTACTTAGCATGATTCAATAAAATAATTAAAGATGTTTTTAGAAATTGGCATTAACGCTAAAATTAACTCTAAACGTGAATGTTAAACATAATTTAGGATTTTCAAAGTTTTATATATTTAAATATGGAAAACTTTGGAAAAAAAATGTATACGTAGATACTGTGCATTTTCTCTCATGACAATATCTCGATACTTTAAATTTTGAACAAAATAATCTAAAACGTAAATATAAATAAAAAGCATCATACAAATTTTTGATTAGTATCTAATCAGAGCCTTGTGGGTCGAGCTAAATGTTTGAAAAGAAACAGCAGATTTTTGGTAACCAGTTCTTTTCACATCAATATATAATATTCGTTCTGAAAACAGCTGGTCCTGGGAACGTATTAAAATAGCATCTGAATTACACGATATTTTGTCCCACCATATTGGATTCGTACCAATAATTTTACCAGTTTCTTCCTACAATACACTTGTTGTTGTCATGTTGAATTTGTACAAGTTTATTTCTATATCACATTTAATTTTTGTGAAAAATTTTAAGTCAATTGAATAAGAGAAATTTTTACGCTGATTTTTTAAATTTTATTTGGTCATTTTTTTTTGCATTCACATCACAATTTACTAGTTTATCTCTATATCACAGGTAATGCTTAGGCATACAAAATTACAAATGAATCTAATAAGTGGTTTTTTTTTAGACTGATTTTTAAACTTATTTTATTAGACCACCAAGATGGTGATGCCAAATTTGAAGTCGGTCGGATAAGAAGTTTTTTTAGCTATGTTCCAAATTTCAGATCGACGAAATTGAGAAAACATATTTTTGGGTGTCAACATTTGATTTGGTCGGTATTTTGTTCCGCCATCTTGAATTCGTATCACAATTTTACCAGTTTATCTCGTATATTGGATTTTTTATAAAATGTAACCATTTCATCCCTTAAGACCCTTGACTGTTGTCCAAAATTTGAAGTCAATCGGAAGTATTGTTGTCTACAGACCGACCTACAGACAGATCGACAGACCGCCGGAAAATGAGAAAACACGTCTAAAACGGGAATATTTGTTAAAGCTTGGGAGGGTAATTTTTTTCACGATTAAAATACTTCCAATTTTGTTATTTGACGAACTAGATTGAATGGGTTATGTATGGTGATTATACAACTCACAAAGAATGTTTTACCGGAAGGTAGACAACAGCTTACTCACTGATTGAGCTACTAAAGGGCATATTTTTACTTCAGCATGAAAACTTGTGTCTTATAGTTTAACTTATTATTAATGTTAAATAGCTTTATTAATGTATTTAGAAAATGTAATTCTTAATCGCTTATTAGAACACTGATAAATTAGAGGGAATTTGTATAAAATTAAACCACGATACTTACTAATTTAAGAACTGTAAATATTTTTCCTTTAAGTAACATCATATCTACGACGTTATCCCGGAATGAATTACTGCTTGCCAATCATAAAATTTTGCTTATTTAACAACAGGTCACGTAGCATGACCAAAATTCGAATGCGTAATAAATATTTCTCAAGAGAAAATATTCCGATGGTCGCATTAACGATATTTTAATATCGCAATAAATATAATTCGAAATTGAATATTAATGCTAAATATTGTCACAAATCTGTCGTTGTGCTCCTTGGGACGTAGCAGAATATTTATCTAATATTTTTGATTTAACCTATGTGTTGAATTTGAAACAATTTTTTACTTCATTGCTCAGTACTAACAGAAAATTTTGGTAAACATAACTTAGCTATCAGCAGCGTCAATGTCGTTTAATGATAGTTACAAAAATTACAGTCTCAAAATTCTGATTAAAAAGATTAAATGTATAAAAGGATCGTATACATTTCTGATTAATACTGCTTCTAGTCAAAGCCTCGTAGGTCGAGCTAAACTTTTGTATGAACCAGCATATTTTTGATAATCCGTTTTTTTCGAATCATTATCCAATACTAATATTAAAAATAAAAAATACTTAAAGTTAGTCTTGGGAGTACTTTAACATAGCATCAGATAGGTATTTGACTATTGACGGATAAAATAGCCCAAACAAATTGCCAGAATGAGAATATTTTCCTGAATATAAAATTTAAAAAATAAATAATATTAATAACCTACACAATCTGGGTAATTTCATATAAGGCTTTACTTTTGAAAGTAGTAGTAGTAGGAGTAGTAGTGGTAGTAGTTAGATGGGGAGGACAAGCCCGGCAACTAGGCCTGAAAGGCTCTTTTCGCTAACTCCGTTCCCACCCACCTGAAAGTGGCCCGTCTTCAATCAATTCAAATTCGAGCGAAGTCTTTCCTATCTTTCACACGTACCAAGATAATAGGGAACCTCCTCTTCTGCCCCACAATTAGAACAGCAAGGGCTGTCCATTTAACCCCGCCAGTGCAAGTGCCTGTTGAGATTACAGTGTCTCTTGAAAACGCCAATTAGGTCCCCCTTCACCTGTCGACTTTTTGACATCAACAAATTTGCCTTAGATTAGACTGGGTAGCATTTCCTGAACTGTCTACAATAGTTGGTCTTTGACTAATTATCCTTTGTTTCAGGACCACATTTGGAAAACTCAAACCATTAAAAAAAATAGAGTTTTGATTAATTAATACTAGGATTAACAATTTCAGCATAAGATTGTCCACTCAAGAAACAATTCTTTGTGCTTGACATTTTGTTACGTCATGTTGAAATCGTACCAGTTTATCCCTATAGCACATTTAATGTTTCTGCAAAATTTAAAGTCAATTCAATAGAATTCCTTACAATATAAATAAAACACTTTAAACAGATTTAGATTTTCAGTTTTATTCACAACTTGTGACATATGTTTCGCTAACACATTGTTTGATGTAAAAAACCTTTTCCCAAGCATACCTCCATTAAAGGAAATCGAAATTATAAAAAACAATCTTATTCTAAATAAAACCAATCCTATCCCGCAAACAGAAATTATAGATGCCTTAAAAGTATAATAATACTTCCAGTTTCATGAGGAGTTATTTTCAGCCAAGGAAGGGCTTATTATGGGAAACCCTTTAAGTCTACTCTTGGCTGAAATATATATGCATAATTTTTTACTGGCACGATGAAACAGCTTAACAAAGATTTTTAAAAGATCTAAATACCATACACAAAAATATACCATTTACTGTCGAAATAAAAACTAATAACTTTAAACTTTTTGGACTTGAACATAACAAAGATAGCAAATAAACACGAATTTTCAATTAACCATCAATAATAAATCAATGCACCCATTAGCACAAAAACTAGCAGGATTTCATAGCAAGATACACAGATTAATTAATATACCTTTAAACAAAGATAATTTTCGAAAAGAATTAAACCTAATTAGACAAATAGCAGTTAACAATGGATATGATGCCAAAATAATTGACAATATTTTAAATTAAAAAACTATTAAAAAGACATTTTCGGAAATTTACCCCCAAAGAAGGAAATAAATTTAAAATACTTACTTATATCGGAAAATCTACAAAAAAGGTGCCCTCTATACTGCGTAAAAAGAACATTAAAATTGCACTTAAAACAAATCTAAGTAAATGTATAAGAAAGAATAAAGAAAAAACAAATAAACATAATAAATCCGGAGTTTATAAATTAAACTGTGCATCATGCAAAAAAGTGTATATAGGCCAGACTGGGAGAACTTTCAAACAGAGATTAGCAGAGCATAAAAGAAACTTTATTGAAAATAAAACAGATTCAACATACGCCGAACATTTGTTAAATAATAACCATGCTTTCGATGAAAATTTCGAAATATTACATACAATAAACGAAAGTAAAAAATTGTCACGTTTAGAGTCTATGGAAATTAATAAACGTAAAAACACCCAGTATTTCTTAAACGACCATTTAGATACGAATAATTCACCTCTTCTAAACTTATTTTGTTAGGAATTTCTATCCAGGTGTTATTTAGGACTCTCGTAGGACATAAAAGTCTACTTAGAAATATGTTTTATAAAAATCAAGCTCATTTAGCAAAGTGTTAGTTTAAATACCGTTTGACGAAGCTACAGTGTTAGCGAAACATATGTCACAAGTTGTGAATAAAAGTGAAAAATCTAAAACAGTTTAATGTGTTTTATTTACATATGTGATAATAGATTTTCATCAAGTAACGATCCAGTCAATCAAGAATTACGTTGATTTAAAACAAATTTTGTCCGTCATTTTGTTTCGCCATTTTGAATTCGTACCACAGCTTTACCAGTTTATCTCTATATCACACTTAATGCCTGCATTTCAGGCCGTTATTTTAAATATTTAGATTATTTTGTTTTGCTATCTTATATTCATGCCACAAAGTTATCAGTTTTGTGCAATTTGAGGTAATTGGTTAACGGGGTTTTTAGTGATAATTTAATTAAAGTTTTACTAGGCGTACATCTTGTTCCGACATTGGATTTTTACCAAAATTTTGAAGTCATTTTGATAAGTAGTTTTAGCTATGCCACGAACTGACACACAGACCGACGGAATTGAAAAAAATATTTTCGATAGTTTTACTAGTTGATTTCGAATTATACCACAATTAGTTATGGCTCATAATTAGGAATCAGTAAATTAATTAGCTCTTTCCGGCAAAATTTTTAAATATTCGATTAATCCGCCATTTTGTTCCGCCGTCTTGGATTCGTACCAAAATTTTACCAGTTAATTTCTACATAATACTTGATTATTGTGCAAAATACGAGATGAATTGGATACCATTTCACTAGGCCGCCATTTTCTTTGCCATATTGGATTTTTACCAAAATGTTACCAGGTCATACCCATATGACCCTTAATTTTTGACAAAAAAAGTCAATCGGTTAAGTAGTTTTTTTTAGCTATGCCGCAAACAGGCAGACCGACAGACCGACGGAATTGAGAAAACATGTTTTTCGGCATCTAGGAATCTTGAAAAGTAAAGATGTGAAAACATTTTGGCGGGTGATTTTTTCACGATTACAATACTTACGCAGAATAAAAACTTTTTTGTTGTACAATGAGTGATAACCGACTGCATATGCTAAATATGATGATTATACATATACAATAATAAAATAAATTTTATTGAATCAGTTATTAATGAATTTGGAAAAAAACCCCAGGAAATTTAAAATTTTTCCAAAAATAAAAAAAAATAATTGTTTAATGATATTTATAACCAAACCACTCTGTTTAGGCATAAAGCTAGGTTGTTATACAACAATCTTATAGACTAAATTGGTTTGTATTTGCGTTGTCACTGCTTTTAAATAAATTGTTTTAAAAATAGTTTCGCAAAGTTGCAACAAGCTTATTTACAAATTATTTAAGCCTGCTTCCCACTTTTCCAGGATAGTCAATTGGCATGAAAGCTTACCCGTCCCTGTAATTCTACCTATGAGCGCCTATAAGTGCAAGTCCGACAAATAAATTTTAATCAGAATGTTCCATTGTCTATAATCTTCAGACATATGGAAACGATAGTTTTATTGAAAGGTCTTAATTTTTGGATTCGTCTGGAATGTTAATAATAATTTATGAGCTGTCGGCGATCAAAACAAATGCAAAATTGACCGAAACCGAATCACTTGGGTTGAACTGCTAAGACTTTATATTTGGAAACAAAATGATACAAGGCTGCACAGAGGATCAAAGCAGCAAGTAATTGATAAGACCAATAACCACAATGTTTTTAATAGAAATGGCTAATAACAATTCTTTGATGCATTTTTATACTTTGAAACAAAGTTCTTAATGCTCTTGTTTGAAGCTGTTTAGGCATAACTTTTAAATTCCAAACCTCACTTTATGGTGGTGATCTGTTTAATAATTAATTTAATAAAATTCTTAATAAACAACAATAAAAATTTATATCCTTGTTTTTTTCGTTAACTATGTAAAATGAAATTCACATAGATATGACAACTAAATAAAAATTTTAAAAAATCGTAAAACGCGACAGGAAGGATGAATTTTTATAAAAATATAGTCAATGTCATAGTAGAAAAAGGCCAGTTGGAATAAAGGATATGTGGCCGCAAACAATATCACCCTTTAGACTACTTTATATATAGTAAATTATCATTAAAAACGTCCGAAACGAATGAGTTAAAACAAAACCTTTTATCATACTGTATTTTAAAAAGAATGCATTCTCGAATCATTATTGACAAAACCTTATCTTTTGTTTTTAGTGAATGAGTATTGTCTAAAATTTTGTGAGGCCAATGTCGCAACACCATATAGTAAAAACTAAATAATTTTTTAACATCTTGTATTTTAAAATTTCGGGCTCATTATTGCTAGTATTTACTATAGAGCAAGAATTTTTATACGAAAATATTTGACAACATAATAATAATATTTAAATACATAGAACTCTCTAAAATAATAACATATAGACATTTTAACAATTTTAATTTAGAAATGATTTCTCGTGATCTTCAGCTGCTTCAATGGAACGATATATTATATGAACCTAATTTAGATAGAAAATTCAACTGTTTAATACCCTTAAGCTCCTTGGCTAACACCAAACTTAAAATTACATATGAAACAACGGGATTATGCTTTACAGGAGTTTAAAACAACAAGAACGGCGCAAAATTGGCATAATTATAAACGTTTAAGAAATTTAACTGTTTCAGTGGTAAGAAGAGAAAAACGTAAATATCTTAACGAGATTTGTGCAGAAAGAAATATTAAAAGAACTTGGAAATCTTTAAAATCGTTTAATTTATGTCCAAACAAAAATATATATATTCCTAGTATTCTCTCCGATACTAATGTTATTAACAATTATTTTGGCCAATATTTGCAAAATATTTCTGACTGTTCATTAAAAGAAAGTTTTTATAAAGAACATAGTTTTAATACCGACGTATCCTTTTCTTTTAGAATGGCCGAGGTTGGCGAGGTGGTTGGTGCTATTGGGGTCGATGGTCTAAAGGCATCAATGTTAAAATATTGTAGCCCTTTTATAGACAGATATGTGACATATTTAATTAATTGCTGTATAGAAGTAAGTTACTTTCCAGACCAACGGAAAGTCTCAATTGGAAAACCATTGCCAAAAATAAAAGATCCGTTAAATTTCTGTGATCTTAGAATAATTCGTATATTGCCTATTCTATCGAAAATTTTTGAAAAAATTTTATTTAACCAATTGTATCAATACTGTGTTAAAAATGGTATTATATCGAAAAATCAATGCGGATTTAGGAAGAATTTTAGCACATCTATAGCATTGGTGGGTGTTACTGATGATATTATTACGGCTAATGATAAGCAACTTAGTAGTGCATTGGTTCTCCTTGATTTTCACAAAGCTTTTGACACCGTTAACCATGATTTATTAATAGCAAAATTAAAATACTATGGTATTCAGGAACACTCACTTCAACTTTTAAAATCATGTTTTTCAAATAGATTTAAAAAAATTTCTCACAATAAGTCTTTTTCAAATGAAAAAAAAAATTATCGTGTGTGCCTCAAGGATCTATTCTGGGACCCCTAGTTTTTATAATTTGCACTTCTGACATTTTAAAATCAATAAAATATTGCAAAATTCGGGCATACGCTGATGATACTCGAATTTATTTACATTTCAATCACAATGATTACAATAATTCATCAAATCTGATAAATGAAGATTTAAATATTATTAAACAGCAGTCTTTGGAACATAATTATAACCTATATCCTTTAAAATCAAGTCTTATGCTTTTTGGCAGTAGGGTGACTGTAAATTTCTGAGAAGAAAATTTTAGCCTAAATATTGACGGTGTAAAGCTTTCTATGGTGCAATCCGTAAACAATTTGGGAATTATACCTGACTCGGAATTGCGTTTTAAAGAATACGTAAAAAACTTAATTCAGAAATCATATCTATCATTAAAAATATTATATAATAAGCCAACATTTTCTCAGTTTTAACTTTTGTAAAATGTTGTGTGAATCATTAGTCCTTTCTAGCTTTAATTATTGTGATTTTATATATGGACCATGTCTAGATCTAGTTCATATAAATCGTATTCAAAAAATACAGAATACATGTTCGCGTCTTATTTTTGGCCTAAGAAAATTCGACCATATATCCCATACCTTTAAAGAACTTTAATTTTAAAGAAATTTTTTAGTAAAAATTTTGAGAAATCTATCATTACTATTTGCTATAAGAAATAAGTTTTTGTTTCGTGTAAATATACATTCACGTAACATTAGGGATAGCAATAGGATCACCATGCCACCTCACCAGAGAGCCATGTATCAAAGGTCTTTTACGTATAATGCTATTAAATTGTTTAATTCCCTACCTTGTGAATTAACTTCCCTCAATGAAAAAGAATTTAAAATTGAGTACAAAAAATATATTCGTTGCCTCCAGGACTCCTGAGAATCTTTTTCTAGTTTATTTTTTTAACCAACTAATTCCGAAATTCACCAATGGCGAGTGTTTTAGTGGTTGTTAAACGGAAAAAATATAATAATTCATGTTATTTGCTTAACTCCTTTACCACGATAACGGGGTTCAGTAGAGTAGCCTTTATGGCTAGACTGCGCCTTGCTCTTGTGATGTTTTTACAAAATGTATTTTTTTTATGTATGTTAATTTTGAAATAAAAGACATTTATTATTATTATTATTAACTCTAAAAATATTAGAACTTTAATAGTATTCTGTCTGTGTCTGGGTCTGGGGCGAAATTTATGATTTTCAAAAAGGTAAATTTTATTAAGTGGTTCAACAACTAGAGGGCATATTTTACTATTTTTTTATTTAATAATCTTAATTTCAATTTTATTTCATACATTTCCAAATTATTGTCATATAGTCGTAAAATTTGGTATACGGGGACATACGGCAGAAAAACAATTTGATATTTATTTTGCTATAGCTTATAGGGGGCTCTACCTGCAACACTATTTGCGATTTAAAAGTATTCATATTTTTTTCTGGGCAGTTGTAGGGAACTTTCGTCTACAAACTACGACTACGCTGAATTTCTTAGATGAAAAATTTATATTAGTAAAAAGTCGCTTAAGTTTTCTAGATATTTGCTATTTCATTATTGCATATATTAATGTATAATAATATAATAAATGCTGTTCTACTTTGACCAAAAGGAATTTTGATATAAATTTGATTCTAAAATAAGTTTAGAGAGTACACAGGAACCCGATGAAATAAGGCATATGACTAGAAATAATAAGCGATGTTTCACAAAAACTGGGATAATTAAAATAAATATTATTTATTTTCAGTGATTAACTATTACATCAAAATATTGTGATTTAGGTAAACAAGGTATTTTAGAACAAAACTTTTTCATAAGGTAGGGCGTTAGATATGCATTTTCTTTTATATTTTCATATATTCTTCTACGAATTTAATCGCTGTGACACAAGACATAGCCGAAGCAATAGATGACAGTTGTCAGACAGGCGTAATTTATTTAGATTTCACCAACGCTTTTGATCGACTGGATCATTGCCTCTTAATAAACAAGCTATACACCTTTGGACTGTCCGAATCACTAGTGTCTTTGTTCAAGTCGTATCTTAGTAATCGCACGCCATATGTCGAAATTTACGGCTTTAATTCACGTCATTACGCTTCAACATCGAGTATTCCTCAAGGATCTGTGTCAGGACCCCTGTTCTTTAACATGTTCATAAATGATATAGGCGCGAAACTGGAGATTAATTTTTTTATTGTATGTTGATGACGTTAAATCATATAATCGAATAAATAACATACAGGACTGCAGAGAACTTCAATCAAACCTTCAGAAAGTCAGCGATTGGTGTACATTAAATAATTTACAACTCAATGTCGGAAAGTGCAACATAATGTCTTTTTCCACTAAGCCAATTACTATTAATTACAATTATACGTTAAATAACATTTCTCTGTCCCATGTCTTCAAAATTTTCGAGATTTAGGAGTAACGTTCGACACTAAGCTTTCTTTTATTTCGCACATAAATACAATTATATCCGAAGCTTCAAAACTCTATGGTTTTATATTACGGTGCACCCGGGATTTTCGTAACATTAAAACGATTACATTATTGTATTTATCTTCCCCGAATTAGCTGCCGCCACTACAATACTTTTTATGTATCTACTCCGAGAACAAATATCCTAAAGTACTCCTCACTTTTTCTTATGTGCGAAACCTGTAACCAGCATATCAACATCGACTTTTTTAACATCTCTTTGTCAGTTTTACCGGACTAAATAGCCCCGTCTCGTCATAAACTTATTTCATTTTTTCCGAGGAATTGTTTATAGTTAAATACCTGTGCATATTTTAACAAATAAATACATTTGTGTTAAATATTTAATAATTAAATATATATTGTTGCCGTGTTAATATAATATTATATTTAGATTTAGATTATCATAGTTTATAGAGTATTATTACTTATTTTTTTTAATATTATCTGTAAAATGTAATAATTGTGTATTTCGTGCCTTGTAATTGGGTTTTTTTAAACCTGTAAGGCAGGTAAAGTAAAAATAAAATAAAATAAAAAATAAATATTGAATATTAAGACAAAACGACGCATGAAAAAAATATTACAAATGCATAGGTTAAGTCCAGAATATCAGATGCAAATCCAAAATAAAAATCCATAAATTTCCTTTACTGGCTCTTCTCTCGTTATGAATATTTTCTATTATTAGAATTATTGAAGTGTGACTTAATTTAGTTCGGTACATAATCATTTAGTAACACATATATACTATCTTTTCAAACATTTTTACTGGGCGTCATTCTGTTCCACCATATTGGATTCCTACCAATACTTTACCAGGTTCAACATATGCCATACTTAATTTTTGGGTATAATTTAAAATAAATTGAATAAGTTGTTTTTACATTGACACACACCACCATTTTGTTACGTCATGTTGAAATCGTACCAGTTTATCCCTATATCATATTTAATTTTTCTGCAGAATTTAAAGTCAACTGAATAATATTTTTTTTACGTTGCCTTTTTAAACATATTTAGCCATCATTTTGTTTCGTCATCTTGAATTCGTACCATAATTTACCAGCTTATCTGCTCTTACCTGCCAAAAAATTGAAATTAATCTAATTAGTATTTAGTTTTTTCAGGCCGATTTTTTAAATATTTTACTAGGCCGCAATTTTCTTGCTATCTTGTAATCATACCGAAATATTATCAGTTCATTCCTATGTAACACTTGATTTTTCTGCAAAATTTGAGGTGAATTGGATAATTAGTTTTTTAGTAATATATTTTTACGTTTCATTAGGCCGCCATCTTGTTCCTGTATATTATATTTTTCTCAAAATGTTACCAAGTCATCCCCATATGACCCTTAATTTTTGCTCAATCAATCTGGTGTGTAGTTTTTAAGCTGACGTGAACTCACAGACAGACAGGCCGACGGAATTGATGGGAATTGGTAAACATTTTTTTCGCATCTAAGGACGCTAAAACGTGAAACCAGAGAGGGTGATTTGTTCAGGATTACAAGTGTTTTTTTATTGGGCCGCCATTTTGTCCCGCCATCTTTTAAATCGTACCACGTTTAATAGTTCGTCTCTTAATCAGAATTATTAGGACAAGTAGTTTTTTACTAATCATTTTTTTAAGATTTCACTAGGTCACCATTTTGCTTCGCCGTACTGGATTTTTTCCAGAATTTCACCAGGTTATCTTCATATGACCCTTAATTTTTGCTGTGCCGTGAACTGGCAGACCTGACAGAATTAGAAAATCTATTTTTCGGCAGCTAGGGACCTTGAAACGTAAAGATTTGAAAAAATCTCGGGTGCGATTTTTCTCTCAATTACAATAGTTCCCTTTTACGAGGGAAGTAAAAACATTAAAAATTCCGTAATTCACATCATTTTGCGTTAGCGATGGAAAAAATGCGTGCACCTCCATGCGCTGTGTTTAAATAGGTACTAATTTTGTTTCCTTTCTAATAATTTTGCGATAGATAGGTAAAGAAATAATAAATAAATAACTTTATTAACTTGCAGAAATTGGTAAAATTAGGTATTCAAGGTAAAATTGCAAAATTCAACCTATTCATTGAATTTAAAATCAGTGGCGGCTCGCGGGTGAAAAAGTAAGTGAATATCGCAATATTTTTTTTTAGAATTTTTTTATATGTGGAGGGGGTAGAATATTTTTTACGACTTACCTAAATTGTATACTAAATCAATTCTAATATCCTTCATAGCAGTAAATGTATTTATAACATCCTCATAAAATGGACGAGTTGCTCCAAATCTCGTCCAGAAATTCCTTTTGAATTGAAATATTGCCAAGAGAAGTAAGTTTTTCATGAGATATTATATTTCTTAAATACGTTTTTACACATTTAAAGCAAGAAAACCTTCTTTCCACTGAAGCACTTGTCGACGGTATTGTCAAAATAAGGGAAAATAATTTTTATGCTTCGGTAAAAATATATTTATTTTTATTATTTCACTTGCTCTTGCAGCGATATATTCCAATTACTCTCATTGGCAAAAATAAGACCAAGCTCATTTTTAAGTCGTTCACTTATTGAAAATATTTCCCCATATACCTGCAACAATTTTTCAAACGGGCCAGTCGGAAAATTTAAATTATATTCGGAAAATTTAGCAGAGCCTGCCAAACATAAAAATGTAAGTTTTTCAGTCTTGAAATCTTATTGTCATTTCCATTAAAATATGGTCCAATATTTCATAAAAAAGGGTTCTCTACTTAGCCCTAATTTCTCCAGGTGAAAGCTTAGCAAGCTCACGTTTGTCATGATTTATTTCTGTAATAGAATTTACTTTATCGAACGTGGTATAAAAAAATGTTCATTTCTTTTTTTGCAGAGCGCCTCACGACGGCGTCTTATATTGGATATGCAAAAATGAATGTCAAGCGATTTTTTTAGAAAAACGTCAAATAGTATATCTGTGATTGAGAAAATGTGATTAAACACTAATGCCAGAAACGTGAATTTAAAATCTCACCTAAAAATCCTTTCGCAAGGCGGATTGATTTTTCATAAGATTTGTCACAGTTTGTAATACATCCAAAGACGTCTTTTAATTTATTCTAGTCTTGAACAATCACATTTCCTAGCTTCGAATTTGAAGTTGTAATAACACCATAAATAAATATAACACAAAACAGTTAAGTTAACTGCAAAGGAACTCACTGGTTGCAGCTAAATCCGCGAAAATGAAAGTAAGCAACCACCACAAACTGAACGACACGTGGGTGTAGTGTACTGCGCCTGCAATTCACCGAGAGCGTTGTATGGCGCTGGGCTCAACGTCATGGGATACGCGTTATCATGTCAACATAGTAGGAAAATCGTAAACTAAACATAGCACCTCCAGCAAAGTCAAAGCGGTTTGCGCCACTGTTATAGTTGTTATAATAAAGTCCGATTGAAAGTTTTAAAAAGACATGCCGCCATCGGTCAAGTAAAATATTTATTCGAGATGTACAGTTTATTTTTTACCAATTAGGTGAATAAATGAACGTAAAAATTAAAATTTCAAGACATATATAATAAATATACTTAGACGTTTGCTTGTTTATTTTTCCTGGTGAAGTAGCACTTCACCTGAATAGCCGCCACTTTTTAAAATATTTTGCCTTAAAATGGAAAACAAGGCTAGTTCACTCTTGACAATATTTCATATTTTTGTATTTTCATGCACCTTGTATGACGAAATGAAAAATTGGTAACTTGAACCGAGTTTTTTCTGACGGGCAGAAGCTTATATGAAAAGTGACTTCTTTACGAAAAATGGAAGTAACTTGAATCTCCGACATATCATTTAGAAATATTTTCGTGTTGAGCAGTGTAACCATAGCGCTTTTAAATTATGTTTGTGGCAAGTGGTTTTAATTATAAGCACGCTTGTACGTAGTTCTAATATTTAAACTTGTGTGTGATATCATTAGAACAACTTTGTTAAAATAACCGACATTCGTTTAAAAAATGTCAGAATTGGATGTTGCTCTAGAAAAATATTCAAGGGAATATATAAATTATTTAAACGCATTTGAGAAAGACTTTGAAGATAATTTAAATACGTTTATTTGCTCGAAGACAACAAAATGTCTTGTTCTAGAAACAAAGGACACAAAAGCTGGAATATGGAGAATAAGAGAAGTTCTTTTACAGATAGAAGATAATTTAAGCAACAAGTACCTAGAGAATGAAAATCAAACATTTATAAACTGGGACGATCTACTTTCAATCGCGGGTTCTTCAAAGTTACTACCACAGTTTACCAATTTAGTAGTAATAGAAATATCGGAAGGATTTCTAGAAAATGAAGGTGTATATATCATGGAGAAAATATTTAATCGCTTGAACCTCGCTATTTGGAGAAAAGTAGTGTTTGTAACGTGTCAGATGAATATACTACATATTTTTCTTCACAAGATGACAGCAGGTACATTTCTTAAAATAAATGAGTTTAATCGAAAAATCATTTCAAAGCTTGTAATTTTTGAAGAGCATCCATTATTAAATGCAACTGCTTCTGGTGATATAAGTAAAATTAAACAGTTATTACAAAAGGGAGTTGATATCAATAAAGCTGATAGTACAACCGAAGACACAGCTGTACATATAGCGGCAAAATATGGCAATAATGATGCACTTACAACTTTACTTTATCTTGGTGCTCCTGTACGAGCCAACAAAAACGGACGTTATCCTCTTGAGGTAGCTGCGGGTCGAGGGCATGAAGACACGGTAGTGGCTCTTTTAGAAAATAGCGTGAATGTGTATTCTAATGATAATTCTAAATCAGTTTCTTTATTACAAGCTGCAGAACATGGTTTTTATAATATTGTACTAACTTTAATAGAGTATGGTATCGATGTTAACATCCAGAACACAAAGGGAACTTCAGGAATCCACCTCGCAGCAAAAAATGGACATTATGTCATTGTGTATACACTATTAAAATACGGTGCAAATGTAAATTGTCAAGACCACAATCAATTTACTCCTCTCCATTATGCTGCTTTATATGGATATACAGATATAGTTAGACTTCTGTTAGATATGGAGGCTTGCATTGACCCTCGTACTTGGGAACAAAAAACACCTATGGACTTAGCTCACGAATGTGGACACGATGAAATTGTCCAGCAACTCAAAGATCGTTTAAAGGAAAGAAATGTATTAAGGCAAGCAATCAATATAATTAAACGAAGAAGTTTGCTTAGTTCTAGTTAAAAAAATTCAGCATAATTATTTATATAACTTGCAAATAAACAAAAAATGTCAGTAAGGAATAAACATTTAAAACTAAAAATTGACGAGTTATTTTTTTCTAAGAGGCTTTAAAAATTTCAATTATAATCCAAACCATGGGTTTGCATAAAATAAAACTTGCAAAACATTTCAAATAAAATCTAGCCCCACATACTTCCTGTGTCCCGTATCTAAAATGTGTTCTGAAAGGACACAAGATCGTTTATTAAGTGTTGCATCACTTTTATGTAATGCAAATATTTTACTTAATCTTTGATTTGTTTGACCAATGTATTTTTTATCGCAATTGGAACAAGGATTGATACAAACGCAATTATGCTGGTTTAAAACATTTTAATAATCTTAGGACTTAAATTTTGAATATAGGGAATTGAACCAAAAAGTAAGCCATTATTAGGATTTTTATTATTTTTCTTTCATGAATATTTTCGTCGTTCAGGGTATTATTACTTGTAGTGTTGTATAATACCTTTTTAATAAATTTAATTGGGTATGAGTTATCTAGTAAAATTTTTATTATAATATATAAAGAATATAAAAAAACAATGAGAAAGCACTCAACGAAAAACATAATTTAAAGCGAACATTTGGCATAATTTGGATTGTGCTTCACTTTTAACCCTTTATTTACGTTAAAAAACCTAATATTCTAGGAACATGTTGTTTAAATAGGTTATCTCAAGAAGTATAAGCAACATGTTGTGCCCATCTTATTGCCTTAAACTCATATAAAGCATTATCTCGTAAGTTTCATATGTAGTGTTAAGTTTGGCGTGTTAACCAAGGAGCTTTGGGTTTAAAAATTCGGGTCTATTTAAAAAGGGGAATAAGAGTTGAAAACCTTGGGACTAAGATTATTTAACAGTTCAATTTTTTATCGAAATTATATTTATATAATATATCGTCCCAATAAAGCAGCTAAACGTCACGAGTAAACGTTTCCAGATTAAAGTTGTTAAAATGTCTATACGCTATTAATTTAGGGTCGACAGATTTTTTTATTGCTAAAAAACAATATAGTAAACAATAATCCGATATATTTCCCAACGGAACGGTACCAGATCGATGAAATAAACTGCCATATATAGGAAATATCGTATCCAACAAAGTAACACAGCTTCTAGATACTCTAGTTGATTGAATTATTACTTGTCCCAGGTTATAGTTTTCAAACAGAGGCAAATTAACATTAAAATAACCTAAACAACCAGGGCAAGAATTAGTCTTGCTCTTGGAAGGTATGCGACTGCATATCAGGCTGAGATTACAGTAATCTTGGACTGCGTACAGGAAAACCTTTCTAGAGGATATCACGACATTCATATCAGGTCTTTATAGCCGTTCTGAGTTTAATAGACTTCTAAATCTAAACAGAGGTCAAATTAGAACCATTACCGGGGTCCTAACTGGACACTGGCTGGTGAAATATTACCTGCATAAGATTGGACTCGACAACGATCCATACTGCAGATTTTGTGCTGAGGTAGGTGAAACTACCGAGCATTTAGTCTGTCGATGTGACGTTTTAGTCAACGCCAGACTGCTTTGCTTGGGTGACATCTATGTCGAACCCAAGCTTGTGGGAGGTGCGCGACCTGAAAGGATCCTTTCTTTTCTAAAAAGGAGTGGGCTCTTGGCCTGACACGCCTACTCGAAGGGCTAGCACAATGGACCCCAGTGAGCCTAAGTGCTGCCCTTGTCGTGCTCCTCATCTATGTCTATGTCTATCTAAACCAATTATACCTTTTACCTCTATTTTTCGAATAGATGCGATAACCCGGTAGCGTCAAATGCAAGCACGTCATCACCACAAAAGCCAAATCTCTGTGAGAAACACAAGATCAGAATCATCATACTCCACTATTGTTCTAAACTCGAAGAAACCTGTAATAATTGACCTTATATTCAAATGTTTAATCTTAATTAAGTCATTTATAAAAAAAACTAGAAGTTATTTGAAATTCGGACAATGACAAATATTAATAATCATTATTTAATTAAACCAGAAACAAATAATCCCCAAAATACAAATATCTTTGTAGATACGGCACACTATACAATAAGCTCCAAAGCTGTTTCACAAAAAAATGTAAACATAGCGCTGTTTAAATCAATAAAGAATACAAACTTAACCAAGACACGACATATAAAATACTATTTTCTCTCATAAACAATATACTCGTCATATCTATTAGCAAGCAGATGCATATCTAAAACCTAGCTTAAAGATTAATAATAAACGTAATTTCAATCCCAATAAATTTAAGGGTATACATTCTCCTAATCATTTTATATTTGTCGCTCAAAAAAACAAAAATATATTGAAAATAATTAAGGAGTAGATTTCGTATAAGCCCAAAAACTGACCAAATCATTGAGCGCTTAAATCAAAAAATAAAATCTGTTAACTCAGAGGTAAAATGAAATATCAAATTCTGTTAACTCAAAGGTACCTAAACAATTAAATATTTTTATTTGCTGGGAAACGTAATTAACAACAAAAATTATTAATTGTTTAGTGAAATTTACTTTTTGCACTTGTTAACTGCTTCTTGATAGAAATTAGTAGCTTATAAGCTGGTGTGATGAACATCCTCAAATATAACAAACCCGGCGCAAATCTCACTAAAACCATGGAGTTATGACGATCATTCTTTTTGAAATCCGTAAGCCTATTCGTTAGCAGAACCGGAAATTTTTAGGTTGCCCCCTCACAAAAGAAGCAAAATGTCGGGGTCTACCATCACCATCACCAAGTTTAAGACCACAAATCTGCAAGTAATTGTTTACAAAGTAAACTGGGCAATGCGTAAGAGACAGATCTAAAAGGCAGTTTAAGATTCGCTGCCTGAAAAATACCACTTATTTTGGAAGTTAACCAAGAGCTTAAAAAACGTAAGGTTACTCAAGTTGTATTGTAACGACACATTTTTTCCCAGTTCCTAAGTGTTTATAGAAGAGAATATAGAAAAAGTTTTTAAACTATGCTTATATTATATTTGTTTATTAGTTCTTGTTAGTATCATTAACATTAAATAAAAATAGCCTGAACTTTTATTTGAATAATATTTGCTTGACCAAAAATTGTATATAAAAACAAATTAATTCGTTCAATACAAGGTAAACATTTTCCTTGGAAAACGATTGACACTTTATTAGTTTATAATAATTATAATTACAATTATTTTCCCTAATTAACAAAAAAATTAATTTACTCCCACACTCACATATTCGCTAATGTGTTTTTATTTTTCAATTGTTGAAATGGATGAACACCTGTTATTGAATAATACCTTAAAATTAAACCTTAAACAAAAAAGATTTAATGGCTATATAATTTATTAAACAACACGCTGAAATTAATTTCGTACTTTTTTGCTTACTACACTTCAGATACATATATTTTGTAGACCACCTACCAAAACCACCCAGAAAATTTAATATATCCGATTCCGTTAATTTGTGCTTTTCAATAGCCAAAAACATTAAAGAAATGAGCTTGGTAACTACCAAGTTATTTAAATTAGGCTGTATCTTATCTTTAATAATCGAAACTTATGCAGATTAATGCGATTGCTAAACTAATCGTATTATCATACAACTCGAAATAGATAAACATATCGAGATACGAACTAAAGCTCATTTATTATATTGAGTGTTAATTGACACGTGAACCCTAAAATCATTATTAACATCCCGTAATCATGGATGGGGTACTTAAATTAAATGTACGCCTGTGCAATGGTTCAGGCTCCGTCATTAAATAAATTGATTTTAAATAAAAATACAGAGACGAACATACATTTTTTAAGATCGTAATTATCTTGGCGGAGGTAAGTTCCATACTAATGACATCAGTTGATTAGGATCATTTCCACAAAACCCAATATTAATAAATCTACTAAGCCGGTGGTAAGTAAATTCTGAGAATAAATGGCTTGTACTTATATTGTCGCTTATAAACGTAGTTTGGATAAATTTTTTATTTAAACATTTAATTAATTTATAAATCATTTTGGGATGAAAATTTGCTGAGGAGCAAGTTGCTTTAATTTATAATAATATTAAATTGAATTTATTTTAAATTAATTTTTAAAGCATTAAATTTGTTTTCAGGGCAGTTCTAAAATACCATTTCATATATTTTCTTCATATATGCTGTTGATCTAATAATCTTATATTTTACATAAACATAATTATTTGTAAAATATATTTAATTACTAAAATTTGAAGTTCTTACATCAAAAATAATCATCATTGAAAAAATTGGGAAATTTCCTTTAACCGGAACTTCCCTCATTATGAATATTTCCTTTTATTAGGAACAGTGAAGTGTAAACCAATTTAGTTCAGTACATAGTTATATAAGATATATATTGTCTTATCGAACATTTTTATTGGACGCCATTTTTTTTTCAATATATTGGATCTCTACCAATACTTTATCAGTTCCTATCTATGTCACACTTGATTTTGGGCATAATATAAAATGAATTCAATAAGTAGTTTTTAGATTGGCGACATCGCAATTTTGTTATGTCATATTGAACTCGCACCAGTTTATCCTTATATCATATTTAATTTTTCTCCAAAAATTACAGTTAATTTAATAAGAAGATTTTTATACGTTATTTTTTTAACATGCTATGCGGCCGCCATTTTATTCCGGAATATTGAATTTCGAACACAACTTTACCAATTTATCTCTATATTACACTTAATGCTTGCACAATATTTGAAATTAATCTAATATGTAGTTTTTTCAGATTGGTTTTTCAAATATTCTATTGGGCCGCTATTTTGTTTTGCTATCTTACATTCATACCAAGAAAAGCTCAATTCTTATGTAACACTTTATTTTTTTGCAAAATTTGAGGTAAATTAGATAATTAGTTTTTTTAGTAATAATTTTTTAACGTTTCTACAGTTTCTTTAGGCCGCCATCTTATTCCTGCATATTAGATTTTTACCAAAATATTACTAGATTATCCCCACATGAGCCTTAATTTTTGACTAAAATTTGAAGTCAATCTGATTAGTAAAACTACTCAGTTATGCCGCGAACTGACAGACAGGCAGACAAAGAGACAGGTGGACCGACGAAATTGATAAAACATATTATTTGGCATCTAGAGACGCTAAAACGTGAAGATATGTAAAACCTGCTAGGGTGATTTTGCAGATTACAAAAATTCTATTTCACCACCATTTTGTTCCGCTATCTTGACTTAGTACCACAGTTTTATTAGTTCATCCCTATACTAGAATTAGTTATGGCACATAATTTGAAATCAGTTCATTAAGTAGTTTTTTTTTCAAACTGAATTTCTAAATATTTTATAAAGCCGCCATTTTGTTCCGCCATGTTTTACCAGTTGATTCCTACATAATCCTTGATCTGCAAATTGGATAATTAGTTTGTTCCGACATAATGGATTTTTACCAATATATTACCAGCTCATCCCCATATGAGCCTTAATTTTTGACTAAAATTTGAAGTCAATCTGATGCGTAGTTTTTAAGCTATACCGCGAACTGGCAGACAGACAGACAAGCCGACAGACGGTTGTACAGAATTTATAAAAGATATTTTGTGGCATCTAGGTACGCTAAAACGCGAAGATATGTAAAACCTATTTTGTTCCGCTATCTTGAATTAGTACCACACTTTTACAAGTTCATCTCTATACTACAATTAGTTCTGGCACAAAATGAAATCAGTTCATTAAGTAGTTTTTCCAGGCAGAATTTTTAAATATTTTATCAAGCCGCCATTTTATTCCGCCATCTTGGATTCATACCAAAATTTTACCAGTTGATTCCTACACAATAATTGATTTTTGTGGAAAATTTGAGATACATTGGATAAGCACTCTGTTGGTAAAATTTTTTTTAACATTTGCTGCCCTTTTGTTTTGCCATATTGGATTTTTAACAAATATTATCAGGTCATCCTCATATGACCCTTAATTTTTTACCAAAATTTGAAGTCAATCGGGTAAGTAGTTTTTTTGTCTATGCCGCGAACAGACAGACCGACAGACTGACAGACAGACCGATGCAATCGAGAAAACATATTTTTCGTCATCTAGGGACCCTGAAACGTAAAGATCTGAAAAAATCTCGGAGTGTGATTTTGAAAAAATCACACCCTGAGATTTTTTCAGATCTTTACAATATTACAATACTTTCCTTTTATGAGGGAAGTCAAAATCTTACAGGGTTAGGGTTTTTCGCTAATCTATTTTTGTGATAATATATGAGACTTCTTATGTCACGAAGGAAAAAACCTTGCACTTAAAATGTATTCCTAACTTTTTGATTCAGGCTGACTTGAGGCACCGAAATCTTGCGATTGTTCAGTTTTTGCAGAAATCTTTATTTTTCTTCTATACAGCAAAGTTGCTTATCCTATCTGCTGAAACTTTTTTTGATCCTTCGTTTGGTAGCTGTTTATTTTGTTTTTCTTTTAAATAAATTGCTAAATATAAAAAATGGGACAAGCGACAGGGAAATCGTAAGTGGAATATTTTTGTAATGAGAAAGCATAAAAAGTTTCCGTTATTAGATATTTTTTGCAAATTTTGTCTGTAAGTAACTAATTTAAACGTGAAGCTTACTTAAGCAAAGACGTCTCTTGAATACAATAGAAGTATGCAATATTTTAAAAATGTCAACTCTTTCAAAAATTAACAAAAACAGTTTTTGTCAGTCGTCAGTATAATTGCAAGAAACAATTTAACAGATTTATCAAAATTTTGAACATTTTTAAAAATATCAATTTTTTGAGAATATCTGAGTTTTTACTTATCAACCTGTCACTTTTCAATAGTCTACTTAACACATTTTTTGTATAGGAGAGGAATTAATTTAAATTTCATTATTTTTGTTTTAAATCTAAGTTATATAAAAAAATAATTATATATATACAAATATATATATATATATATATATATATATATATATATATATATATAATTAACACCACTCCAAACCTTTTTATCCCGTATGCTTTTTTATACTTAGATACACACATCGGGTTTCACAGATCTAAAAACATAGTGTTCGTTGTTAAAAAAATACCATTAGACAACTATACAGGGTCTAAATTAACGAATACTCAATATTCTGAGTTATATAATTGATCTGATTAAAATATGATAAACATTATCACAAACACGAATATATTTTTTTAAAAAGCTCATACATTTCAAGAGATTTTTAAATCAAATTTGATATACGATATACTATGATCAATAAATCGATCAAATTAGTTTTAATAAAATCTACAGGGTAATGTTGTTCCCTACTGCGACTCCTTTAGCCCTCCCGAACTTTTTACCACAACCTCATTAGTCATTTCTATAACGAAGTCAAAATCTTTTTTCCTTCTCTAACCTTTTAGTCTTAGACTTTTCAAAATTTTGGACAATTTACTTAACAAATTTTCCACTCTTGAATAGTTAATTTAAAAATAAAATGCATGTGGAGTATGCGAAAATTGTAATGATCTTTATATTAAATATGCATGAATTCTTCTATATAGTGCAAAATATCGAAATAATTTACTGGAATAACTAGTTCCAGTGCAGAGTGAGAAATTTGACTTTGTTGTAAAACTAGTCAGTCGCCATAAAGTAGAAAATTTAGGGGGCTTAAAGTGGTCGCAACCCGAAAAAAAAAATATAAATTTGCCATTTAAAAGTTATTATTATTGACATTAATGAAACGTACGAGATGCATTAAAAATACGGACCCGTGTTTATATAAACTTTTTCGTATTTTTATGAGATAAATAATCGCCCACAGACTTTTCAAGACTAATTAATTTACCTCCTGTATTATATTCCAGAAAGAATGATAATTTTGTACAAACGAGGCCATTACTTTTAAACCACTCTATATACTCTAACAACATTTTTATTTCCATGATCTGCAAAACCCGATATGAATTATTCAGTTATTAAAAATACATGCATTAAAAAAAATCGGTAAACTTCTTTTATCTGGAACTTCCCTCGTTATGAATGTTTCCTTTTATTAGGAATAGTGAAGCGTGTATAAGTGAAGTGTGGCCCAATTTAGTTCCGCACATATTCATTTAGTAACACATTATCGAAAAAAAAAGTGAAGAAAAGTACTTGGAGTTTATTTAAAGACCGCTTGCAAATACATTTTTATTGCTTACGAAATTGTAGTGGAGGATTCATGGTTTAAAACTATTTTTTGGGTTTTTCGCCTTAGAAAATTGGAAAATATAAAAAAATAAAATATATTTACCTTATAAATTGAATAGATACTCTTAAGTTCTGGGTCCACTATGAAGGTACCCGAGTGTTAGTTACGCATACTCCATTTATAGTGTCGTTCCTCGGGTACCTTCATAGTGTAAAATATATTTTATTTTTTCCAATTTTCTAAGGCGAAACACCCAAAAAATAGTTTTAAAACATTTTTATTGGTGATAAAATGTGTCTATAAAGCCATTATGGTGAACAAAGTGGCGGCCTGGCGGTCTAACGAAATATTTAAAGCTTCAGTACCAAAAAAACTACTTATCCAATGACTTGAAATTTTTCACGGAAATGAAATGTGAAACAAGGACAGATTGGTAAAACTTTAGTGCGAATCGTATATAGCAAAACAACATGGCGGCCTAATAAAATGTTATTTATTTAATACAAACTAAAGAAAATTACAATAATCCCTATTTCAGAGTAGGCAGTCTATGAACAAGAAACTAAGGTAACGTAGAATGTTCTTAGCTGTCGAGTAGCGCAAACTCACAAACTCAGATTATGTTCTGCAAGCAACACAAGTTCATCAATATCATAGTAAAGTAACTTATGTAAAAACAAGTGCGGACAGGTTTCTGCGACACTTCAAAGTAGAGAGGTTATATCTCTGCAGAAGAATTGTTTGTGATACCATTCAGTCATATTGTCCATTGTCTTTAAAATATAACTATCGCAGAAACCTACTTTTCACCCTTACAAGACAACAAGCCCGTACTCTAGAATACGTTACTCCAGAGCTACATACAACAGCAGCTAGTATTTCTGACGACACAACCTTACATGTTTGAAGCACTACTGGCAATATTCGGTATATGACACCTGAAAGTTAATTGAGAATCCAGTAAAACTCCCGGATCGTTCATAAGCGCGCGTTGAAGCTCTTTTCTCCATTTATAGTCGTAAAAATTTGTGTTCTCCTTATAACTAAACGGTATGACATAAATTATATCTTTTTTTGCCTCGTTCATCTTATTACTCTATACAAGTCGCATAAAGTGATAAGCAGTAATTCACATTATCTATATTATCACAAATCTTCAAATCATCAGCAAAAAATAAACATTATGAAGATTTGACATCTTCAACTAACCCATTAATGAACAAAAGAAAATGCAATGGTCCCAAGTTTGATCCCTGCGGGACGCCTGATTCAGGAACAAAACAATCCGAGGAGTAGCCCCGCCCAATAACCCTTTGTTAACTCCTCATTAAAAATGTAATAAGTGATCTGATTAAAACTGAGTGTGACACTCCGTCGAATGTCTTAGCATAATCTGTGTATGCACATCCACCTGAAGACGGTTATCTACATTTTCCCCAATATAATGTGTGAGGTTACATAAATTGGCGACAGTCGATTTTTTATTCATGGATCCAATATGATGAATTGTCAACCTAGATAGAACTAGAAAATATATTTTTTTTATATGATTGATCTGAAAATCTTTCCCGAAAAATGGAGGTTATCATATCTAATCCTTATTCATAAAGACGACGATAGATTCAATGTAACGAATTCGGCCCAGTAAAAGCTCGGTATTTGCAAAAATCTTAGAGGGAATAGTATACGCGTAAAACATATTATTATCGAGTAACAGTATCGCTTCTGCCCCTATAAATCATTGGAAATAAACCTGCTTTACTTTTCACAACACATCTGTGAAAGCATGGAAAACCGGGATCATGTGGACTGTGTCTACACTGACTTCAATAAGGCTTCTGACAAGGTCTACCATGTCCGTTTGATTGGTTCTGCAAATTTTTCCTAGCGGATGATCTAAACATTTACCGTAACATTAAATATATAAGCGATTGCCTAAAACTACAACAATACCTCGATAAATTATTTTCGTATTGTGAGAAATAGTATTATCCTTAATCTAAAGAAGTATAAGTAAATACCATCCTCGAAGAAGAAAAGCAAAATTAATTTAAACTACACGATAAATAATACACCACTATATATAATATAAGGGACCTTGGGGTCGTCTTGGATAGTCATTGGTCATTTCGCTTACATTATTAACGACTTCTGACACAATTCAGTTCTATATTATCGACAGATTAATTTGTGCATATTTAAACATGTTGAAAAGCTGACATATAAAAGTATTCTCAGTAAAGTAAATTTAATTAAAATATGGTGCAAAGGCATTCGATAGGTCCTGTTCTACACATATTCAGTATTATTGTTAAACATTTTCTTAGAAATATGCGCTTAGGAAAAATGTCCAAAATTACCTCAAATCATGAAGAATACCACCTTGAATATTCTCTGGGTATATCTTATATGATATCTCAATATCTGTTTTAAATTCAGTTCTTGGTTAATTGAACTTATTCTTAGTAAGAAGGTCCCTGTTTTTTTCCTTTAAATTAAATATGATTTCGACATGGAACCAGGGTGGATAGCTTTTCGGACTTTTTAAGTTTAGAAACGCAGCTATCAAAAATGTCATATATAACTTTATAAAATTTATTTACGGTAAGGTCAATGTTAGAACAGGATTCGAGATCACTCCAACTAATTGATATATAGGACCATAATTCCCTTTTCGATAGTTATAATGACTAGTATTATCGATTTTAAGGTTTCTAAATTTTCTATGGAGTAGGGAGACAGAAATCAGGAGGGGTGGGTGTTGAACATCTACGTGGGCTAACTCAAATGCTGATTGAACTACATTGTGGCGCAATATAAACGACCATTATGAAAAAAAAATTATTTCTATCTGTAAAGATATTCACACACAATATGTCAATTGTCGCACTATTAGAATCAATTGGTACAAACTCCGTAAAAAACTCACTCTTGACAGCCAGAATCACCCACCGCTTCTTTTGTTTTCATCTCTGTGTCGCTCCTGATAAACCACAAAGTTACCCGTAAAGAGCTCATCATCACCGATATCACATTCCTCCGAAAGCCATGTTCAATAAGTCAAACAGATGAAGTTGTAAAATTCTGAGGTTTATAGTCCTCTGACATTCTAGTAGGCTACAGAAACACCCTATCCTCATAAGAAGCAGGTATCCCTAGTGCCTCTTTTAATTCAACTCCCGCAGCTCTGTACGTTTTTGAAAATTGTGAGTCCTTATCAGTAGTAGCAAACAGCTCCCTATTATCACTGCTAATATTTTTTTCTGAAAGATCTGCAGCAAAATATACCGGGCAAACAGCGTCAGCTGAAGATGGATATGAAGAGTATGAGAAAATCGTTAGTAAGGATTTATCCTCTTCACTAAGAAGTGCAATCATCGTCTATTCAGACAAACTAGACATAGCCTTTTTTTCTTGGGACACTCTCCACGTCTCGCGTCTAGCATGTAGAACGTCAATATAGAAACTTAATTAATCCTAAATTGCTTTTATAATAATCTGACATGCACGATCGTTCCAAACTTTGAAGGGAGCAGGAAGGAAGGGAGAAACATGACATATTATTGAATTTATATATACTTGTTTAAATATTTTCTGTCATTACTATATGATGGTCCACAAATTATTAGATTAGTGTTTTCTTATTGTTCCATAAGACTTTCTAAGAACTGTTCACTTGGTAGCTTGCTCTATTGTATTCTAGTGACCAGTGAAAAGAACTGTGTAATAATAATAAAGAGTTATCTGATTTGAAATTAAGCGATATAATGAGGATCAGAAAATCTTCAAAACGAGCTATTGCTTAATCTTTTTGGCAAAGGTGTGTTTCAGCCCAAAAATTTAAAGTGGTAGTGGAGTTTGAGAAAGAATTACAAGAACACGGTAACAAATTGTTGAAAGGGGGTTGAAATGAAAATTAGAATATTTTTAATTTGTAATTTTGGGTTTTTTATTATTGGCAAATAATATGGGGAGTTTTTGCTATTCCCAAAGTTACATTTTCTACAAAGTATACTTCAATGCGGTGATACAATCAGGCTTCTAATTCCTCTCGAACATTTTTAAAGTTTCAGTTGTAACTGACGACATTCGGCTACGATTGGCTGTCTTAAATCCTGAACTGATTCTGGCTGCATCTTATAAACCTTTGACGTTAGAGAAAAAGAAAGAAAAAGATCCAACGGCATCAAATCAGGTGATCGTGCCGGTCATTCAATTGAAGCTCTCTTCCCGATCCATTGATCAGGAGTAGTAGTATCAAGAAAATCTATCACTGGACTAGTGTAGTGAGGCGGTGTTCCATCTTGTTGAAAGAATATCTCGTCTTCAACTAAATCCTGGTTGTTTTCTAAAATCTCATTACTCTGTGAATTGATGGCATTTTCGAGTAAATTTAAATAAATTTCACCATTTAAATTGTCCTCAATGAAAAAAGGTCCAACAATGTAATTGCCTAGAATTTCTGCCCACACGCTTAGTTTTAAAGGACGCTGATGCGTTTCCCTGAATAATTGGGGGTTGCTGTCGCTTCAGTACCTGCAATTGTGGCGGTTTCCTTCTCCGTTTAAGTAAAATGCGGCTTCGTCAGAAAAACAAATATTATACCATGACAAGTTATGGTTGTTCAATTTTCCAGAAATATTCTCACAAAACTCTACTGTACGATAAGAGTCGCCTTCGTTAATCTCGTGAACCAACTGATATTTGAACGGCCGAAACTTATGGGATTTGAGAATTCGGTGATCACTGCTTCAGGATATACCTGAAACTGTAGCTGTTTGTCTGATGACGTTAGTTGGGACTATAAAAATTTTGCCAAAAACTGCAACTTCAACGTTTCTTCATTTCTTATAGGTCTTACTCTTTCATGTTTCTTATTGCCAACTGATTCAATTTCTGTAAATTTTGTCCAGACTTGTAACACACTTCTATGGGTCAATGAATGTCCAGGATAAATTTCATTGAATCATAAAGCTGCAAATCTTGCAAAATTCTTGTACCTAATGCTAAGAACAATAATTCCAATTCTTTCTTGTACCGTATACGGCATTTTAAAAACTGTGAAAAACTTTGTCTTTGGGACTTCAAATGTGAAATAAAATGCACAAATTGTACTAAACGCATAAATGCTTGACACTAAATAAAAGATATTTGACCCTATTTTTTTTGTTGATATTTACGACCACAGTAAACGTTAACTGAAATACTATTTTGGCCAAACATGTTTGGATTTTTGCAAGATAAATAAGGTATCAGTTAGCAGCCGGGTAGCTTTCTGTGACGTTAAATTTAAAGACTTTCCCAAGACTTCTACAATTATCCCCTTGATAAACATTTTACCATATCTTTTCGATTTCATACGTGAAATGAGGTATCATTGAAACTCCGCTGCTATTTTAAATTTCTGGGGTGAAACACACCTTCGCCAAACGGATTAAGTAATAGGTCATTTTTAAGATCTTCTGACCCTCATCATATTCCCTAATTTTAAAGCAGATAACTACTGCGTTTAATGTATTGAATTAAAAAAAATCTAAATTTTGACAAGCTGTTATACCAACGATAATCAAAACAGAGACTTCAAATTGGGCAGAGGTAATTTAGGTTGAAAGACCTTCAAAATAAACTATCACTCGATCTCCTTTTGCATTTAACATTTTGGGTGTGAATCTCATCACCGCTCAGGGGGTGAAGTTGCGAAGTTGAAAAGAGACGCAAAATGTTTCCCCCTCAAAAACAAAATCGACGGCGACGGGTCAGAGTGTTTTTTATTTTGTTTCCTTAGAGATCCGTTATTCGGGGTGGATACTTTTAGTCGGGATACCCTGTACGTAGTGAAATTCTGTACGAAGGAAGTTGTGGGTAAAGGCGAATTTACGGATTTTTTTGGGATATGGTCAAAGTCTACAGGGTTATTCACGCAACCCGTTCATTAAAAGTTTTTGATAATGCCATTTAGATAAAAATTTGAAATTTGGGGATTAAGATAAGGTCAAGGGGTACTTCTTTTTTGAAATATTTTCAGCTTCCTGTCACTTCCGGTTTAACCGGAATTTGGTATCAACTTGCTTATTTTAACTAGAACACTCTGTATTTTATGATATTTTTGGATTCTACGGAGAATTTTAATGCTATTTTATGTAGCATGTCCTATACCTAGGTTCAAGCGTTCTTAAGGTATTTGACCTTGAACCGAAAATGAGCCTTCGGGGTACCAAATTTTAAAATCTCATATTTTTGTAAGTTTTGAAGATAAAATCTTCATATTTTGCAGACGATTGGTAAATAATCTTAGGTTTCTATTTTTTTATTGAATTTGTCTATTTTTATACAGGGAGTCCTAAATTCAGCGGCAAACATTCACATTTTCAAAGCTGCTAAAGTCCGTTTTTTTAAATAAGACACCCTATAACTTTATGCACTGTCAAATGTAGAATTTAATTTTCTATCGAACTGTATTAAGGTTCTCTATACCATTTTCGAAATAATTGGGTTTTATAAAACTATCGTACGTATTTGCTTAAATGTTTACATGTTCCAATGGTGAGCCATGGAATACCAATTGAGATCCAATATCCAATATGACAGATGATTAGTATGCGTTATTTATCGAAAGCTGTCAGTGATAAACTAAATCTTCTAAATCAAAATGGAAGAATACTCAAACGCTGATATTCTCCATCTATTTTATATTCATGGAGAATGTTATAAAATTTTGAAGAGAACGTGTCGTGTGTTTAATGAACGCCACCCTGATTTGCCGCCAATGAATAAGTCAAAATTCAAGAGGATTGAAACGAACTTTTTGCGTTTTGGCAAGGTTAAAGTTACAAAAAATGTTCCGAAACCAGCGACAAATGCCGAGGATAACGTAATAAACACATTAGCTTATTTCCACGCAAACCCGCAAAGTTCAATACCGTCTGCAGAGAACGATTTGGGAATTTCTTTTTCATCTGAGAATCTTGAGCGAACATCATATGCCCCCTTATTCCTTCCAAAACATGCAAGCCTTGAGACCTGGTGATGACGAGTAGAATTTTGCGAATTCATGTTTTTGAAAATTCAAGAGGACCCTCAATTCCTTTCAAAAATATTTTGGACCGATGAAGCCAAATTTTCTAGAGAAGGTATAACAAATAGAACAAATGAACATTTCTGGGCAGCAGAAAATCCGCACGCTTTACGCGAAACGCGTTCTCAAGAGAGGTTTAGCTTCAATGTTTTCGGTATAGTATTAAATGATCAGGTGCGGTACTGTATTTATGAAGACAATTTAAACAGTGATAAGTATTTGGAAATTCTAAGAGGGACGGTTTCTGAATTTATAGAAGAAATTCCTATTGGTGAGCTGCAAAATTATTGGTATCAATTAGATGGGGCACCAGCACATAATTCCGCTGCAGTTTATCTCCAATTATCTCGAATTTTTGAAGATCGCTGGATTGGTCCCAATGGCCCTTGGAGATGGCCCCCGCGATCGCCTGATTTAACACCCCTAGACTTTTATTTATGGGGATTTATCTAAGGTAAAGTCTATGCTCCCCCAGTAAATAACCAACAAGATTTACTGGACAGGACACGAACAGCTTTTGCCGAATTAGAAAACGGACAAATTCAACGGGCCACAGCAACTGTACAAAGAAAAATTGAAATGTGTCTTCAAATGAACGGACAGCATATAGAACATTTGTTATAATTCAATTTTATTATTTTATTTATTTATTGTTGATTGTTAGATTGCTATAATTTTTAAGTTCACTAAAACAAATTTAGAACAGTCTCGAACTTAGTAGACATGTTTAAAAATAATGTAAACAATTTATTACATTTTTTATAACTTTAACTTTTCCGAAACGAAAAAATTTCGTTTTAATCCTCTTCAATTTTCTCTTGTTCATTGGCGATAAATGAGGATGTTTTTCATTAAAAACATGGCACGCATTAAAAACATGGCACGTTCTCTCCAATATTTTGTAACATTCTCCGCGAATATAAAATAAATTGAGAATATCAGCTTTTGAGTGTTATTTTATTTTATTATAATAGTTTCAAATCAGCTGTCATGTTGAATAGAAAAGCACAACAATTGTTTTTCCATGGCTTACTACGGGAAGATGTAAGCATTTAGCAAATACATATGATAGTTTAACAAAAACCTGATTATTTCGAAAATGGTTACGAATAGGTATAGGGATCCTTAATACAGTTCGATAGAAAATTGAATTCTACGTTTGATAGTGCACAAAGTTATAGGGTGTCCCATTTAAAAAAACGGACTTTGCAGCTGAATTTAGGACACCCTGTATAAAAATAGACAAATTCAATAAAAAAAAATAGAAACCTAAGAATATTTACCGATCGTCTGCAAAATATGAAGATTATATCTTCAAAACTTACAAAAATATGAGATTTTAAAATTTGGTACCCCGAAGGCTTATTTTTGGTTCAAGGTCAAGTATCTTAAGAACGCTTGAACCTAGGTATAGGACATGCTACATAAAATAGCATTAGAATTCTCCGTAGAATCCAAAAATATCATAAAATACAGGATGTTCCATTTAAAATAAGCAAGTTGATACCAACTTCCGGTTAAACCGGAACTGACAGGAAGTTGAAAATATTTCAGAAAAGAAGTACCCCTTGACCTTACTTTAATCCCAAAATTTGAAATTTTTATCTAAATGGCATCATCAAAAACTTTTAATGAACTGGTTGCGTGAATAACCCTGTATATATCCAACTAGACGCAGGAATGAGTTGTTGTCATGAGAGCTTTTCAGAACATTAAGAACAACATATCAAGATTTTAAAAGAAATGGTTTGCACCCCAAAACCCATAAGATGTAAGTTCTTTGGCAATACCAATATAAGCATTTTTGCTCCAAAACTGTATAGCTGTCTAATATTGTTTCCATTGTATTTTGCATATTTTATTTAAATTATTAAGTGATTCTAACAACGATTCACATTTCGTTCGTAATTAAACTTAAAATAATTATTGATATTCTACGTGTATCTTTCGAAAACATTAAATAGCTCTATAATACTATAACTGCTGGAATCCTTGATTTATATTCGCAAATACATACCTACTTAATGCAAGCCGGTACCTAATGCAATAAGCGGTATAATTGCCTAACATCGTCGATTTATATTAAGCTTCCTCTCCTCGATTCCAATAATCACATGGGATTCGACTTATCTGACCAAAATTAACATGATTTTAAACCACGGAGAGCGAATTACTTCCTAGATACAGAAATTACCACTATAAATCCGTGGACATTCCCGACACCTGGTCATACACATTAAAAGTTTATATCTCGGCTTCGGCATTAGTAAACAAGTTCACAGATTGATAATTTGCGATATTAATGTGGGAACAGCCTTAGATTTACTCCCGTTATAAATTGGTGGCTACATTGCTACATATATATGACCTATTATAAATTGATAATATTAGCACTTTATAAATCTCATAATTCTATCCCATATGGAAAAGTAAGTGTATTATATGGTATTAGTAATATTACAATAATATATTGTTTGTATCCATCCGTTGACTGATATGGACTCCATCAATCAGCAATATCTGCAAATATGGCAAATGTTTGTATAAGGTATTCTTAACATTCAATTGGTTTGACATAATAAATTCTACAAAAGGAGATTGACTAAAAAAACAGGATATTTGCTCAATATTTGCTTATCGAGTCTGAGCGTATTAAATATATTAGCTTCACTCCCCTGTAAGTATTGTAATCGTGAAAAAATCACCCTCTGAGATTATTTTAGATCTTTACGTTTTAGGGTCCCTAGATGCCAAAAAACATGCGATTGAAACTGTCGTCAAAAATTAATGGCCATATGGGGATACCTGATAATATTTTGGTAAAAATCTGATATGCATGGTAAACAAAATGGCAGCCTAGTGAACTGTAAATTATTACTAAAAAACTACTTTTATCTCAAATTTTGTACAAAAATCAAGTATTATGTAGAATTTAACCGGTAAATATGTGGTACGAATCCAAGACGGTGGAATAAAATGGCGGTTTAATAAAAAAATTAAAAATTCAGCCCGAAAAATTATTTAAAGAACTGATTTCAAATTGTGTGCCGTAACTAATTGTAGTATAGAGATTAGCTAGTAAAACTCTGGTTCTGAGTCAAGATGGAGGAACAAAATGGCAGCCAAATAAAATGTTTGTAATCGTGAAAAAAATCACCCTCTCAATTTTTACATATCTTCACGTTTTAGCGTCCCTAGATGCCAACAAAATATCAAATCTATTCCGTCGGTGCGTCTGTCGGTTTGTCTGTATGACTATTAGTTCGCGGTATAGTTTAAAAACTTTTTATCAGATTGACTTCAAGAATCATATCGAGATGTACCAGGTAATGTTTTCGTAAAAATCAAATATGGCAGAACAAGATCGCGGTCTAGTGAAACATTAAAAAATCTATTCCTAAAAAAATTAATTATCCATATGATCTCAAATTTTGCACAAAAATTAGGTGTTACATATCTAAAAAAATCAGTCTGAAGGAACTACTTATTAGAGTAATTTCAAATTTTGTGCAAGCATTAAGGGTGATATAGAGATAAACTGGAAAAGCTGTGGTATCAATTCAAGACAGCGGAAGAAAATGGCGAACAAATACAATTTAAAAAAAAATGTAAGTAAAAAAATATTATTCATTTGACTTATACAAACAAAATGGCGGTTTGTGTCAATGTTAAATCTACTTATTGAATTTATTTTAAATTATGCCCAAGAATCAGGTGTGGCATAGGTACAAACTTGTTTGTATGACGCGGAAAAATCTCTCAGATATCTTTATAAAAGTCTCAAAACAATCTATAAAGGAGCTTAACTGGAAATTCCTTTTTTTTTAATTTTTTTCTTTTGTCTACAAAAATTTAAGAAAGCGCAATTAATATATGTACTACTAAAAAACTATGTGCGAAACTAAATTGGGTTATACTTCAATATTTCTAATAAAATGAAACATTCATAACGAGGGTAAGAACATTTACTGATTTTTTTATATTTTTAATTACAATCCCCCACAAGAGTTATCGGTGCCCGCGTGCCAAAAATATTTTGACGCCGTTTAAATATCCTATGTAAACAATATTTTTCAGAATAAGATCTTAGTTTATACATATATTTATTAAATTTCATATACTTTTTTTACAGCTTAAACATTTTAATGTAATATACAGAGTGTTTTAAATAACATGAGCCAACTTTTAAGCCGAGATTCTTTGTAAGATAACAAGACGAAAAGTTCATATAAATATGGGTAACCAGATGTTTGTTTTTCGAGATACAGGATGCTAAGCTTTTACAAAAAATAATCATTTCTTTAGTAATTCCGAAAAAGTAAGAATTATATGATTAAGATTTGGTACAACCTCACATGTATTTAAAGGCTATATTAGTACAGTATTCAGCAGTTTTCGCTTCAATCATGGACATAGGTGTTAGTATCCATACCTAATTTTCTTAATACAAAAATAAAGCGCCACTCGTTTTTTTTTAAACTACTAGCTTTATCGTTTAGGACAAGTAAAAATAAACAAAAAATACCTCTTAGTATTTTATGCTATGACAAGTCGTTTTCGAGAAAAGAAAATTCTATTTTGATGCAGGCCTGTGGCATATTTGGTCCAGTTTTAGCTAGAGTTAGAATGCTCAAGACTCTACAAAAGGGATTGCTGGGATCATTCCAAGAAGAAACGTTTTAATAAATATCTATGTGCAAATGATCTATTTTTGAGAGGTGTTAAAATTTAGAAAAAAATTATTTTTATTTAAATTTAGCGTACTGAATATCAACAATAGGTTATTTGTGGACCCGATACCCCAACCCCAAAGCGTCCTTGTTGTATCCTATCAAAAATTAAATATGGCGATTGAAAATTCCAACTTGAAAAATAAGGTTTATCGGACCAAATAACGAGTCTGCCAAAAGATTCATCAGTATGGATTTGTGGTAAATACCACTGGAAAAACAACATTCGACGCTCGGCATCGCCGGGGTGTAAATGTTAAACTATGAGAAATTTACATGAATGATACTTATATTTTGGCAAAATTCTTTGAACATCAGACTTAGATATACCAGTTGCTTCCTCTGTTCGCTTCGGCGAAGGCGTCGCTTCTACATAACTCAATACGTTTGTTTCTATTCTCTTTCTCTATCTTGTTTGGTGCATGGTTTAGGACGGGGATGGATAAATGATCCGTGCTCTACTAAATTTGATTTAAGGCGGACAAACGTGTCTGGATATCTAATATGGACAAAAAGAACTTCTAACATATTAACCTAACCATAGCGCTTAAAATACGTTACTTTTGTAAATATAATTCGAAAACTTCTGGGGGATTTTCATTAGATTGTTTTAAACAAACCAACACATCATAATTTTCGTAGACCGGCACTATTGCAAAAAAATAAATTAAATATAGTAAATGGTTAAATAAAAACACCTAATCAACAAAAATATTTCGTTAATAATCACAAACTGACAAAACCCCTAAGGAACAAAAAACAATTTGCTTTTTGTTCCAGACAAAATAGCCATAGCCTAGTAATTGGACAAATAGAAAATTTTATAAAAATTTAAATTTTGAGTTTGTTTTTCAAAATAACTGCATACATGTATACATTTTTGGAAAGCCCACATTATTCCTAATAAATGTAAAGAATAATATACAGGGTTTCCCGTTTAAAAAAATAAAGTAGGGTCAGATAACTTTTTGTGTTGATCCTGTATACTTATTCTGAAAGCGGCACTGAATTCCATGGTGAAAGTAATATAAGGATCAGTTTTCGCTTTTTTGATACGTTATCAATTAGCGGTGATACGACAGGTGCCTGAAATGCAACATTTTCAAAAACGCCCTGTATCTCAAAAACCAAATGGGCTATGAAAATTCTACTGGTGCCATCTTTAATTGCACAAAAATAGCACATTGTCGCGAAATCGCAACTTTCTATCTTTAAGAAATAAAGGAGATACCCCGCAAAAGTGTGAAAAATGGGATACCCTGTACTATTAAATATAAAATTTTCAAATTTGGTTTGGACCTTCCTTTTGCGATGTAACTTGCCATCCTGGGAAACTAAAATAATTAAAATTTGTCTTTACTTTTTACGATATACTTGCATCTAAATAAAAATTTGGAAAGATTTTTCAAAATTTCACCCTAAAGGTGTAAAAAGGAAGAAGCGGAGAAACTTTTTTACAGTGACTTTCAAACATAATTATTTAAGATCAGTTTCTAGTGTTATGTAAAATGTAAAAGTTTTTCACAAACACTTCCACTATGTTAGTTTAACAACACGTAATATGTTTCGCCCCACGTAGCTTCTTCGGACGTTACATTTGGAATGAACAAACCAACAGATTAAGTATTATATATTCTGGGAATTTTTAAGTATTACCAAAATTAAAACTACCTAAATTAATTAAAATATATTTAACAGAGATGAATTGTTAAAGATAACAAAAAATATATATACCTATTTTAATTATTTTAGATAGTTTTAGTTTATGGTTACTACTTAAAAATTCCAAGATTTTTATATCGTTAAAATTTCCAAATCATTGTATTACAACTAGTTATATAAATATTTCATTACTCTTTAAGTTTCTTCATTCGAAATGTAACTTCCGAAGAAACAACTGCGAATTGAAACATGTTACGTGTTGGTAAACAAATATAGTTGAAGTTTGTAAAAAATTGTAGTCTTGTTACGTATTATTATAGATTTCCACCGAGTATCGGCTGACAAAATCGTATCAATTTCTAGGTTTTTCGAAATACCACCCCTAATCGAGTGAAATTTTATTTACAATATATCTACAACTAAGTGAGATTTTATGACGATTTTTTCTGTAAATATGTTTTAAAAATTAATATTTAAAAATCTATTTCCCAAATTTCCTTATAAGAGGGCGAACCGTGTTTTTTACTTTCTCATCGCCTTATTGAGATTTTAAGCCAATTCTTTCAAAAATAACTATCTAAAAACAGATTTATGGATTTTTCGAAATTCCGCTCTTGAGGAGGTGAAATGTGTTTTTACTTTTTTTACAATATCTTTTCAGCAATACGTCATTTTAAGAGAATTCCTTCGTCCATGACTTTCAAAAAATATCATCTAAAAATTATTTCTGGATTTTTCGTAAATATTTTTAGTGTTTTGTAAACTTTTGGACCGAAATTTGAAAGTATCTTTTCTTCACTGGCTTTCGAAAATAATCTAAAATGATTTCTTGATTTCCTCTAATAAGGAGTAAAATATATTTTGATGTTGAACACAGATCCATCAAAATCTTGAAACCTCGACGATAAATGTAATCGCGTGTCAAAACGGCTTGGGTTACTTGAGAATAAAAACAGGAATTTTTTTTTGAAAATAGACAAAAGGTATATAGTCAAATTTGAGGTCCATTTTCATGGACCGATCTTTCCAAAATACAAAAAAAAAACTTAATTTTTTCATTTATTTTATTTTTTTTCATCAAATTAGTTACCATCTTGGTTATTATAAAGCTTATGTTTGGCAGTTATTTTCCGATTTATAACACAATGTTAATATTTTAGAAGTCATGAGTAAATCATTACTAAAATCAAATATAAAAGAAAAGTAACTGTTCTCTTTTCGAATGCATTTTTTTGTTCTAATTTATTACTTTTTATTAATCTCAATATGTTAAATGTCTTTTAGTATTTTTCATATTATTTCGTAATTTGACCTTATTTAATTAAATCCTATTTAATATTTATAACGCTTAAATACTTAATTATGTTGTAGCAAATTTTCGCATCTCAGCACCCCTCGGTTGTTCGTCATTGATCAATTTTCTTGCACTTTTTCCCAGATCTGTCTGTTCTCAGGGACCCATTTTAATTTCACCCAGTTTTGTCTTTGTTAGGGTATCCCTACATTCCTGAACTTGAGCTGAGCTCACCTTGGCCTTCCCAATAACCTCGAAAGCAGCTGGACTGTCTAAATAAAATCGTTTCCGTCCTAAGTTTGTCATTTGTTGCATTATACCGTAGACTGCAGCTTGAAAAAAGTAGTATGTCTTCCTGGTGAAAAGGTGATACTACGATGCGACCGACAGCTGACCCAGAATTGGCTATCCAAGATCTGTTGAGCCTTAGATGATTGTCTGAAAGAAGTGCCCTCGAAAACAGATCAGGTATCACATGCCGCATTATGACGGCGATTCTCATGTGGTCCATTTCTGTTGGATTTTTACACCAAGCACCCTCCCTCCTTGTCTATAAAAGTTTTTCTCCCATCTATTATTACTTAAGTTTCATCAATTATCACAATAATCAAAACAAAATTATTTGGATTTTGCCACCAATTGAAACATTAAAATATTTTATATGGGAAATAATTCATATAAAGTTATAAATTAACAAGAAATCTACACTTATTCTAATGTCTTCTTAATGTAGGGGAAGAGGGGCACAGCGTACTGTTAGGGCATATAGGTCCAGCCGACCAACTTGACATAGCTAACGCTATCTTACCGATTTTATCAAAATTAGTTTCGTTATTTTCGTATATCTTAACATTATATTTATATATTCAGAAATAAGAAAAAGAGGTAAAAAGGTTGGCGTTTGAAACTGCCGTGTATACAACACTATAACAAGGAGAACCGTCTATATATCATACCGCGCACATTACCCCAGTGGCCTTACCTTTAAAACTGCAAATTTAAAGAAAAGGGTTCACGTACTAGCACGCCACTCCGACAACTAGAAGTGTAATTCTTGGCGAAATCAACCATAATTCCGATGATTGGGAGGTGACGGGCTTCTACGATACATGGTAGGTCCAGCTTCTTGTGTGTATTATAAAAAGCAGAAACAATAAAGGAAAAAACAATCCGTTTCTATTGCCGTACTAAAAACGCATAATAGAGATAACATTTATTCAAACTAAATATAAAAAATATTTTATTGGCGACGGAACAAGAAGGGATGTAAAATGTAGTTCTTAATTAAGCGGAATACTAGTGCTGATATAAATAATAAATTATAATAATTAATAATACTGATAATAACTATATATTTTTGAGCTGCACCAAACTTATCCAAATCTGAAGTCGGTAATAGGACACAGAGAACCGGGATCATCCCTCATATTATCATTTTAAAGCATATATTTATATTTCTCAGATGTCAAAACTAAGCCTGCCATTTAATGAACGCAATAATCTATGACAAGAACCTTACAAACAATTATTCATAATGATTGATTATTTATTAGAAAAGCAGCCGAACGTTTTTATATTCCTAAGATTTGTATTTTAAGGTGGAAAAAAAAAGGACACATGTCAAAGACGTTATGAAACGACCAATTTCAGCAATTTTTTTCGAAACTTGAAGAATATTTATTATTTGAGCATATTTTGGATCTTTGAAGGGTTTTACTGAATAGCACTTTCAGATGCATGTCACTAGTATATTATTGGAAGAAAATCTGAATTTGAACAATTAAGGCGCTATTTTTAATTTTAAAAGGCAACACTAATTTTATATAAATTTATAAAATATTGGATTTTTAAGGGAATTTGTTTATTACCAAAAACTAAAAAATAATTAGGAGTGTGTTGTAATAACAGTTATAATCCTATGTGTTCCAATCCATGGTCCTGTATGCTCCATTTTATGTTTTCTAGCTAATATCCCTTGACTGGATAAGCTTCATTGTAGCACTGAGTAGCGCAACCAGGGGGGCTATGAAGATGCAGCTTCCCCAAAAGCAAATATTATATGCTCATATAATGGGGGCATTGAGAGGGGAGTCTACCAGTTGTGAAGGTATATGAGGTAAGGACTTTCTTTTTCTCCTCAACAAAAATTTAAAGTTTTGTTGCACCGCCCTCCCCCCCTCGAAACAAGATCCAAAATCCTAAATTCGTGTATTAGGTTTAAGGTAGGCTTAACCTTCGGTTATCTAACCCCCCCAAGCTTAACACCTGGTTTCGTCACTGACAGCACTGGTTTCACCACTGTTAGCACTAGTCCCCAGATAGTTTTTAATTTGGTTTAATTTTGAAAGTGATCTTTCGCTTGATGCGATTGAACCTAACATATCCGAAAGTAGCCGTTATAAAGTAGAAGTGATATTTTTTCAATCTGACCAATATCAAAACTAAATTGCATGATTATGTTAACCAACTGAACAAATTATATCAACGTAGTAAATTGCTTTATTACTTATGAAACAGTACTTCATGAAATGCGTAAAAAATCTAAGTAAGAATAATAATATATTCTTTTTAAGGACTGAAGGTGAAAATAAAAAATGATTCATAAATAATATTTGATCGCGTGGAGGACTCATGCTGAGAATGTAATCGCCTTTCGGGAATGAAATTTAAAAATCAATCACATACACTGATTCTAGAAATTGATCTAATCGGATCGGGCACGAGCTGTTTTCGATTTCGTTCTTGTCACTTTTTATTGTTACTGTAATAAAATAACGTCATAACAAAGTTGAGTACAAGATATTTAAATAATTTATGAGAGACCGTTTTTATTATGTATTTGCATATAAATGCTACTTTATTTGGTTAGGCAACCTAAGTAAATACTTGTAACGAGTTTTCGGTCCAAGTTTGGATCGTTTATTAGACGTGGCTACTTTTGTATTGCCCTTCTGTGTTTTCGTAGTTGTACAGGGTATAACTTTTCCAAATAGAGCGTAATATAAAAATATTATTTGTCTCGGAATATATGAACTATAGAGAATGTAAGATATACATTTTTAAAAATGATCAGAAGCAATTAAGGTGTACTTATTTGATTCAGTCTGAGATTTAAATACATTTATGGTATCAGCATGTTTTAAGCTAAATATGAACCAATTAATGCCGGTCATCCGATGCAGCTTCTTGCATTGTTGTGTCTTCAACTATATTATATATTTCCAAGCATATCCATCAAACTCTTTTTTAACCTTCTTAAAAAAAAGAGGAGATGGTATTGTAATCGTGAAAAAATCACTCTCCAATATTTTTACAGATCTTTACGTTTCAGGGACGCTAAATGACGAAAAACATGCTTTCTCAATTCCGTCTGTTTGTCTGTCTGTTCGCGGCGTAGCTAAAAAACTTCAAATTTTGGTCCAAAATTAAAGGTCATATGAGAATGACTTGTTAAGGTTTTAGTAAAAATCCAATATGGCAAAACAAAATGGCGGCCTTGTGAAATGTTAAAAAAGTTATTATTAAAAAAACTACTCATCTAATTTATCTCAAATTTTGCAAAAACATCAAGTTTTGTGTTGGAATCAACTGGTGAAATTTTGGTACAAATAGAAAATTGCGGACAAAATGGCAGCATAATAAAAATCTAGCCTGAAAAGACTACTTAAAGGATTGATTTCAAATTATGTGCCATAACTAATTGTGGTATAGGGCTTAACTAGTAAAACTGTGTTACTAATTCAAGATGGCGGAACAGAATTGCGGCCAAATAAAATTGTAAAATATCACCCTCTCTAGTTTTACATATCTTCATGTTTTAGCGTCCCTAGATGCCAAAAAACGTGTTTTTTTAATTCCATCAGTCCGTCTGTCGATCTGTCTATCAGTTCACGACATAGCCTTAATACTTCAAGCTGTGGCCAACACCCTTATATCAAGATCGATGCTACTAGACGGCCACAAGATAATTTTGAAAGGGTTTAATCAAATATATTTAGGTCAACAACAGCAACATCCAGGAAATATAACGAAAGAAGACTAAATTCAACTGTAATTTTTGTGTTGTTGACATTTGAAACATTTTTTGAAGAATGGCCATGTTTTTAAATTCAATCCATTTGCTCCATCGGTTTTTGTATGCCTCTGTTCAATATACATGTAGAGATATGCACGGAACGAAAATTTATGCCATCGACAGAGGCTTCGATAAGTTTAAAAACTTACCCCATGTAACCATATGTAAGTGATGTAAATTAAGCGAATATAAAAATGATAAATATTAGTTTTCGCAATATTTTTTTATGTCGTATGATATCATACATTACTAGTTTAAAAAATATCATATTGTTTTTGAAGTCGTATTGCATAATTGCACTTTTTGAAAATAATACTTATTTTATCATATTTTTCTTTCCTCATTAATGATAATAAGTATAATAAGACATCTGAGAACTCAAAATTTAATAGTGTAACGTAATTCCAAGAAGGCACCTTCTATCTATCCTGATAATTCGAAGAGGTATGATTCGTACGGTGACGCATTTCATTGTTGACGAAGTTACGTAAGCAAGGGTCGAGGAAAGGACAATCCTTTGGAGAGGGCAGTCTCTTGATAGCATTGTTGGATGTAGGTGTCGGCCCATATTATGTATTTACAGCAATTTACGATTGGCAGTATTTAATGTAGTTTATGTTGATACTTTCGTGTTTCAATAATTAAGTTAACCTACAGTTCAGGTGTAAGGTCAATAGTTATGTTTCCCCAGTGCGATCTAGTTTTGTTTGACTATTTTTTTTGTATTACGTCAGTTAATCGTTGTTTTAAACTAAATAAGGTTTAGTGTATTTTGCACACTACTCTTACGGAGTGCTGTTAAAAAGTTATTGTATTGAATTACGTTACTTTTACGAAGTAATGTCAACTTTTTGTTTACGAAGTTGTGCCTATTACGTAAGTTTGGGGGGATCTTTTACCAAGATTCTCACATGTACAGAAATCGTTTATTTTCGTCTGACATTTTTGTTTTAAATTTATGTTACGTATGTTATGTTTTGGAGTTTATTCGTAATAGTGAGTACAGAAGAAGGTACGACGTAGTGCCCTACTAATTATTTGCTACAAAATAGCGTTAATGATTTTGTGTTAAGAAAACAAAATTAGTGGTATGGTGTAATTTTACGCTTATATAGTGTTAGCTGTTTATTGTTTACGTCTATTATTTTATTGTTGTGCTCATTGTTACGTAAGAATAGGCAAGAAAATCAAAGACCAAATAAAGATGTTACGCAGCACAGCAGATGTTTTATGACCTTTACTAGATACGTAAGGATATGAATTTTACAGGGTTACTATTTTATACACGGTATCGAATGTTTGAAAAATTTATTTGAAGTTCTAATTAATTAAGAATCTTAATAGAATAATCGGCGTATAACGCTAAGACACAAATGCAACCCTAGTAACTGTTATCATTGCTTATCCAGTTATTAAAGCTCCTTAATCAAGTCGAAAAGACTAGTTACCAAAAGTTGTCCAGACCATGTGGATTACCCGACTATTTCTGGTAGATATGCCGTATCCTGTTTGATTGATAGTAATATAAACGTTCTCATTGCAAAATGAAGCTAAAGCTGGTCGTTATGTAGTCCATGAGGATATGTATGAAAAATATTTCTCGATGTTACGTGACGACAAGGTACCTCAAGCAAATTTAAAAGTTTTGAATAGTCAACGACGTAATATAAGTCACTGTAAAGCTAAGTGTTGAATCTGGAAGCTGACGATCCTATAGGCGACTGACTATGCTAACAGTTATAAGATATGATTAGTATTACAACTGTAAATATAAAGGACATATCCAGTCGAAATGCCTAAACGTTTGGAGTGCATCAAGTGTCATTTGTTGAGATACGAAGCTACGAATATACCGTCAGTTATTAGCCTATGCCAGTATAACGTACTCTCATTTATTGAGTTACAAAGTTACGAATATATAGCCAATCAAGTCTAGAAAAATATCCGGACGTGCCTTCAACAATCATAATTGATTCATGAGGTTATGTGGATTCAGGCCAGTGTCACAATAATTATTAGGAAGTCAGATGCTGACAGAATTTCTTTACCTAGTGGGTCAACTCTGTTTGGTTACGTGGTTTCGTAGATAGAATTGTGTATTTAAATGCTATAGACTTGATACACTTAGTTGTTGATTTAGCTTCTGGACGCCTATTTAATGAAATGAAACCATTTTGTTAGATACGGAAAGTTTCAAATCACGTAGTCATATTGAGATTTTCAACCATCAAATGTCGGAAAATATCTAGATAGAGTTAGAACAAAGGAAACTATCAGGAAAACGTCGTACTATATTATGATGTGTAATAACGTTAAATGAAACTAATTTTGTACTTGTTTTAAATTTATGTAATCAAAACGACTGTTACGAGGGTCCAAACGGTGCAGGACTGCTTATATGCCCTTCTGATGAAATGAAGTTCTTGTTACGAGAGAGACAAGAGACCGATTATTAAAACAAAAGTATTGATAACGATCTATACGAGTTAGGTATATATCCACATGCTATACAACAAGAAACAATAAAAATCAATGTGCGACGTTGTCAAGTGTGGGGAGTAGTTTTTTCTGCGCATTTACGACTCGACGTTTGTGACTACACATTTATATTTACAATACCCGGTGAATTCGGTGTTTTGATTGCATGGACGTTTGGAAGAGCAGTAAAAGAGAGAAATGTCTGATGACTGCGATCGATGTACAAAAAGAGTGCAAGATCATGAAGAGGCACTTTGGTGCGAGGTCTGTGAGAAATGGTCACATAGATCCAGCCTCAATATGCAAAAAACTATCTTTAAAAAGTTAGAAAAATCCAAGTCATCCTGGATATGCTAATCCTGCAAGAACCAAAGCAATTCTCCAGACAGAAACTCCAAGCTTACGGAAATGGTTGACAAGTATACCAAACTGCTTAAAAAATACTAAGAACAAATGGAAATAAATGAAGAACTTGAAAAAGAAGTACAGGAAATAAAAAAACAACTAAATAATAAGGAACAGCAGGAGTTAAACAACAATATTATGGTACAAGGAGTGCCATTCAAAGAAAATGAAAAAAAGGAAACAAATGTTGAGAAATTGGCCAGCACATTGAATGTACCAAACAAAATAAGAAGTGCATTTAGAATGGGAATTCAAAAACGAGGATTAAAGCCTTCCCCTATAAAAATTATTTTCAAAAATACTGAAGTTAAAAAACGTTGGATGGTGGCTAAAAAAACAAAAAATCTAACAACCGCAGATATTGGCCCATGCAATGTTTGACCATTTGACCAAAAAAAATATTGAGTTGTTTAAGCTTACAAAGCAGTATAAAAGGGAAAATGAATACAAATATTTATGGGTAAACAGTGGAAAAATCCTGTTGCGCAAAAATGACTCAAGTAAGATCGAGCTGATTGAAGAAGATGCAAACTTAAAAAACTGAAACATGAAAAAATGTGATTACCATAAGTTACTACAATATTCTTTTTGACGTTTGAAAAGTAGCAAAGTTCCAGGGCCGTATCCAGCCAATTCACACAGGGGAGGGGGGTTAGTTTTGAGACACCCTGTACATCGGAATTCGGTATTTTTGAATTTTTTTCTTAAACTACATTCATTTGTGAACAAAAATATGCCACCATCTTGAATGGCACACTAAAGGTTATGTACGAAATTTAAATCTTTAGATAGTACATACCTCTTTTTTTAGCGGTATCTGTATTAAAGCTTTTAACTAAGTATAAAATTATTTCAAGGATTGACTTTAAAAAAAAATTAAACTATCTCTACTAATAAAACACAGCCTTGTCGAATTAATTTTTATTTTCAGTAGCCCAAAAAAAAACTAAAATCTACCCTAACACAATAACGTCTTAAAAGCTACAAAATGTTTTCAAAATGCATACTACCGGTGTCTCTACATTTTTGTGCACGCTTTTGTAGGTTTGCAATTGAGCGGTGAATCATTTGAGGGTTTTGTCTAACCTCGTCGCAATAAAATCCTATTTATTAATTGATCCCTAGTTTCGATTGGAACACTGTAAACTTTTTGTTTTAGATGCCCCCACAAAAAGTAGTCGGCTGGATTAAAGTCTGGCGACCTAGCTGGCCAAGGATGTGGTCCTCCGCGTCCAATCCACCGATCAGCAAATTGTTGATTGAGATAATTTCGAACATCAATTCCAAAATGTGCAGGTGCCCCATCGTGTTGAAACCATATGCCTCTTAAATTTACATTTTCTAATAAGCCCGGTAAAATGTTTTGTAGAAAGTCCAAATACACAACAGCCGTTAGTCGTTGAGGGAAAATATGTGGTCCAATTAAATGATTATTTATTAAGCCGCACCAAACATTCACTGAAAACTTTCGTTGAGAATTGGCCAATCGCAACGAATGAGAGTTTTCATCTGCCCATACATGAGAGTTTCTAGAATTAAAGACTCCGTCCCTTGTAAATTGGGCTTCATCAGTGAATAGTGCTCTAAAAATAGTTCTTCGATGATTTATTACCCACCTAGCAAATGCTAATCTAGGCAAGTAGTCGCCTTCTTCTAATCTTTGTACCTCTTGTACATGGAAAGGGTATAAGTTTTCATTTTTTAAAGTTCTCCATATTCTTGTCTGCGGTATCGCTAATTGGGCGGAAATTCGCCTAGTGCTTGTGGTTGGATCTTCCCTCACAAGGTTGAGAATATTCTCTTGGACCACGTTATTAGCACCCACTCATTCAACATGAAGATCGGTTAAGGGAAACTTACCCTTTTCATGCAATGTATTAAAGGTTGCGGCAAACGTTTGGTGATTTGGAATTCTCCGATCCGGAAATCGTCTTCTATATTCTTCTGTAGCAGCCCTTCCGTTACCATTACAAAATCCGTACACAAATACGATGTCTGCGTACTCAGCATTTGTAAATAACGGCATTTTTACAATTATTGAAACTACAAAACTTTTTGCAAAGAGAAAATTCAAATAAAAAATCTTTAATTAACAATGTCAAACACAAATGATTGAATTGTATGTACGTAATGTCATTTTTAAAATATCTGTCTAAATTCCAAGGCTTACTTTATTATTTTTGGGTATTAAAATTTATTGAATTTGTATTTTTTTGTAGGTTTTAAGGTTACGAAAAAAATAAAGGTAAATAAAAATATTTAAAAAAAACAAGCTCTTACATGTAATTTGTATATAACAAAAATAAAAAAAGATAAATTTTTACGGTAGCCGATAAATGATCACGATCTCGAGCATTAGATAAGAGATGAGGCGAAAAAGACTCAAACAGAAATTAACTGGTTTATTAGTAGAGATAGTTTAATTTTTTTAAAAGTCAAGTATTTAGACAAAAACCTCAAATGTAAATGATTCAACGCTCAATTGTAATTCACAAAAGCGTGCACAAAAATGTAGAGATACCGTTAGACAGGCGTTATTGTGTTAGGGTAGACTTTGGTATTTTTGGGCCACTAAAAATAAAAAATAATTCGACAAGGCTGTGTTTTATTGGTAGAGATAGTTTAATTTTTTTTTAAAGTCAATCATTGAAATAATTTTATACTTAGTTAAAAGCTTTAATACAGATACCGCTAAAAAAAGGGGTATGTACTATCTAAAGATTTAAATTTCGTACATAACCTTTAGTGTGCCATTCAAGATGGTGGCATATTATTGTTCACAAATGAATGTAGTTTAAGAAAAAAATTCAAAAATACCGAATTCCGATGAACAGGGTGTCTCAAAACTAGCCCCCCTCCCCTGTGTGAATTGGTTGAATACGGCCCTGGAACTTTGATACTTTTCAAACGTCAAAAAGTTATGATATACCAAGAGTGTTTGTGTACAAAATTAAAAAAAAATGGATTAAGCCGTTTAGGAGATACAGGGTGAACAAATTTTTACCAAAATATAAAAATCACTCTGTATCTTAGTAATAAAGCCGAATTAATCAATTTAAATATCCATTTCGATATACCCTAGGGATACCCTATACACCACATAAGTATGTACAGTGGGTCGTGAATCACCCAGTATTTCCCAGATATTAAGTTTCTAAATGGTTTTCGTTAAAGATCCTCTTGTTGTTATGTTAAACTGGTGTAATATTTGTGGTTAGGATCCAGTAAAGAAACAAAAGACTTTTTTAAATTGTCGACGTTTACCTACTTTATTGTTGTATCCTCAGGACACAAATAGATTCTCTATCCTGCATGAAACCCATATTACCAATCTTTACCTACTTCGTTGGTAGCAGATATTTCCGAGATATTATGTTTATAAATGGTGTTTTTATGTTAGAGTTTTTTTTAAATTGTCGACGTTTCGCTACTTTATTGTTGCATTCTCAGGACATATATATAGATTTTATTTCCTGCATGAAACCTATATTATCAGTCTTTACCTACTCCCTTGGTTCGCAGATACTTCCCAGATATTAGGTTTCTAAATGGTTTTCGTTAACGATCTTCTTGTTTTAATGTTAGAGTGGTGTATTATTTGGGGATAAGGAGTATCTGCGGACCAAGGGAGTAGGTAAAGACTGATAATATAGGTTTTACGCAGAATATAAAATTTATGTGTCCTGAGTATGCCCAAAAGTTAAGTGTGGCTAGATAGAAACCATATTGGTAGAAAATCAATATGATGGAATAAAATAGCGAACAATAAAAATGAAAAGACAGTATATGTTACATAGGATATATACTGTGACTAGGTACTGAACTAAATTAGATCACACTTCATTATCCCTAACAAATGGAGATTTGATTTATATATATTCGTATGAAGTTTTTTTCTTATAATGAACTCAAGAATCACACCCTTATATTTTTCGTGTTTGTATTGAAACACCCTATATATATATATATATATATATATATATATATATATATTATATATTTATATATATTATATATTTATATATATATATTATATATATATATATATATATATATATATATATATATATATATATTTATATATGTATATGTATAAGTATATATATATATATATATATATATATATATGTATATGACTGTATTAGACCTTTTTCTAGTTTTTCATTATTTTTGGGCAATGAGTTTCGCCACAGGCGTGGTAATATAACAAGTGTATCAAGTCCGGCGAAGATTTCGGTTATTCTCTTGGTAACCAGAAATGCCGGTTTACTCCTGTTGGTGACTCTGGTGCGGTTTTGTTTGGCGCTAGTTGTACTCGTCTCTCAACTAGTTTACTGTACTGATGAAGACCTTAAGTCAGAAACATATGTCTACAGTTGTCCAAATTTCATTGCACTTTAGCGGTCAGTCCAAAGAATTCCTTTGATGTTTGTGCAAAAATTTGATTAATTAAATTTCGCATAAGTAGGTTTTAACTGTGTCTCGAAGAGTCCTTCAGACAGACCAGCTTATATTAGATAATTTCAGGATCTAAGAATCCGGAAAAATAATGTAATTTTTCACAATTAGACCTCCTTTTACTATTATTAATTATTAAAATTAATTCAATTTCAGAAAAGAATAATTAAGATGACAACTTTTTGTTTAAAGGTTAAAGCAATTATGTTAGAATTTATTTTAAGTTTTACATTTTAAAATAATACAGCTCCTAATAGTAATCTAGTAATTACTAGATTAGATAACATCGCAAAATAAAAGTAAACCCCATGAGACTAATAATATAAAACTAATAATAAAACAGTCCCCTCAACAGCTTACCAAGAAGCTAAACAGCATAACCTTAGCAACATCAATACTAACATTTAAACCCAAGTCGAAACACAACGAATGGTGAAATGAATGAATTAATTTCAATGATCTAAATTTGATGTCACGACCGGGACCTGCGGGATAAACGCGCAAAATATTGCTCCGTCTTGCGGGTTAAGGTTAAATTAATATACTGGCATTTTAGAGAGTAGTAGCAGTAAAATTTGTATTTAGCTACACCCAATAAAACATTCTATATTTACTAAAAAAAACATAATTTGAAACCTTTTAAACAAATATGGGAGATTTTCACCTCACGTGCGGGATATTCTCTTTAGTAAGGTTGCAGCGCCTTAAATAATTTGTTAATTCTTAATTGTTTCAAATAAAAATTATAATAAAACTAAGTAAAAAGTAGCGACAACTCATATCTAGGCTGAGATCTGAGAAAAGCTCAAACTGGTCAACCAGAAGCTGCTGGCGAAGCCAGAAAAAAAATCGCTGCACTTTAAATATACAGAAAAGTCAATTATGATTCGTCGGTAAAGGCTAATCCGCAAAGACGTTATTTATGCTTTAATGTTTTTACTTACCTCGTTAAAAGGAAACATTGTACTTAAAAAAACACTCTCCCAATTCCATCGGTCTACCATTCGCGGAATAACTAAGAAGCTATTATGGTCAAACATTAAGGGTCATAAGACGGTCAATATGACGACCTAATTAAATGTTTATATAATTATTACCAAAAAACTAGTTAGTCAATTTATCTCAAAATTTGCATAAAAATCAAGTGTTACATAGGATCGAACTGGTAACATTTTAGTACAAATTCAAGATGGCAAAACGAAATTCCAGCCTAATAAAATATTTAAAAAATTAGCATGAAAAAACTGCTTCTTAGATTGATTTCAAATTTTGTACAATTAAGTGTGATATAGAAATAAAGTGGTAAAATTGTAATACGAATTCAAGATGGTGGAATAAAATAGCGGCCATATAAAATGTTTAAAAAATCAACGTACTCAACATCATCAACTCAGTACTCCATACTCTACCAGACTTTAAATTACAAAAATTAGATCTGATATAGGGATAAACTGGTAAAAAACAAAATGACGGTCTAATCTTTTTTTTTAAATCAGTTTAAAAAACTAGTTATTCCATTTATTTTAAATTATAACCAAAACTCAAGTGTGGCGCATAGGTAAAATATTGATACGAATCCAATATAAAGACAGTATATGTGTGATACTCAATGACTATATGCGGAACTTAACTGGGTCGCACTTCACTATTGTTAATAAATTCATAACGAGAGAAGTTCCAGGTAAAGAAAATTTACAGATTTTCTTTTTAGAATAAAGTTCTTCAATATCTAGGTTATATCATTGTTATATAACTCAGTTAATTTTTGCCACTAGTTTTTATATTTTATGTATAATTTAACTAACCTACCTTATGTATAAAAAAAATCTTATATTCAAATTTCTGTTTACCATATTTAACTTAACTTCTCTGTATTTATTCTCATTAAGTATGTTAAATGTTATATTTTCTATCATTTATTATCTACTGCGACAAACGGGTAAGTCTAATTTTAATAACCTTAGTGTCGAATAAATCATTCGTAACGTATAGCCATTGTTTAAAATCTCCAGATAGTCATAAGGAGAACCATAGTCCAGAGATGTAAAAAGTACACCGACATTCTTTTAACGAATTTAAATTTATTCAGAAACAAATGCTAAAGAATGAGCCTTACGGTAATGAAAGTAAAATCTTGGACACTTATCTAATATAAATCTGTGGGTACTTATCTGATTAAAATTATTCAATAATGCTATGATGAGCAGGCAATACTTTTTAATATTATTAGGATAATTACATTTGGGACGGTGGATTAAATATCTAATATTGAATACTTTCTGAATATCTCGAAGATTAGGCACGAGCTGCCGCAAGCTACAATTTTTTTGAAGTTAACGTGATTTGATTTATATGGGTTTAAAAAGCGTGAATTTTAGTACATATTAAAGCTATTACAGTTAATAAGGTAGGCATACTAGGGAATTTTAAGCGATAGGCACATTTGATTAATTTTTATGAGAATGTCTTATAAAGGTAGCATCATCATAATTCAAACAGAGCGAAATATTTTGAAGTAATTACCTACCTATAATTACCTTTTCGTCATTATAGAAAAGAACATTATTTAGCATTTTCTGAACCTATCAATATTGACGTTGGCTGGTAAGTTTTGGTCACAATACTTCATTTACTTGAAATTTACAGGATTGAAATTTACGGATAAGATTCTAAGAAGCATCTAAATCACTCTGGGATTAGGGTCGAATTAAGTACTTATTGGGCCTGGTGCGTATTCACAGGACCCTGAGCCAGGTGAGGTTTTGCGAGAAATAAATGATAAATAAAAAAATTACTAAAAAAAAGTCATGAGCCCCTAGCCAACTCAGTGCTGGGGCCCATGGCTATGACGGGGTCTATAGGTCTGACTCCGATGACGTATTTTGCGTATAATTTTTATTTTATACTAAATCCGAATCTCGATAAGATGAACACTCTGAATCACTATCACTGTCACGCTACCTCGATTGTGGGGGCTCTACTAGTGTTTCCCCTCGGCATGTTTTCTGTCAATAAGATTAATCAATCACTATGAAGTACAAACGATGACTGAAACCGTTTAATTTTAAACTGTATATATAAGGTTGGCTGTGAAAATCGGCAGACACAAATTGGAGTATTCTTCTGTTTTGTCGCGCGCAAATAGTGCCGCAACGAATGTCTGAACTTGCTGCGTAAGTTCGGTATCGAATCAAAGGCATTTATTATTACCTCGTAAATGTCAAACAACTTTGCCATTCGCATGCTTTTTAAACCTACTGGACTTGTAAAAGTCAATGTTCCTATTTGTCAGGGATCGCTGCATGTGTTGATATGTTTTTCTACAACATAAACAAATTATCTCTATATTCCGACCAACTAAATTAACAGCGAATCCTGATCAATAGGAGTCTTGACATTTCCAAATCCAGTAGGTTTAGAAATTAATCATGCGGTTGGGGCAGCTAATGTTAATATGTGTAATTAGGGGTTTATTTGAGTCGTACGTTTGATTTCAAAAAGATAGCTTTTTTGGACATACCACGAAGACCTAACAATAATTCCCCCTTATTAAACCGTGGTTGTATTTTTTTGGTGACCATTGCAGGGCACGGAGTCGGAGTTTCCGTAGACGTTCTCCAAATACCGAAAAATACATTTGCATTTCATGGTACCTTTACAGAGAACGTAGTAGCACTGCCACGGTCGTTGTTGTATATATAACAACTAATACCTATTGTTAGCAGCCCATTTCCAGATGGAGCACGGTCTTCACCGGGTGGTGACCAATTCAAGTAATAGCCGCGCTCGGCGATGCTTTACTTTGGTTATCGGCTGAGATCGAACTAACGCAAGTCACCACGGCACTGCCTATGTTGCATTTGTGCTAAAAATCGTGTTAAAAAAATAGAACTGAGTTTTTGAATATTACTACGTTGGGTTGGGTGGAAAAATCTAATTTACTGACCAATTTTTATTTTTAACTAATTTTTTTACAATTTTCAGAAACTCATTGTACTTGCATATTTTCACACTCTTGGAACTACTACTATTCATATTTCAACTGCTACCATCATCCATTAATTAGTACTGCACAGAATTTAACTACTACCAACCACCTTCCATTAATTACTACCACACATAATTTAACTACTATCACCTTTTATTGGTTATTACTACACGCATTTCAATAACTACCACCTTCCATTAATCTTTCACTTTTCTTCAACTAGTCTTTAGTGGAGATCCTCTCTCTTTAATCTTTCCTATCGGCCTCCCTTGGTCAAAACTCCTTCCGACCCCGACGCTATTAGGTTTCGAGGGCTAGGGGTCTCTCTCTTTTTCTTCTATTCTCAAAACTTTTTTTTCCTTCCGGACTGTAAAACTTACGACGACATGGCAACGGCACTGAAACCTGACAGCAGGTATCAAATGCACTTAAGGATAATGGACACAACTTCGGAAAACAAGTTTACGAAGCAGGTGAGGGATACCCCCAGTTACCAAGAATACCAGTGAGGCTAGTGCAATGGAAACTAGTCCGTTCCACAGAAGGGATAATATTGCTCGGACTCCTCCGAAAAACTATAAATCATCTCTCTACCGGAATAGATCCCATTCAATGCCGGATACCCAGGATGATAGACAATTAAAGCTAATAGGCTAAAAGGAAGCGCTATTACCTGTGAGAGGAATGACGTACTGGAACTCATTCAAAAATTAGTTAAAAGGTCCTCTGGTTTTGAAGCATTGTTCAAGACAAATGTAAATACAAAAATGGAAATAAAGAGAACTGGTATAGATGTCCTACAAATGTCCCGAACACTTCTGAGACTCTACAATGAGAAAACTTCTCACGCACCAGAACACTTAGTCAAGAAGACTTCCGACCAATGCTCTCAAACGGAATGTAAACACATGAGAGAAGCATCAACACAAACAATGACGGAGAATGTATCCATTGAAGCCCAAACGCGACATCAGATACGAGATCTAATTGATGGAAATGAAGAGCCTTCGTTAGAGAACTTTTCACAGATTTCGAACCTATCGTAGCCGAGAGACATTTACAACCACGTGCAACAGCACACGGGTGGTCAAAATACTGCGACGTGGGAACAGGACCTGGTTAATGTAACAACACCTGACCTGAACATGACCAAAGGTATTTCTCGTATATTTAGATATAAATTTGACGGCATTGAAGAACTGAAAACGCAAAATTAGGCGCTGGGGGGAGTCGCCTTTTTGATAAATTCAATCGAGGTCCCCAATAGAGAAACCACCGAATCAAGAGAGATTTATATTTCATATGCTGTGCGAGACAGAGGCCATGAAATTGGCAGAACTACAAGTTGTTTTCAATAGCGTTTTAAAACTGCGTTCTCTAATAGCCAAACATAATCGTAGCAAAATTGTCTTAGAGTATAATTCTGCATACGATGGGGATGTGATTCAGAAAACTCTAGAGTATGTCTTCCGTAAAAATAACATAGAAATACACCTGTACAAACAACCAGATAAGAAAACCCGCAAAAACTACCTCGAACAAGGCCAAGCAGACACCGCCAGATCAATGCGCAGTAGAAGGGACGTAGTTATTGTCCAGTCAGGCGGTAAAACATACGCTGAGATGGTAAAAAACATCAGGAACGAGGTGAACCTAAACGAATTGGATGTCGAAATATCAAAAATCAGAAAGACACAAAAAGGAGCCCTTCTCCTAAAAGTGAGCAACGGGAAGAGCTAAGATCGGCCATTAAAACTAACATGAAAGATGTCAAAATTAGAAGCAATACAAAAAAAGCTGTTCTTCTAAAGAAATCTAGGACATATACTGGAGGAATGCAGTGTCTCATCACTCAGACCTGCATTTGGTGAAACCCTGAACGCTACGGTGGTCATCGAGATTTAGGCGTGCAAAAAACTAGTCGACGCGAAGCGTCTTAAAATTGAACTGACGAGCTGCCTAGTTATCGAGCGCATTAACTGGGGCAATTGCCGCAAGTATTGGTACCTAGGCCACGCAACATCTGACTGTAAAGGAACAGACAAGTCAAACCTTTGTCTAACATGCGCCCAACCGGGACATAGAGCCAAAAACTGCAACGGAACCGCCTTCTGTCCATTATGGAAGGTAGAAGGACACCAAGCCGGTAGTGGCAAGTGTGCGCGGAGGACTCGAAAACAAACATTACATTCGCGGTTCTCCAAATAAACGTGGATAGGGGTAGAGAAGCCCACGACCTCCTTTCTGCAACTGCCAACGAAGCGGGAGCTGACATTCTAATCATAGCCGAACCCAATAACGATATAGTTGACACGGTATACAGACCAAAGAAAAGACGCTGCAATTAGGCTTATTAATCCTAACCTACCTGCGTTGTCAATAGGATCGGGACCAAGCTACGTTTTTGTTGACATCGGACCAGTAATCTTCTTCAGCTGCTACTTCTCTCCTAACGCTGACATAGAGGATTTCGAATCCAAGTTATCCAACCTCAAAAAGAGTATTACCAATTGCCATAAGGAAGTTGTTATTTGTGGTGACTTTTACGCCAAGACCCTTGAATGGGGAATGCACTATATAGACCGCAGAGCGGATCTAAACCTAGTAATAGCTAACGATGGTGAAGAACCAACCTTTGCATCCAAATCAATTCTTGACCTGACCTTGTCGTCCGAGAAAATATCAACTTGGATCTCAATTTAGAAAGTTCTGGACATAGAAAGCCTAAGCTGTCATCGTTATATTTGTTTTCAATTTAAAGATAATGTCTTCAGTCGGACTAGAAAAGTAGCAACTGGTTGGGCGATAAACAAACTCAAGCCCCAAAGGTTCCGTCGAGAGTTGAACCATCTGGTGCAGCAAAGAGTTGTTAATACCGCCGACGAGTTTAACTCTTTGCTTATAAAAACTTGTAATAGAATTCTGTCCAAAAGGCAAACCAATCGCCAAAGAACAGCGGTGTACTGGTGGACGCAGGATATTGCAGAACTAAGGGCAACTCTCCGAGCAAGACGTACGTACACTAGGCGCAACTTGACCGAGGATGCTAGAGAAGTAGCTAGACTTCAATACCGGGAACTAAGAAAGCAGTTAAGAACAAAAATCAAGATTTCAAAGAGGTTTTGTTGGAAACAACTCCAGAATGACGTGGATGCAGATATCTGGGGCAAGGGATATAGAATTATAAAATCAAGACTTAACGCCGACCCTCCGAGACATGATATCCCAATTGAGAAGCAACAGCAAATCGCTGGCGTTCTTTTCCCCATCCACCAAACGATCACCAGGCCCGGACTGCATTCCTCCCGCCATAGTCAAACTTTCAATAGAAGAAATCCCGGAGATAGTCCTTAAAATTGCTAATGGCGCACTGATTACCGGTTGCTTCCCCGCTAATTGGAAAGTAGGCGACCTAATCCTGCTGCCCAAAAAAGACAAACCTGTCGACTTCGGCATACCGACCCATATGCCTGCTGGACGCAGCAGGTAAAATACTGGAATATGTGATTCAAAAGCGTCTTCTACGGGAACTAAACGATGAACAAGCCATTTCTGCAAGACAGTTTGGATTCCGTCAAGGGAAATCTACCGTGCACACTGTGGAAGTTTTAACAGATATAGCCAAACAGTTTAAGAGGACAGTCAACAGACAGAGACAACTATGTGCTTTAATAACTCTTGACATCAAAAACGCTTTCAACTCAGCTCCTCGTCAAAGAATCGTAGACATACTCGCTAGCCTTGCCATCAGTCCGGATATTCTCCAGCTTATCGTAAACTACCTGCAAAACCGTAAATTAAGACTTCAGTGTAGTAATCAGGACCTTGTTGTTAATTCGGTATACATGCGTCCAATAAATTTCAACGTAGAGGGAAGTCTACGTTGAAACTTAAACTCCAAAGGCCGCAATTAAATACCTTGGAGTCTGGCTGGACAGTAAACTGACGTTTTCTAAACATTTCCGTAAATCCACGGAAAAGACGGGAAGGATGGTCGCTGCCTTATCCAGGCTCATGGCAAACGTTGGCGGTCCTAGATATTCCAAAAGGCGTGTGTTAAGCGCAGTAGCACATAGTACGCTTCTGTGTGCCGCTCCGGTTTGGATAGAGGCTCTGGATATTAAGAAAAACCTTCAGAAGCTTGAAGCCGCCAGTCGTAAGATGGCAATAAGGGTATGCAGTGCATATCGTACTATATCAGCGGAGGCAGCCTCGGTACTTGCAGGAATTTCGCCCATCAAACTTAGTGCCAAGGAAAGGACCGAGAGACATGCCGGCGTGACAGGAACTGTGGCTAGAGAAAAATCTATACTCCATCTGGCGGGAAGGATGGGACTCAACTAACAAGGAACTATGGACTAAACGTCTTATCAGTGATGTCAAGATATGGACCGAAAGAGGCCACGGAGAAACGGACTTCTACACTACACAACCTCTATCTGGTCACGGGTGTTTTAGGGAATACCTACATAAATTTGCCCGGGCAGATAACGCAAACTGCACCTATTGGGGACAAATAGAAGACGCCCATCACACCATCTTTGTTTGCCCTAGATGGACTGAAGCCCGGCGGATATGCCAAACCGAAATTGAAGACCAACTAACGCCTGAAAACCTGATTTCTTTAACGCTGGCGTCAAGCTCTAACTGGACAGCAGTCTGTCTTATGTTCAGAAATCTTTTGGAGACTAAAAGACGGAAAGCAAACCAAAACTTACCTGTATAAACGACAACCCACTCCTTTTGAAGTAATGCGAAAGCAGTTCCAAAAGGCCTTGGGGTACATACTTGGCTCCCGGAGAGGAATTTTTTTGGTAGGTAGGCGTCCTTGCACTCGAGACGAATCCGACATACCTTTGATCACATAAGATCTTTTCCGACCAGACAAACTTTTGGAGTTTTTTTATCCCTCGTAGAAAAAAAAAACTCTAATATTAATAATTACTACCACATTGTATTTTAATTTTTTTTGCCCTTCAACCTGATGAATGCTTTTGCGGTTTTTTTTTCAAATTCTTAAATAAGTACAATACATATCTACTAAAGATATCAAAGTAAATGTTTAGTAGTAAAAATGGAAATTGGTAGTAGTTAAAATACATGTGGTAGTAATTAATGAAAGGTGCTAGTTGTTGAAGTATATGTAGTATCAACTAATGGAACGTGACAATCAACGTATGGTGGTAGTGAATGAAATATCTGTGGTAGTAATTAAAATAAGTTGGTAGTAGCTGAAATATTAATGGTAGTAGTTCCAAGAGTGTGAAAATATATAAGTCTGGTGAGTTTCTGAAAGTTTTTAAAGAAAATATAAAAAATAAAAATTGGTCAGTAAATTAGGAAGACTCGCGTTAGGTTTCTTGTTTATATGAACCATTTAAAAAAAAAACTTTTATAATACTGTTTTTCTTTTCTAAGATGGTCATTGAACTCTGATCAAATATTTTTTAAACAGGTTCAGGCAGAGCGCATAATCATTTTTCTGTGTTGCAATCGCTTTTATACAGTCTATAACATTTCCAGAAATTAACTTCTAACCTTTAAAAAACTAGTTTCCGAATTCACAACTAAATATCTATAAACGCGTATTAATTTTTTTGAACTTTGGCTAAATAAATTGAGTGACTTGCAGTTCTCATCACTTTAGATAAAACGAATATACGAGTTATACATCTGAGCAGTAGTTATATTTTTTAACATAACATAACAAGCGATATGATTATTATTGATGGTATGTACGAGTAAAATCGAGCTACAGATTCAACAAGTCCGAAGGATGAGTTGAATGTGCTGCTTCGATTTCACGAGCAATATCCTATATGATTTTATGTAGGACGAGTCGTATTTCAAAATATAGAATGAAGACATTTTAAAATCAGAGAAAACTGACGCCAATGGCTTTATTTTAAAAAAAATGTATTTCTTGGCACCGACTTTGCAATAATTTTATTAATATTACCCTTACCAACGTCTCCTCAGAGATTAGAATTCATTAATTTACTTCGAAAGTATAAAATCACAACGAATAAAATTATATTTGTCAAACATGACAACTCTTAACAACGGACCGAACAAGGTGATACAAATATTGCCACCGTAATAAAATAATCTAAGGAAATTATTAATTTTTATTGGGCCGCATTGAGTCACGTGATACATGAATTATATTCTCCTATTAATTTTCTTAGATGCATAATGCCTTTTGCTATATTTAGTATGCTTAAATATATCGCTCTAAAGAGTACATAGTAATACATTTACTTATACAAACTAGTTAAATTTATCAAAATGAAGATGGGGCAAGGCAATAATTTTCTCAGCTCAGGAGAAGAAGACGATTTGAATAAATAGTCTTTATATTTTTTTAACGCTGCTGCAGGCAGATATTTTATGTTACAAGGCAGCAAGTTATACATTTTGACTCCGTAAAAGCTAATGCCTGTCTGTTTTCTTTAGAGTCGGGTATATTCAGCTATGATGTCATTTTTACTTCTAGTGTCATGGTTATGCAAATATAGGTGTTATTATCTCCAGCTTAATAAAAATGTCTTTATATATATATATATATATATATATATATATATATATATATATATATATATATATATATATATATATACCTAGAACACATACTGCTCTATGCTGGAAGTTGAGATGTTGGACAGCAGAGTGACCCCATGCCACAACAGAGTAGCTGAGTTTCGAATGGAAAGCGCAAAGTAAGCCACTCTAAATACTGCCTGAGATAGCACAGAGCAGGCTACTCAACACTTGTTCATGCTGCTTCCATCTCAGACCGGGGTTCAGTGCGACACTCAGATATCTAACGTATTCAGGATTCATTTCCCAATCCGTCACGCGTGGCAGAGAGAGATCATTACTTCTGTTTTAGTTGCATTGGGCGAGAGCCCATTACACATAAACCATCGCTCAGCCTCCGAACACGCCCCACAAACTTCAGCCTTTAATAGATCCAAATCACTACTTGAAACAAACAGAACTCTGTTATCTGCGTAATTAATACTAATCCTCGACATTTCCTTTTTTTAATACTGGTACAACCGATGCAATTTTCAAAGAATTCGGAAAGCTACGCTCACGAATACATTGATTAAGAATTTTTGTAAATGGGGCAATCTTAAGCACACAAGACATACTTAAGCCATATATTTCCTTATTGTTACTATTTTTTAAAGATTGCATTGCAATTGCATCACGGGTGTCATTGAAACTAAGTTGCTCCAGATTTAAGGGCTCACAATCCCTGGTCCTGACGACACTGATTGGGATAGTTTGAAGACTAGAAGATATATTATGAATTACATTGATAAAAAAGTTGTTAAACATATTTGCATTTAAATCTGGACATACATGATGTTTTTTGGTTTCATTTATAAGGGACCACATAGTCTCTGCTGCATTTTTGTTTACGTTTTTTTTCTTTGATATTGTTCAATTCCGCTTGCAATATTTCCACTTCTGTTTCTTTTCCGAAGAAAATCTTGGTTTCTCATCATTTGGATCAGTAGTTGGTTTAGTAACTTATTTTATTCACTTAGAACGATGATATCACACTCACTTTTTTTCCCTCGAGCACAGGTTGTACAAAGTGTCATACTATAAACGACGACTTTAATACACTTTATTCGAACAGCATAGCCCGGTGATATTGTTTTTCACACCGCACTTTAGTTTCATCTTTTACGCATCTTTTGCAACTATTACACTCATTTGCTTGAATATTTTCGCTATCTATAATAAAAAAAATGTTGCCTTAAATTTTAACACCCGTATTCTCTAAAGAGGTTTAAATTTAGACCAACGGAGCTTTATTTGAAATATTGCGCCGCGCGCCGCGCCCCGCGTTCGTCAAAAAAAGTGTCAACAATTTGACCTGAATATACATTATGTCATTTGTGTTCTCAGCCTTAAAAATATCACAAGTGAAATATTTTGCTCCGAAATTCAAATAAAGCCTCCCAGGTCTAATTTGACAGTTTTAAAAATTTACAATTTATTACATTTACAAAAATTGAACAAATGAATATTTGTAATTGTCAAAATTTCAAAATGACAGTGATATAAACGAAACATAACTGGCGAACTAAGAGTTTTAATAATTGCTAAGGCAACTAGCCCTAGTCTAACTCTTAAACCTTTTTTGTGAATTGAGGTAAATATTTTGTTGTTATAATTATTCACTAATACGATTTTTATTGTTACGTAATTTCCTAAATTATTACATTACATTTATACTATATCATTATTTATCTTTCCGATGTAAAATTTTCTATTTCTCTAACGATCTAAGAACTTTATGTCGTCACATCTTCCGTTCTATAAATCCCATAAGCTCGCCTGCAAAATAGTTTCCTTAGATGTGCAAAATTGTCATTTATGGATGTTCAAAAGGCCTAGGTCGGTAACGTACAAGTTTTAAACGTACGCGGAATTATTTGCGTCCGTTACCAGCACACCATTGGCGTAGAAATTACTGTAACATGTAAATCCAAGATCTTTATTGTATCTATTAAGAGGAAAAAAAGAACTTCTAGTCGGAAAGGAGCATGTTAGTTGAGCTTGAGTGTTTTTCGTCTTAAAAGTAATATGTTTTTCTTGCAATTCATTGAAGAAATGTACCAAGCAATACAATTTATTTTAATAGAATATAAATCTTTCAAGAATTTATAATAAAATTATTCTTGTTTTTGGGTAAAATTGAGTATTGAAGTTATGCCTTAGATACCCATGAAAACGAAAATCAGCTTTGGAAATCTAGGTTTTAATCAATACTAATCACTGAAGCGGCAAAAAAGCTAAACATAAGTTCCGTAGATAATAAAAAGTTGTACTAACCATTAGAAAAACAATGTCATATATAAATAAAAATTACAAATGAAAGGTAAATAAATAAAATATAAAAAATTCCTTTATAACCAGAGGAACGTGATTTAGAAAATATACTAAAAAGAATAAAATTTTAAAAAAATACCCTTAAATAAGTAAGTTAAAAGGGTGTATAAGACACCCAATAAGTTTAAGCTACAAAAATGCGTACTTTTTGATAAAATTAACAATATTAGGAATGTTGTAAATACTTAATTTAACAAAATAATGCAGGATTATTGTAAAAAAAATCATAAAACATAAACTAAAATGTGTGAAAAATCTACTTAAATAGAAAATAAATGCTCCACGAGTCGCAAGACATAGGCATGGCCGACTATGTTACGGCTTCCACTAATCACAGCAGATATTTCTGGACAACTGGTTACATAACGTTGTGTTTATCTTTAGTATTTTATTATAGATGCACTTTTTTAAACCAAACAAAAAAAGATCTAATAAGAAGTAACCAAAAATGCACTCTAATATTCAAAACACGATTATATATAAACTTACAGGTTTTGATAAAAAATAAAATGTTCTGTTCATAGGGCTAGGCTAGCTCACATAAGAAAATAAGCGAACATAGTTTATATTTCGATATATTAGAAAAGTATAGTTTCCGATTTAAAAATCTGAAAAATGTTGACAATCGTTCCTTATTTTGTTAAGTTAGTAAAAATAACTATTACGTTATATTCAGCTAAAGTGTTATATGACCAAAATAGAATATCAGAATGATATTATAAACCCGCTATGATCATAGATGATTTTAGAAGCTTGCCGTGAGGTATACTATGTGCAGAGTCGTGCGTGGCACGACGGCGCTTTATTTAAGCAAAGTCGAATAATTATAAAATAAACGTTCACAAAAAGTGGGGGTTTTTTTTACTTCTTTCTAGTCACTAAGTTTCTTAAAGGTGTTATTTTTGTGCAATAAACAGGTTGTTTACTATCCATATCTAGAAAGTCGTGAAAAAAATATATTAGAACAAAAGTGGCCAAGAGCAATTGACCGAAAATATTTTTAGGTTTTAAATTGACCGCAAGGTGGCACAGTTGTTAAATGAATAATACATTTTTTAAAATCTACAAAAAGTCCCAGAACTAGATATAACTTTTATTATATCATTACAATGGTAAGCAAATTTCCTATCACTTCGGCACTAATGTTATTGTCATATCACTCTTAATAAGGATGGGGGAAGCTGTTAACTTAATTTTTAAATCACTTTAGGTCTGAACCCCTTATCTAAATTGAATGAGCTTTGCCTTATTTGAAAGGGAATTTCAAGCTGATTTAAGATTCGAATCGAGTGGTACAATTTTTTACAAATTGGTAAGAGGACAATGTTTGTAACGAAAAACGGACGAAATGAATAATAACTATAGGTTCATTCCAACACGTCGAAAAATCGTTCACGGTACGGTTACACTTCTGCGCAAGGGGGAAATTGCGTTCCAACTGAGAGCTGATGGTTTAGTAAACGATCTAATTTTTATTCCAACCAGATCTGTAACCGTTAGTGAACCTGTTTAGGAAAGGTAATTTCAATACCAGTCTCAAAGTAAGAACTATACAGACTGACCGGCGCATCAAATTTTCCACTTTGACTTATAAATGTGTTGACGTTTATAGAATTTTCTGAATTTCAGTAATCTGTGTAGTGTGTAAATTGTTTATTGAGATTTTATTTTAAACTCTTTTAATTTATTAAAATTTGTTACCTGTATCATATATAAAATGTATGTGAGATTTATTTAAGGATTGTATACTGTATAATTCAAGCGTTAAACTAATATACTTAAAGCCTAATATATGTTTTTTTGTTTTGTTTTTTACTTAATTTCTGCCCCACAAAATACAGAAATTTGTATCTAACCTATAACAATAATAATAATTAAAAGTAAAGTCATGATACCCAGTTTAATATTTTTATCATTTAGGGAACTGTTCATGCCAAGCATGAGCAATTTTATCATTGTGCAATCTGTCAAGCAAAATGTAAATATATTTTTGTGCTATGTAGATAATTTAAATCACAAAACAAAAATATGCGTTATGAACTATTTTAAGTTTGAACATTACCCAGTTTCACTTTATTAATCAAGACCATCTTGTGAGGTCTCATTATGCAGTTAGTTGTCCCAAGGTGCTTAATTGCCACTGCTTACTCTTGTCAGATACGTGGTTACCCGCAACAAATCGAGAATATTAATGAGGAATTTGGAGTATCCGAAACTAAAACCGTCCTTTCGGTGTATGATTTTCAATTAGTGTAATTAAGTTGAGTCTTCTGCTTGAATTATTGAGAGAGTCGTATTTCAAAGATTCACGCTAAAAAAGTTTTATAATCGGTAGTCCAAGAATTTAAGAAGAAAGTTGTTTTAATTAAAATGAAAAAGTCTGTCCTTATAATACAATACAAATATATTTTCTAATTATTAATATAGTTTTGTTTGGAATGTGTTGTTTACAACGAAAGCCACCGAAAAGATGTAATAACCCCTCCCTAAAAATGTAAACCCCCTCCCCCCAGATCCATTTTTATTTAAGGTCAAATGATACAAATACTATAAAATAAGGACCATTGCCTCGGGACATTGGCGGGTAAACCCCACCTCTCAGAGCCAGTTTTACCTATACTTAAAATAAAGTAATAACCTTTTTTTTTTGTTTGGTTGTTCACATTATTTACGCTCAATTAAATAAAAAACAATAACAGAGAACCTTTTTATTTTGGTTGTTAAACATATTCCTCATCTCAAACCCTCCTCCCCCCACAAGCAACGTCTATATACGACACGGAATTCTACCCTATCAAGATTTATAGTAAAAATAAAAATAAGTTCCTCATAATTTATTTGCGGGTTTAGGTTTTTGGACTTGGACTGGACTGAAAGAAAACAGACATTTAATTTTTCTTTTCCTCGGTAATTTATACAAAGAGCGCTTATTTTTACTATATTAAAAATCGGTATATTTCTTCACCAGGAACTTCTTTCGTTATGATATTTTTTCAATTGTTAGGAATAGTGAAATGTGCCCAATTTAGTTCACTACATAACCACAATATATGAATCGTGATTTGTTAAATGGGCATGAGTCACCCAAACAACCATTTTCAATTTTTAATTTTATTAAACCCTATATTAATGGAACTATCATTTCGTGTTAAAACGGCATCTGTCCTTGCATTTACAACCTTGTTATAGGCGCCCGAAATGATCGGAGTTTGTTAAAAAGACATCAGTCCGTGACTTATGCCGTTTTAACAAAATTGGTCCGGCAACGTCAGGTCAGGCAGAACTGTTGTGATTTTTAGGTTAGGATTAAATCTGTCAGATTGAAAGTTGTTATCAACCTGATTGCAAATAATTGTTTTCTTATTTGTTATAATTTACAACAATAAATATATAAAAATAATGGAAAGTGAAAGTGATGTAGACAGTGTCACTGAACAAACTGATTCACGCAAGAGAAAAGGCGATCCAAGCAAATACGTTAGAAACAAGATCAAGGATGCTAGAACTAAAGGAAAATTATATGTTAACCATAAGGGGAATAACGTACAAGCTAAGAAATGTATATTATCTTGCGGGTAAGTGTAAATATAATGTATTTTATGTTTGCAGCACTGATTTTCCTTTGTTTCCTTTGTAGGTGTAAAAGGAAATGTTTGGAGAGTCTTGGTGAAGGTAATTGCTTGGATATGTTTACAAAGTTTTATGACATGAACAGTAAGAACCAGCAGGACATGTTTATCCAAGGCCTGATTGATGTTCATTCAGTCAAGCGACGACGTCCAAGAAAGGATTCTTCTAGATTAAACACAGCAAGTTTCAAGTACCACTTACTAAAAGGTTGTACACGACTTGAAGTATCTCTGAAAGCTTTCACGTCTGTGATGGATATTACTCCAAAGCGAGTAAGAAGAGTAAGGGAACTAAAGCAGGAGGGGAAAATACCAGAAGACAAAAGAGGAAGATTTGTTAGTTATTGCCTTTCTCCTGCTGTTAAATTAAAGGTCCGAGAACACATTGCCTCATTTCCATTAAAAGAATCGCACTACTCTGGACAAAAGCTTTTTTATTTGAGCGCTGACTTAGATTTAAAAACAATGCATAAGATGTACCTTGAAAGAAATCCTGACAAGAAAGTTAGCTATTCTTTTTACCGATCTTTTTTTGCCGAGAACTTTAATTATAGATTTGGAAGGCCTCAAGTTGACACATGTTGCACATGTGAGCAACTTAACTTAAAGATAAAGTCACCCCATTTAAATGAAGTAGCTAAACGCGCTGCAGTGGCTGAACTAATAGTCCACAAGCGTAAAAGTAAAAAACTGTATTCAGCCTTAAAACACGAATCATCGGATGAAGGTAAGAAAGAAGATAACGTGTTATCTTTAGCTTTTGATTTCATGCAAAATATTTCTCTGCCTAAAGTTCCTGTTCAAGAACTTTTTTATCTTCGCCAGTTAACTATAAACGTCTTTGCCATCACTAATATTAAAGCTAACACCAGTTTTTTGTACATATACCATGAAGGTGAAGGGAGGAAAGGTCCTGACGAAGTATGCTCGTTTTTGCATAACTTCTTAAAGCAAATCCCAGAAAAAATTACAGAACTTCGTCTTTTTTCTGACAACTGCTCAGATCAGAATAAAAATCAAACTATAATGAGGTATATGCTTTTCCTAACAGACTCTGGTAGATTTAAAAAGATTCAGCATTATTTTCCTGTGAGGGGACACAGTTTTCTACCCTGTGACAGGGATTTTGGAATTATTTCACGAAGACTAAAGAAACATGACAGAATTTTCAACCTTCACGAAGTAACTGAATATATTATTTTGAGTGGTAAACCAGGCAAATTCCATGTCAAAGAGGTTAAAGCAACAGACATTTTGGACTTTAAAATGTGGTGGAGAAATTATTACAAAAAGACTGCCTTTTCTGAAGAAACAAAACACAAACCAAGGAAGGATAAAATTAATTTTGCAGTGAGTACCCTGTATCAATTTGTGTATGACCATGAAATGAAAGGCCACATAAAGGCACACCCTTTGATCAACGGCTTCATTTCTCACACCTTTTTTATGAGCCTCCAGAGAGAATTACCTGTCCCGCCTAATAGATGTGCATATCTAAGCGAAAAAGTGCCCATTAAAGCTTCAAAAATGGCAGATTTTGCCAAACTAAAACAATATGTGCCAAATGAACACCAGCCATTTTATGAAAATCTTTTAAATTGGCCAGTGAATAACAACGTCCAAGAAGATGAATAGAGACGAAAGCTATTTTAGACAAAAGTATTTTTTTTAATGTTAAATAAATAAATTACGACTTAAGTTTGTTTGTAAAACATATTATATGTTAGTAATATTTAAAAAAAATAAAAAATATTAACCCACAGAAGGATTTTTATATCTCGAAAATTTTCAATTTGTTAAAAGAGCATCAGTCATGAAGTTTCAAAATTTTGCAAAAAATACAGGATATAAATCGAAGACAACAGTTATCGCAAAAAACGTTCATATGATGATATACAACATCTTGAAATTATTAAAAGAGTTATTATTTTATTATCTTGATAATTTAAACATTTTTTTCAATTTTCTCAAAACCTATTCTCTTTGACTGATGGCCTTTTAACAAATCACGATTCATATATGTGTTACATATACTGTGTTTTCATTTTTATTTGTTTCATCGTATTGGTTTCCTACCAGTATTTTACCATTTTTGTTCTCTCTATGCCACACTTGACTTTTTTGAAATAAATTCAATAAGTAGTTTTTACATACACACATACCGCCATTTTGCTACGTCATGTTGAATTCGTACCAGTTTATCCCATTTTCACATCTAATTTTTATGCAAAATTTAAAGTCAATTGAACAAGATTTTTTTACGTTGATTTTTAAAAATTTTATTTCGCAGACATTTTCTTTCTCCATCCTAAATTGAAACCCAATATATTAGTCTTTACTTACTCCGTTTGTCCGCAAATACTTCCCAAATATTAGTTTCTAACTGGTTTTCGTTAAAAAATCTTCTTGTTGTTATGTTAAAGTAGTGTATTATTTAGGGTGAGGATCCAGTAAAAAAATGCCCTTTTTTAAATTGTCGATGTTTTCCAACTTTATTGCTGCATCCTCAGGACACATAGATTTTACATCCCACATAAAACCCACATTATCAGTCTTAAGCTTCTCCGTTTGTCTGCAGATACTTCCCAAATATTAATTTCTAACTGGTTTTCGTTAAAGACCTTCTTATATTAAAGTGGTGTTTAATGTGGGGTTAGGATCCAGTAAAAAAATGCCCTTTTTTAAGTTTTCGATGATTCGCAACTTTATTGTTGCATGCTCAGGACACATAGACTTTATATCCAACATGAAACCCGTATTATCAGTCTTTAGCTATTCTGCTGGTCTGCAGAAATTTCCAAAGGCCAAATAATACACCACTCTAACACAAAAACATCGTTAACAAAAACTGTTTAGAAAGTTAATATCTGGGAAATATCTACGAACCAAAGGAATAGGTAAAGACTCATAATATGGGTTTCATGCAGGATATAAAACCTATATGTGTCCTGAGAATGCAACAATAAAGTTGAAAAACGTCGACAACTTAAGAAAGATTTTTCTTTTTTTACTGGATCCTAACCACAAATAATACACAGCGCTAGCATAAAAACAACAGGATCGTTAACGAAAACCATTTAGAAATTTAATATCTGGAAAATATCTGGGGACCAACGTAATAGATAAAGACTGATAATACGTGTAATATGTGTTTTATGCAGGATATAGAAACTATATATATGTATATATATATATATATATATATATATATATATATATATATATATATCTATCTGTATAGATATATAGATATATCTATCTATCTGTATAGATATATATATATATATATATATATATATATATATATATATATATATATATATATATATATATATATATATATATATATATATATATATATATATATATCGTTAACACAAACGCACAACAAATATCTGCGGACCAACGGAGTAGCTAAAGACTGATAATATGGGGTTCATGCAGAATAAAGAATTTATGTGTCTTGAGGATGCAACAATAAAGTTGCGAAACTTCGACTATTTAAAAATAGACTTTTGTTTTTTTACTGAATCCTAACACCAAATAATACACCACAGTAACGTAACAACAAGAGGATTGTTAACAAAAACCATATAGAAACTTAATATCTAGGAAATATATGCCGACCAATGGTGTAGGTGAAGACTGATAATATAGGTTTTCTGCAGGATCTTGGATCTAGATGTATCCTGCGGATGCACAATCGGGTAAGTAGTATTTAAGTTATGTCGCGAACTGACATACAGACCAACAGACGGGCCGACGGAATTGATAATACATATTTTTTGATGTCTAGGGACACTAAAACGTGAAGATATGTAAAACCTGAAAGGGTAATTTTTTTCACGATTACAAAAATATTATTTGGCCGCCATTTTGAATTAGTACCACAATTTAACTAGTTGACCTCTATGCCACAATTAGCTATGGCACACAATTTGAAATCAATCCATTAAGTAGTTTTTCAGGTTGAATTTTTAAAAGTTTTCTTAAGCCGTCATATTGTTCCGCCATCCTGGATTCCCACCAAAATGTTACCAGTTGGTTCCAACATAATACTTGATGTTTTTTTGCAAAATTTGAGATAATTTGAATGAGTGGGTATTTAATATTGGATTTTTACCAAAATCTTACCAGGCCATCCCTATATGACCCTTAAGTTTTGAACAAAATTTGAAGTCAATCGAGTAAGTAGTCTATATTATATGCCGCGAACTGACATACAGACAGATAGACAGACAGAAAAACCGACAGACGGACCGACGGAGTTGATAAAACATATTTTTTTGAATCTAGCGACGCTAAAACGTAAAGATGCGCAAAACTGAGAGAGTGACTTTTCACGATTACAAATATTTTATTTTGCCGCTATTTTGTTCGGCCATCTTGAATAAGTACCACTATTCTACTAGTTGATCCCTATACCACAATTAGTTATGGCACACATTTTGAAATCAAACCAATAATCAGTGTTTTCAGGCTGAATTTTTAAATATTTTATTAGGCCGCCATTTTGTTCCACCATCTTGAATTCGTACCAAAATGTTACCAGTTAATTTCAACATAATACTTGATGTTTTGGCAAAATTTGAGATAAATTGGATGTGTAGTTTTTCAATAATATTTTTTTTAACATTTCACTAGGCCAGGTCATCTCCATATGACCCTTAATTTTTGACCAAAATTTGAAGTCAATCGGGTAAGTAGTTTTTTAACTACCCCGCGAACAGACAGACAGACAGATCGACGGAATTAAGAAAACATATTTTTCGTCATCTAGGGAGCCTGAAACGTGAAAATTTGAAAAGAATCTCGGAGAGTGATTTTTTCACGATTACAATACTTCCCTTTTACGAGGGAAGTAAAAAGTTACAATTTATTCTGCAGATTTTCTGTTGGTTTTCTTAATGACAGAAAATAAAATACCTCCTAAATGGATTCCGAGAGATTTCCCCGAAAATCAACACATATCTGGCAAATTTAGAAAACTAATCTGGTCTTTGGTATTACTAAAAAAATGATGATTTGCATATACGATATTATACGTATTATATACTAGTACTTTAATACAAGCTACCGTTTGTTATTCACTTTTTTGCAACAAAAACAGACTCCATCGCATATATTATCGCCTCACAAGTCTACTGGGGGTAAAGGAATTTCGATTTTATTATTCCCAAATGCTCCCTATTATGGTTGAGATAATTACTACCGAAAAACTCCATTTTACTTTTGGATCTGTGCTGTGGGTTCAAATTTAATTTATTATAAGGATTTGGGGACTGGTAGCCCTATAGTGCTAGGTAGAGTTCAACAAATTTTTTTCAAAATGATTTCATGATGCATAAAGCATGTTCAGTAAGCCTCTTGTACTTCCTACTGTCGTACGAGTTACAACTGAACAATTCAACTCGGGAAATAAAAAAAATTGCTTTCTTTTAATCCTGGGTTATGCTTTATGTCGTGGCATAAACTTAAATTTTTTTAAATTAATTCTAACGAACTATTTCTGTCTATAATATTTTATTTAACATGTGATAATTTTGACCTATATATTAAAGTTAAATATGAGTACTTTAATACAAGGCATTTATTATTATGACTTGTTGTCTCACAGTATTCCTGTGGTTGTATTTTATACTGATGGGTTATACCAAGTCAGTACAAAAAATAAAAATAAAAAAAGGAAATGAAAAAAAAACAACTATTGTTTATTAAGAAAAGATCTAACTATGCTACATGTTTTCAAAATGACCGATTTCTGGATGTTCCTGTGAATGTCTGTATTAAGTCCTAAATGAGCCAAATGCGGTGTAAATGTTGTTGGGGTGATACCTGTTACTGATATGACGAGAGGAACAATGTTGACTCTTTCCTGTATCCGCAGCCTTTTTATTTACATTGCGAAGTCGGTATATTTGGCGATCTTCTCACTGTATTTCACTTGCATGTTGTCGTCATTGGGGACAGCCATGTCAATTAAATAAGTGATCTTTTCTTTTTTGGATTGAAAGGTGATATCAGGTCTGTTTGCGGGGATTGTTTTATCTATGTGGATGTCAATGTCCCAGTAGAGCTTGTAGTGTTCGTATGGATGTTGGTGTATAATGGTAATAGGGGTCTGTGTTCTCCGTTAGTTTGTATGTTGTGGCTAATGCTTGATGAACGACCTTCGCTGCTGAGTTGTGTCTCGCGGTGTATTCAGTTCCGGCCATTATTCCACATCCACTCGTTATGTGATCGATCGTTTCTCTCTGCTGGTGACATCTCCTGCACCTGTCGTCTTCAATGATTGTGTCTTTGATGATGTGCTTTTGGTAGTTTCTGGTTGCTATGACTTTGTCCTAGATGGCAAGCAGGAAGCCTTCTGTTTCGGGAACAGCTATTCTTCTTGTAACCACGTATATGAAAGCTTTTTATGTATGTGGTCTTGTTTTATGTGATATCTGTGTCTTCCGTGGAGTGTTTTTTAAGACCAGGTGTTCATCTTTTCTAGTTGTGATTGGATATGACTGTGTGCGTCTATTGCATGGCTCGTTTGAGACAGGTCAGCGGTGTATAATTCTTGTCTGCCTGCACTATTGCCTTGTGGAGGTTAGTTTGTTTGTTGTGGAAGAATTTTCTGAGTTCGTCAACTTGTTTTTATTTAGCGATTGTATATCTATAATTCCCTTCCCTCCTTCTTTTCTCTCAATGGTGAGTATTTCCTTGCATGCGTTGGGATGTAATTTCCTCTGTTTAGTGAAGTCAGAGAATATCAGAATGTGAATGTTTTCTTTGTCTATGTGTGACCATTTAATGATAATCTATATGTTTCTTCTTTGAGTAGTTCTTCTTAGAGGAGTTCCTTTAGCTGTGCTTTTGTGCTTGCGTATAATTTTATGTCATCCATGTACAAGAGATGGCTTATTTTGTGTAGGTTATTTTTTTGGTGTTTAGTTTGGAATCCGAAGTTTGTGTTGGTCAGTGCGTTTGAGAGTGGATTGAGACAGAGGCAGAACCACAAAGCGCTGAGTGAATCTCCCTGGAATATACCTCGTCTGATGTTTCGATGTGTTTTTTTATGTTCTCAGGTTGATTTATTTTTCCACATACACATGATTTGCGTAAGAAGTTGCCTTATGTTTTTATTGACTTTGTATAATTCTAGCACTCTGGTTAGTCACCTGTGGGGTTAAAGGTTTTTTTATTATCTATGTAACCAGTATGAAGGTTTCTATAATTTTTCCTGGTTAGTCCATGATGACGATGTCTATAATTAGCTGCTCCTTGCATCCTCGGCTGTTCCCTTTTTGCTCTTCCGTTAGAATGTTTTTGTGTCCTAGATGTTGTTCTATTTTCCTGGTAATTATGGCTATGATGATTTTATATAGGATAGGAAGGCACGTAACAGGTCGGTAATTTGACGGATTTTTAGTGTCCGAGTTTTTGGGTTTAAGGTATGTTATGTCCTTGGGTGAGAAAACTGGGGAGTGTGCTAGGTTTTAAAATAATTTTATTAATTTCTCGAGTGAGAGCTTCATGTGTGGAGGTAAACTGTTTGTACCAGAAGTTATGAATGTTGTCTATTCCAGGACATTTCCAGTTATGCGTGTATTTGATTGTATCTGCAACTTCTTGTGTTGTCATTGCAAAGTCCTCTTGTTCCTCCAAGCACTTGTGTCTGTCTTCTTTCGCTTTAATCCGTGAAGCCTTATTGTGTTGTAGTTTCGGTTCTGACCAAATGCTTTACCAGTATTCTGTGATTTCTTGTTTGTTCGGTGGTTCTATTACTCGTGCCTCCTCATTGCTTATGGTTTTTTGGTAGAACTGTTTTATTATTATTATTATTACTATTATAGTCATTCTTATTATTATTGTAATAGGAGATACAAAATTCAAGCCGGTGGGTCACCTTTAATACGTATCTCCTAACTATTTTTGAAGAACATTTAAATATATTTTAGTTCCGAGTCGAAAGTAACAATTAAAAGATATTCAGCCGGCCACGACATTCCTTATTAAGTATTATTTTTAATCAATTTAAACAAGGTTTCAAGACAATAGAAAAATAAAAAAAACATATAATATTCAAAGCTTTATTCAACTTTTTAAAAGACAATGGACAATTTTTCATTTTCTTTAAATCAGAAATATTTCATTTTCTTTAAATTATTAAATACCTCACCAGAATATTAAAACTTCCACTTTATGGCCGTGTAAATGCCTAAATAAAATAAAAATTTCAGATACCCGACCATAATTTTAAGGCTTACTTGCATAATTTGTATCTTAATTTCATTTATGGACCAAGGCTTTCTATTGTATTGTTGCACAGGTTCGTATTTATTCAACAATGTAGCCGACAGTTGAGGACAATAATACCACTTACAGTCGTATACAAAAATTTCATTAAAAGGAAAATTTTTAATTTTGGTAAATTGACTTTACCGCTGTTTTAGTTTAGTTTCACGCATACTCTAAAATGTTGCATAATTTGCAAACTTATATATAATATATACGTATGTAAGTATACATCATAATTTGTTAAATATTATTTGGTTCGGCCATTTTCGATTCGCCCCAAAATAGTAGCTTTTTTATATTACCTGTAATAGTCAATTGAATAAGCAGTTTTCTAACCCCCTTTTTAAAAAATTTTTGCTTCGAGTAATAGTCAAATATGTATTATACTATTATTTTGGAGTAGAGATTTTAACTTTAAATTCTTTTTAACATGTTATTTTTAGTAGTTACATAAGTTTTTACTGTTTTCTAAATTTTAGTTAGAGTTAGAGTTTTTAGTTGTATGAATCGAAGTTTTATAATTATATTATTTTTAGGCAGGGTATTATCATCTTGAGAGCTTACCATGATGAGCAAAACCTTAAAGAAGCAATAAATATTTTTTCAACAAGATGAAAACTAGTACCCGTATAGAAAGGCAAAAATACTTTATTTTTGTAGGAGAATGGCCAACGAGAAGAAATTGCATTCGATTATGTCACAGGATAACTCTTATCAGGCCGGCTTATATCCAGGGAGATCTCAGATAAGAGATCATCGATGTGACACAATCAAAAACTAAAATATCTATGTAATTAGAAAAATTCTACGAGTCTGTAGGTTTTATGGAAAATGCTCGAACACGTTAATGTATTATTTTAGTTTGTCACATTCTGATAATATTTATTTGTTTTTTTATTGACATCTGTCAAAAATATGACGTAATCGACATTTCTTTTAAATGGTAACATATGGCATGTGATACATCATTTGAAAGCTCTTATTTCACTCAGTATGTTCCTAGATTTTAGTGCGATTCTATCGTGCCATTTCAAAATGGCGACCGTTCAATTGTGTGTGGAACAAAAGTATGGACTACCCCTAATAATTTGGTACTCTTTAGGTTTTATGGAAAATGCTCGAACAAGGGAATTTAGTTTTTTAGTTTCCCATATTCTGATAAAATTATTAGTTTTACTAATAAACATCTGTCAAAAATATGACGTAATCGAAATTTTTTTAATTACAACATATGGCACGTGAAACATCATTTGAAAGCTCTGGTTTCACTCAGTTCCTATCAATTATTTGAAATTTGTCATATTTTAAAAAACTAAATTGTCGTATCCTACCATTTTCCATAAAACCTGAAGTCTACCAATTTATAAGGGGTAGTCCATACTTTTTTCCACGCACAATTGAACGCTCGCCATTTTGAAATGGCACAACAGAATCACGCTAAATCGAGGAACATACTAAGCATAACAGGAGCTTTCAAATGATGTATCACATTTCATAAGTTGACATTTCAAAAAAAATGTCGATTGCGTCATATTTTTGACAGATAAAAAAACAAATCAATTTTAACAGAATGTGGAAAACTAAAAAACTAAATTAACGTGTCCCAGCATTTTTCATAAAACGTACAGACTACCAAATTATTAGGGGTAGTCCATACCTTTTTCCACACTGTATATATACATATTATTAACATATTATTAACAAAAACAAATATTATATTAAAGATTCAGTAGATTTAAAAAATAAAATAAATAACACAAACATACCTGATAACTATATATTAATATCTTTGGACGTAATAGCTCTTTATAAGAATATACCTATAAATTTAACAATTATTAGTAAAATATGGAACCAGATAAAAAATTATACTGATATTCCACTTCACGAATTCTTAAATGCAGTTGGCCTCACACTGAATTCCACGTATTTTTTATACAACGATAAATTCTAGAAACGGGTTGATGGTTGTGCTATAGGATCATCAATTTCCAGTGTGATTGCCCAATTAGTCCTGGAAGCCCTAGAGGAAACAATTCAATATAAACTTTCATGTACCTTTTTTCTTCAGGTACGTTCATGATTGTTTAACAACGATCCCAAAAAACAAATGCCAAGATATTTTAAGTAATTTTAATAGTTACCACCCAAAACTTCAATTTACATTAGAAGAAGCACAGAACAGAATTAATTTCTTAGACCTTACATTAAATTATATTATCATAATGCTATAAAAACTGAATGGTACACTTAAGACACGTGGTCTTCTATATATTTAAATTTCGAATCTCAAAAAAAATCTGTCGTAATAGGGTTAGCGGATAAAGCTATACAATTATCGGATCCCTAATATAGAGAAAAATTTTGTAGAAAAAGCAAAACAAGCTTTAAAAATCAATAAGAGAATCCATAAATTTTACAACTCAAGCGGTCAATCAAACAAACATTTAAATCTTCATAAAGGAAACAAACACAAAATACATGTCACACAAAAAACAGACTACAAGGACACAAGTATGACAAAAAGAATAAAACGGCACTAACCAAAACGTATAGTGAAAATCAACATTCATTCGATTTACATAATAAAAATAAATTTTAAAGACCGAAAACCACCAAAAAAGGAGAGAATTCTATGAAATGATAGAAATACAAAGGAATAAAAACTCATTCAGTGCAAAAAGTGATACAAAAGAACTTAGTAAGATATATTCTATCATTATTAAATAACATGTAAATTAAAAGAAAAGAAAAATTTATAAAACTTAGTTGAACCCCTTGCGACACTGTTTTATTTAATTTTCTAAATGTGTTATATGCTCCATCTACTTTTCAAATTTTTGTTGTAAATGTTAAGACATTTTATTGAACTTTAAATTGTAAATGTTATTGTCTAAATAGAATTTATGTAATCTGAAATGAAGAAATGTGTATGTGTATATGTGTGTGGGATTTCTTTAACTGATTTTAGAAAAATGAACTTACATGAATCCATACCTGCTTTGGGACCAGACTGAATAGAGTTGTAAAACTTAAATCATTAGCATACTTTACAATTTTCGTCTAAAAACAACACGTTACAATGTTGTCGTAATAAAGTCATCGAAAATCTCCAATGGTGAAATTTATTGCCGCCTCAATGGTAAATCCGTGTCTTTCGATCACACCCAGTACGCAGCTCTAAGATCCAAAGGATTCGTTTTTATAAGCGGCACTCCCACATGTTAGTACAATTCTATCAATAAAAGCCTTCGAGTTCGGATTAAATCGTATTTTATTAGAATTTAAGGTGAACGAAATTAGTTTTAATGCTATTTATCTTATAAGATGTAAACCATATATTCATAGAGCATGGTGGTCCTCTTTTAAAAAACCCACCTTGAGTGTGAGCATAGCGTTTAAAATTTACGTTTTCGTTTTAATTTAGATAATGCAGTTTGTTACTAGTGCCTTTTATCAAAAAATGTGACTTAATGAAGATATATTTGATGCTTGGGAAGATATATCTGACCAGTGTGGTCGTTAAGATTTATTTATTATTATTTAGGTAGATACAGGTGAGTGCGGTAAAAGGCTGTATGCATTAAAACATTTAAATTAATTATGACTAGCCTATATCTGACTTCTAAATAAAATTTAAGCTATGGAGTAATATTAATAATCTAATAAGTTGTGATTTGTATGTTGTTAAATATGAAAAATAAGGATATTTTTGGTTCATTACAAAGGAAATGTGCAAGTGTTTTTATAGATATAATTTCCAACACGTACCTAGTTTAGTGATATGGATTAGATAGATTAGCCATATTTCTGGACTAGGGGCGGATACAAGAAAATGTAAGGTAAATATCAATTTTGATTTTGAGAAAACTAAAAAATAGGTAATAAATCAAAAATTGCTAGTACATACGTGGACTGCACTTGATGTAACAGACCAACATTTTACGAAATTAGTTAATTAACTGAAAACTTGTAACTTAATTAATGGATAATTTGGTAACATCCAAATAATCAATTATTCAAAAAATCGATTGTCAGAAAAGAAGACTGTTCGGTTAATCAAATTACCGAAAAACTAAGAATTATTTAAAATTGTTTAATTTATCATAAAAAAAACATTTTTTTTGGATCAGCACTAATTAAATGCCAGATTTCCCGTGGCATAGTACTATAATATCACAAAAATACCCAGAAAGAGGTAAAATGACTTAAAAAAAATAATCAAAGAACACATTAGAAGGCAATAAATATTAGCAACAATTTGTTTAGTTAGTACAATTAAAAGAGAAAACAATGCAAAATTACAGGTATCACTCATTAGTCAGAGTGGGCTCCTACCAAAGTTGGAACGTGCTGTCTGCTACACCCAAAAAAAATTAAAAATCAAAAACTTATAACTTATATTTATTTCAATTATACCTACACTGGAACGCAAGATTTGTGAAACTTCCAGGTTGCCTATCCTGCTACCTAATTAATGTCATAATTACCGTTATTCTTAATAGTTATGCTATACAGCGTGTAGCACAAGTAAGGAAACGGCGAAATACCTCAGGTAGCGCTTACCTGAAATTAATAAATATATGTACACTTAGGTATGAAAGTATGCCCGATTCAATGGCGCATACTTTCATACCTAATCAACATTGCTGTCAAGTTGACCGTGTTTCTGCTATAAAAGGAAAATTATTTTTTTAATGGAACACTATTATATTACTTTTTTTAAATTTGCAAAAATGCTCAATTATTTTTATTAGGGCACTTTTTAATGTATTACCTTTTTTTAAAATACCTGCACACCAAGGGTTACCTGATGTGGTTGACAATGTCAATGTTTTGATTTACAAAAATTGATCGTTTAACTGTTTAACTGTCACCCAAGAATTGAAGAAGTAATTTTTATTTACAAATATCGTAACAGAAATCCAATAATAAATCTACCGTAAGAAAAATTAACAAATAATTTCTTGAAACTGGAAAGGTAGAAGATACGTTCTGGCAGACCTAAAAGCGCAACAGATGGTGATAAAGCTCTGAATGTTTTGATCAATTTAGAAGAAAATCCTCACCTTTCCACCAGAACATTAGGAAGAAAAATGACGTCTCACACATGTCCGTAGACCGACTTCTAAAAACCGAAAAGTTTCATCTATACAAAATAACTTTGGTGCAAGAACTCTCTAAGGATGAACACGATACGCGTTTGTCATAATTTTGTCAATTAGATAATTCTTTTCTGACGAAGCAACTTTTTTTTAACGTAAAAGTTAACAGGCATAATTGACGATTTTGAGCCAGGGAAAACCCACATTAGATACTTGAAATTCATGGAAGACACATTAACTGGACAAAGATATTTGAACCTTTTAAGGACCGAAATTGTCCCAGCTATTGACGAACTATTTCCGAATAACCGTAAATTTCTTACATTACCTGTTACAGGTAATGGTGCTTGAAATGAAACCATATTGGATGGGGCTTCACCGCATTTTGCTAGGAATGTGGGGCGGGAATGTTTAGACAATGTTTTTTTTTTTGGAAGATGGATTGGACGTAGGGGTACAATAAAGTCTCAGAACTTGATGCCCCTCGACTATTTTTTGTGTAAAACTAAACCCAATAATCTCGAGTATTTAAAGCAGCGAATAGAAATCGAGTGTACATGAATCGAGGAGGTTGGTATTCTTTTTAATGTTTTAGATGTTTTCATACAGTATTTAGCCTACTAATCAAGAAGTAAATGGGTAACATTTTAAACACCTTACTTAGTTTCATTAATTTATTGTTTGTTGTTTTAGGTATTCTTTTTTGTATTATATTGTTTCCGTTGTTTTTTACAACGTACTTTTAAAAAGAGGCTGTTTTCTCTTGCTGGTATTTTGGTTGGAAGATTACCTTTCCAATTTCACGAAATTTTTTGTTAATTTTACTTACAGTAGATTTAGTTATTAGATTTCTGTTATAATACTTACTATTAAAAAAGTTTCAGATATCTTACAAGTTTCGCATTCTATCCCCATAACCCGGTATAATAAAAATTTCAATTCTTTAGGTTTCAGTCCTTTAACTGAATCCATTTTTGTAAATCAATAAAACTGGCGTTGTCAAATATATCATGTAACCTTTTGTGTAAAGGAAATACATTAAATTATGCATATTAGATCCTTTTTTTCGCAAAAACGGTTGACTGTCATAAAAAATGCTCTTAATAAAAAGTATCGAGAATTTTCGGAGATTTTTAAAAAGTAATATAATTCCATTAAAAATAATAATTTTCCTCTTAGAACAGAAAAACGGTAAATTTGATAGCAATGCGGAACTCGCCAGTGGATCCGGCATAATTTCATACATAAGTGTATATATTTTTATTAAATTTTCCTTACTTTTGTTGCACACTGCACATTTTATTTATTTACTTCTCATATTATTTTATTTTTATAAAAAGGGTAGAAGAGAAGTTTTCACTCCTCGGTCCCTATGTCGTCCCACCCTACTTAGATGTACGGACTGATAAAACATTTTCTGTATCAACAAAAATGTAAGAGCTGCTCCGATTTGGCTTCCAACAATTTCAAAACACTATTAAGCTTACTTCTTGCATACTTCGCAATGCATTCAAAAACTTTTTCGTTTGGACAAATAGCATAACTCTTCTTCATAATCCTTCCGTCTTTAAACAAATGTCCACGACTCTTTAAATAAAAATTATATCTGCATGAAGAATGATCTTCTATTTTAATTCTAAATGGCCATGTGCATCTTAACAAAAATGGAATGGAATTAATCAAATCACTCAATAAAAAAAGACCTTTTTTTTATCTTGCAAATTTAATTTTTGGATTTTTTATTAATTTCATTACAGTTTGTATAAAAACATCAATTTCTTGAAAGAAGTTCTGCGAAAAAAGGGCATTTACTTGCTATAAAATTTTGTCAAGAAATTTAACAGCACCAAAAAGAATTGTATGCAAGTCTCCGAATTTTTGTCAATGGCAGTTCCATCCTGAATCCATGATGAAATTTGACAGATAATATAATTTGACATTGGCTGTACTGCCGTGGCTAACGAAAAAGCCGTATCTGCAGAAATGACATTATGAGAAAATTTATATTTTGTGTTTTACTTTATGCCATCGTCCTTTTTTATGATTTTTTAAAAATATTTTAAGAATATATTAACTAAAAGGTTGACAAATATGTAGGTATTTAATTATTATTTGCATTTATCAATTGTAAATACAATTTTGACCATACGGCACTTAGAGTCAAGATATCAAAGATTTATACTAGATAAATATACCGTATCGAAAATATTTTCTAGATACGGTATTTTCTACTAACAAAATTTGTTTATTACTCTAATTTGAAATGCCGTAACTTATTATTATTATTATTATTATTATTATCAATATTATTATTATTATTATTGTTATTATTATTGTTATTATTATTATTATTCTTATTAATAATTGTAGATATTAATAAAAAAAATGAAAAAATATAGAAACATTTTATTTTCAAAAAGATACACAATGTTTAACTTGTTATTTATACTTAAACTACCTTTATATTTTTCTAATTCATACAAAAAAAAAATGCAAAGTCGCTCTGTTACTCATCATCGGCGTCGTCATCATCCGAACCTGTAGTACTGGGAGAAACGGGTAAATCTTTCCAGAAAAGTAATCTACTTGCTGGAATCACTCCAGTAAGCTTATTTAAAATATTTTCTTTTCTTTCTTCTGAGACACCACGCGGTGACTTAATAGGTGTGGGCGGTGCTTTGCCGACCTTAGCAGCTTTTGCTGTTAAGAAATTTAGGTTAACAAAATCATCATTGAAGTTATTTCTATAATTTAAGGTCTTTTCACCTCTTGAAAATCTGACTTGCACCATTGACTGCAAATACGGTCGTGGAGTTGTTCTGCTTAATTTGTACTGAGAAGAACAATCTGCCCATTGGTAATAATTCTGACACTCCATGAAGGCCGCCACTATATTTTTGCCAGAACTTGCATTTTGTACACAATCTACAAAATCTTGAAAGTCATAAACTTTTTCTTTTTTTTAAGGAATGTTCCACTTGGTGATGGAATTGGTCAGCGCTCATGAATATATGTCCTGGGTCAAAACACTTCAAATCAATTCGCTTTGCCGAGATATCATCGGAGTTTAGAATGTAAACAAAGAAACAAAACTGTCCCCAGTTTTTATTTTGAGCACTGCAATTATCTAACCAAAATGTGATATGTTGATAATCTCTATTCATTAATAAAAAACGATAAAAAGCACATGTTATGTCTGACTTGGATCTTCAGGCTGCAGCCTCGTGCCACAAAATAGCGAAGGTTTTATTCTTTCCCGTATTGGAACCAAGAGGGACAAAAGACTTATTGAAAGCTATGATCCTTTGAGTAAAAATTACTTCTTTGACAATTTCAATCCGTGGAAGCATTATTACGTAAAAGAATAATAAATTTAAATTTAATAATTTTAAAATTGAATACCTGAGATCTGTCATACCTTTTGAAGATCAGCTGATATAATCAATTGATCACCGTTAAAGTCAGATATTCCGTCTTGCTGGTAAGCTTCTCTTGAGAGTTTTGCCCTCTGAATATATGTATTCCATTTTTGACAAACATCGCATTTGTAATACTTAGGGTTGAAACAAAGGGTAGCAAAATGAAACTACATGTTCACCTTAACATTACCCAAAGTATATTCTCAATCTTTTTTAAAATGCAATCTAATTGCCATATACGCTCGGGAAGGTGGTTGACCTGCTGACATAGCAAAACAGGTTATTGCGTGGTTGCCCATTATTGCAACAAGTTGAATTTGATACAATACATTTTATATAGGGTGTTTTCTCTATATATTACACCTCCCCGGGCAATTAAAAGAATTTCAATTTATTTTCAAAATTTGAAATTCGTAAATAAAATACAATTACTAGAGACAAATGTTACAATACACTATTTAAACCATTTTTTTTTTTTTTTTTTTTTTTAATATTATCTTATTTATCTAAATATATGAAAAGAAAAATAAAAACTCAGATATAAGAGAAGGAAAATAGCGTCATATAGTGAAAGTAGGAAAGAAAATAGATAGGTATTTTAGAAAAAGGTTATTAGAAAATACATGCAATAGTATAGTAATATGGAGCCCTTATTATTATAACTTAATTTTAATTAGCTATTATACAACTTAGTTCTATTTTTATGGACTAAAATATGTTTCTTATCTTTAATTATTTTTACATTTGGTGCAACATCTTCTACCACTAAATATGGCCCCAGGAAGCAAGGGCTGGTAATTTTATCACCAGTTTCGTTTTTGATTAAAACTCTATCGCCCTTTTTATACTGAATGGGGTTTACTTTTAAATCAAAATTTTCTTTTCTTTTAGATTTAGAAAGTATTAAGTTATTTCTTGCATCATTTTGAGCTGTTTGTAACCTATATTTTAATTCAATGGGGTAGTTATCAAAATTATAAATAGGATCAACTTCATTATTTAAATTATTTGGTAATTGGCATTTTTTTCCAAAAACTAGTTCAAAGGGAGAGTATTTGGTTTCCGTATGTACTGCAGTATTATAAGAAAAACACCAGTACGGAAGCCATGTGCTCCATGCAGAATCATGGTTTTGAGTTTGAATTCTCAAATAAGCACCTAGAACTTTGTGAGAGGCCTCTAAACTCCCGATACTCTCGTGATGATACGCCGTAGAATGAATCTGTTTTATACCTAACAAGTTACATGTTTCTGCCATAGTGTGAGAAATAAACTCGGTACCCCTATCTGAAGCAATTTCCTGAGGGATACCATATCTTAAGATAAAGTTATCCACCAAAGATCTTGCCACAGATACGGAATCCTTGTTTTTAAGAGGGTAGGCCTCTACATATTTTGTTAACTCACACTGAAGTGTTAAAATATAAACAAATCCATTTACGTCTACCGGAAGTGGACCAACAATATCTAAATATATTTTTTGAAAAGCTGTTTCAGCTGTAGTAGTTATTACCATTGGCTCTCTAGTATAATGATTCGAATGTTTTTGTCTTTGACACATGTCACACCTTTTTACAAAATTTCGAACATCACTATCCAGACCTGGCCAAAAATAATACTTTTTAATATTATTTGTCATTCTATTTATTCCAGCGTGACCACTGGTTGGTAGTAAATGAAAATCATTAAGGATTACTCTTTTTTCGTCTTTGTCCATTACTTTTTTAATACCTTTTACAACATTTATACGGGGGCCCCTCCAATTAGTATAATTTTTTATTTTACTACCAATAAATTTAATAAACTCTGTATTATCATTATTTTTATTAATAACTAATTCTTTAATTTCAGCCTTTTTACTTATTTCTACCAAATCTTTCACCATTTCGTCTCGCGCCAATGGTGATAAAGCTTTTTGGTCTAAGTATAAGGTAAAATGTAATGGAATATAATAAAAGTCTCCCACTTGTTGAGTGACATCTTTTGACAATTTTTTAATTTTTAAGGATGGTATTATAATTAATTCGGTACAGTTAGTGGGTTGCTTAAGAATTTCCACAATATTCGGGTGATCAAGCCAAATATTTTCAGTACTTTTCTTAATTAACTCGTCTTCCTGTCCGTCTCTACGTTTACTCTGTGCTCTGGTTAAAACTGCAATCATACCTTCATTCATATCTTTTAATTCGTTTGAGGACAAGATTATTCTCGATAAAGCATCGGCTGTAACATTATCTTTTCCTTTGATATATTCGATATAAAAGTCATATTCTTCTAGACACAAACGAAATTTTGTCAATCTGCTACCAGGGTCTTTTTGCGTAAAAAGATAAATTAATGGTTTGTGATCGGTTAAAATTTTGAAACGACGGCCATACAGATATGGTCGAAAATGCTTTACAGCCCAATAAATTGCTAAAAGTTCTTTATGTATAGTAGGGTAGTTAATTTCTGCTTTATTTAAACTACGACTAGTGAACGCCACTGGTTTATTATTTTTATTTGATAACACTGCTCCTATAGCAAAAGCAGACGCATCTGTTTGCAAAATAAATTCATTTTCATTCGAAAAATCGGGATAATCTAACACCGGATGCTTAATCAGCGAATTTTTAAGACAATTAAAAGCTTTATCACATTCGTCCGTCCACTCAAACCTAGCGTATTTTTTACATAATTTATTTAGAGGAACTGTAATTTCTGAAAAATGTGGTATAAATTTTCGATAATAATTGGCAAAAGCCACGAAGCGTTTAACTTCATCTGCCTTTTTTGGAATAGGATAATCTTTTAAAGCTTTTATTTTATCAGGGTCAGGTGATATTCCTTCAGAACTTATTATATGACCCAGATACAGAATTTCTTTTTTCAAAAAATCGCATTTAGCAGGATTTAATTTTAGGTTTACTTTTCGCAATCTAGAAAAAATATCTATTAGATTTTTATTGTGTTCATTAAGGTTTCTGCCAAATACTATAAGATCATCAAGATAAACAAAGCACTTTTCGTAATTTAAGCCCGCCATCGCTATGGTCATTAACCTTGAAAAGGCACTAGGGCTAATTTTTAACCCCATTGGTAACCTTCGCATTTGCCACTGACCGCGATCTGTAGTGAAAGCTGTGTATTTTCTGCTTTCTTCCTCTAATTCGACCTGATAATAGCCCTGGCTAAGATCTAGATGTGAAAAATAAAGTGCACCTGCTAGGGAGTCTAAAATATCGACTACACTCGCAATCGGAAATTTGATATCTAATATATATGGGTTCAAAAATCTGTAGTCCAATACTAACCTAGCTCTTCCCTCATTCGTATCGTTTTTCTTTGGTACAAGCAACAAAGGTGAAGACCACTCACTCTGCGCACTCTCAATTATTCCATCCTGACACATTTGAGAAATTTGCCTATTTATTTCCTCTTTATGTACTTGAGGTAACCTATATGGCTTTCTATAGACCGGCTGAGTATCTGGTTTAACTTGAATTGACTGTTTATATAAATTAGTAACTGTAAGCTTATCTCCTGGCATATGAAATATATTTGAGAATTTGGCACAAATTTGCTCTATAGAATCTCGTTCCTCGCGGTTTAGATGATTAAGCTTAAGAATTTTAAATAGTTCTTTAACTCGAGTAGCCGAATTTTCTTGGCTGTTAAATTGATGACACTCATAATTGCTTAAACTTTCCGCTTTTGGCGAAAAATTTCTCAAATGTACCTCTGTCTCTCTTGTATTCAAAATTTTAATTGGTACTTTACCATTTATCGGTTGTGCAATTACACCAGCCATGAACACACCCTCACATAATTCACCTTGCATAAGTACACATTCATCCTCTAACCCTGTAGGAACATACTGTATAATTTCGCACCTAGGGGGAACACTTAATATATTCTCACTATCCGCATTTAATTTTAATGTATTTATTTTATTATACTGATTTAAAATAGTTAAGGTATTTTCTTCGTAATCTAATTTAGCCTTAAAAGTTTTCAAAAAATTTTCTCCAATTATGCCATCACTTTGACATGGTAAATTATTAAAAATATAAAATTTTTGCTTAAATATCGCATTTTCTATACAAAGATCTAAATAAACATATCCCACAGATATTAAATTACCTCCTATGCCTTTAATTTCAATATTTTCTTTGTGTAACTGTATTTTTGAATTTAAACAACTTAATTTAAGGGCACTTAATGATGCACCCGTATCTACCAAAAATTTTAAGCTTTTACCATTGACACAAAAAGAAACAGCATTCGAGTAGTTTTTTGAATAGGTAAAAATATTATTAAACTGTTTATTTTTAGTATTTTTAGGCACGAAAAAATGTTGAATCTTGTATATCAGCTGAGGATTGTTCTGAATTTCCGGTGTGCTCCGCAAAATGCATTCGGTGACCTACTGCCCGAGATCCTCTCCTATTACCGCTCGTAAATGTACGACCACCGTGATTTCTAGAAAACCGCTGATTATTAAAATTACCTTGATTAGTCGAAGCGTTTCGTCGACAATTTGAATTGTTATTTCCTCCGTTATTAAAATTCTGATAATTATTATATCTACCAGAATTTCCTGTTCTATTATTTGGTCTTCTGGAAAAATTTCTAAAATTTCCCCTTCCTCTGTGAGAAAAATTAAAAATGTGTCCTGAATTATTTTGATTACCCAGCTCTTCATCTTGAGCTGCCCTTATTGCGTCCTTTAAGAATTCAAAATTTCTGGAAGATATAATTGTGCCCAACCTTTGATTTTTAAGTCCGCATGCAAACCTTTTTATTGCAACCTTTTCGTTAATAGGTCTTAGAATATCAAAAGCATTGGCATTTCCGTCTGCTTGCGTAATGGTTAAATTTACAAAAATATCCTCTAACTCTTTACCAAAATCCGTTATACATTTTTCACCCTGTTTAGCAGAGAACAAGCGTGCCTGAAGGGCCGTATCTGATTTTTTAGTTAAGAGATGTTTTTTCATATCTAGAATTAAATTATTTACAGAATTATAAGTCAAACCTAATCGTAATTTGGCGTTGTTAGAAATACGCGTTTTCAAAACAAATTTAATTAAAGAAGGTTGACTATCATTATCAAGCGTTGACGAATAAAAATCTAAAGCCTCTATTAATTTAGAAGTTGTAGATTCTGTATCATCCATGACCGGTAAAAGGTTTGTAGCTATTTTTAGATCAAAAGAAGACATTTTTAATTTATCTTTATTAATATTTTTATTTCCAAACTCTAAAATTTCCTTATAAAGTTTTTTAATTTCTGTTATTATGTTATTAAAAGTCAAAATATCTTCTTTGTCTATTTCAGACTTTTCTATTTTTACGTTTAAATCAGTAATTTCCTTACCTAACTGAGAATATAAAGTTTTTGCCACTTTAACTTTTGATTCGACAATAGGGCTTTTTCGTCTTTCGCTATTTAATTTTACCAAATTTGTTCGAATATATTTAAATGAATGTAAAATTTCAATAAGTTTGTCTCCCATGAAATTAAAAATTTAATTCACTTATTAAACTTGCTAATTGGGTCCATATTTTTGCGATTATAATTATAAAACAATAACATAATATTATAATAATTAAACTTACATGCCTGCATTATTATTTACATTTTCAGTTACATTAACACATAACAAATTTTCTAACTCCATTTATAATTGTCTTTACTTTTTCTTTCTTCTTTTTTTTTTTTTTTCCTACAAGAAAAATACCGCCCTAAAAAAAAATTTAAGTTTCTTCCATCTTTAAATCATCCTTGGATTTTCGCAGCTCATTTTTATAAATTTCTCTTCTAATTGTCTGCCTTAGTTTCCTTTGAACATGTCTAATGGCCCATACTACTGCAACAATTGCCGTTGCCACAACCAAAATTATAAGCAAAATCTCTGCTAAGCTTAATCCCTTATTTTGGTCAACTATTTCACCCCTTGCATCGCCATTGGAGGCCTGATTAATTACAATCTCTTCTTTGGACTTGGCATTACCCATCTTAATAACTTCACAAAAAAATCGTCAAGTGGCAGGATCGCCATGTAATACTTAGGGTTGAAACAAAGGGTAGCAAAATGAAACTACATGTTCACCTTAACATTACCCAAAGTATATTCTCAATCTTTTTTAAAATGCAATCTAATTGCCATATACGCTCGGGAAGGTGGTTGACCTGCTGACATAGCAAAACAGGTTATTGCGTGGTTGCCCATTATTGCAACAAGTTGAATTTGATACAATACATTTTATATAGGGTGTTTTCTCTATATATTACATTATACATTACTACATTGGCATGATATTTTTCCTTACAATGAACATTAAAAATCTCGCAGGACCAACATTCCTCATGCCCAAGTTTAACAAAAGATATGTTTTCCTCAGTAACAACCTGACGGTATATTTGATATGAAATGCTTATGGACGGGTGCATTTGTTGGAAGGATTTATGCATGTATGCTATCTTAATATCAGATGGAAGATAGCGCCTGTTTGGAGCATGCGCCCTCCGGTAATGGGATATTGTTGGACGGAATGAATTTATGTGGTCAATAATGACGGTACGGTCGATTTTTTTATTTGGATTAAGTCTTGGTTTTTTTTAGCTTGGTAAATCGCAGTTCCATCATTTTTGGCTGAGGTTATGTGTCTTAGGAATCTATGGTCATGAGAGTCATATCCGAGAGTACCCAGGAAGAAAACTTTATACACTTGCTGGGAGTTGACTTTCTCGGTGGCTCTGCACAAACAACAACAGTTCTTCTTTTTATAGGAACTCGCCTCACATGATTCAGCAAAAAATTTTGTTGGATATCTTTAGTTGATTCCCAATATTACTGATTAGTAATCTTTCAGGATTAAACTTGGAACTACATTTAAACACACATTGCGCAGAACAAGAGGATTTTACTGCATGTTTTAATATTTTTTTTCTTTTCTTTGCGCTGAGATAAGGGAACATCAAATTTTTTGCGCTTCCTAAGAGTTCCGTTCTTTGTATATTTTTTCGAAACCTCCGAAATAGTTACATCTATTAATTCTTCTACTATTAACGAAACAATATGAAAATAATTGTCTTCATTGGTTGAGTTCAAAAACTGGTTTTCATTATGTAACTTATCTGAAATCAGTGGTTTATCGTGTGACTGAAAAGCGTCTGCATTATTTTCCGAATGTGATCCGTTCTGAAGTAAAGCTTCCTCATGAGAAACCACTGGAAGCACTGTTACATCACAGTTTAAAATTTTATATTGAGAATGAATCTGAATTTTAGCTTTTTTACTCCGTAAAGTATCTTAGTCGGCCTCCGCTTCGGGTTCGTAATCGGAATCTAAGTCATCATAATTTTTTTTTGGTTTCTTTTTGTTATTTGGTATGCTAAACCGCTTTTTTAAGTCTTTATTTAAAATAGCTAACATCTTTTTGCTCCTTGACAGATTTTCCATATTGTAACCTAAAACAATAAGGAATAACCACTATAAACAGAGTAAATAACTATTAATACTCCCCACAGTTTATATATTTTTTTTTTAGTCTAGAGGAGAAAATATCAATATTTGTATATAAATATATATATATATATATATATATATATATATCAATTTTTCCTGCGTATTTTTTTCTGTGTATGTTCTATATTTTAAGGTTTTATTTATAGACAGTTTTTCTTGGGTCTTACTTGTAGAGCATTGTACTTTAAAATAAATAAACTAAATAAATAAATAACGCAACTTTAAAAATAATTTTGTATGTCGATATATTAAAGATTAAAATGAAATAGGTACTCCTTTTCATAATTTTATTGGAAGCTTAAAAATTACAATTTGAATCATTTATTTATTATTGTTATTTCATAGAAAATCTAGGCATAAGAACTTACCTATTTATCAATTATACAATAAACCATAAAATAAATAGTATTGAAACCAGCACGTCACTTTAAACAATTGCAAAAACAGTCCCAAACTTGTTGAAAAATAACGAACATCTGATCTCCGCGACATTCGAATTCAACTACATGTCGACGTGTAAGTGGGGTAATGGCGCCAAAATCAGGTGATTTATGTTGGTTACGGCAAAAATACTTATAAACTGTTTATGGAACGCATATTTATTTTAAGGAATTTTGCCGTATTCGACATATACGGCTTTTGTATTTAAAAATATTGGTTTACGGCATAATTCTTAATTAGAAGGAGTATAAAATGCATATACGGCAAAATAAAATTCAGCATAACTCAGTTAATACTTTAAATACGGCTTTCCGGCTACCGGCAATAATAAAATAATGGATTGTTTTATTAGAAAATGCCGTAAGCTGAAAAAAGCAAAATTGTTGGTTATTTTGCCGTATTCGACATATACGGCTTCTGTATTTAAAAATATTGGTTTACGGCATAATTCTTAATTAGAAGGAGTATAAAATGCATATACGGCAAAATAAAATACAGCATAACTCAGTTAATACTTTAAATACGGCTTTCCGGCTACCGGCAATAATAAAATAATGGATTGTTTTATTAGAAAATGCCGTAAGCTGAAAAAAGCAAAATTGTTGGTTACGGCGTTTTCGTTAGCCACGGCAGTGTACTAGTCTACAATTTTTGTCAACCATTTTTTTACTTCCTTATATAACAGCCCATATATTGTTAATTGCTAAATACGGGACCGATTTTGGGTATTAAGTTGTCTATCTATATAACCTTTATCTATGTTGTGCCTACTACAAGAAAATATTAGTTGGCTTTTTTTTTGACGATTTAGAGTCCCTAAAATACAAAAACATATTTTTAGATAAAACCTATATGACGATGGTGTGTGTGTCAATAAAAACAAACAAAATTTGAACGAACAATAACTTGAGAAAGGTCAAGCCGATTCGTTTCTAATTTGCACAACAATAAGCTAGAATCAATGTCTCGCAGAGTCTATAAGAGTGTAAAATATATATTCTTGAGAACAAATAAATTGATAACAAACTATATTTTGAGTACAAATAAAGCGATAACAGTCAAATTGGTAACATAAATAATTGGAATAAATGTTTTAGCATAAAAAAATTGTGAAAGTCTTTGGCGTAGATACCTGATTTTATTATTTCGATTATATATATAGGGTGTCTCGCTTAGAATGAATACAAGTGGATAATCTCGGTTATTTTTTAACCGATCCTTCTCATGGGGCAGGCCAATGATCTGTCATGTCTTACGATAGCATAGGGTAAAATCGCAGAGTTTGTTAAGAAATAAAATCATATCAAATTAAAACTTTCTATATGACCTAAAATGTTTATATAAAAACGCTAAAATAGTAAAGGTTTGGCGTCACAGAAACATATACCATATTTGGTTTACAATATTAATTTGAAAATTAGTACACATATAATAAATAATAAAATTAGTATTTTATTTACAATAAGATCATTTGTTTATGTTTACTTAAATTAATAAAACATGCAATTTATGAGGTATGTGTTTTATCTACAATAAAAATGATAGTTGATCAATAGGTACTAACAAAGATGAACTAACTACACAGTCGAAGCATTGCATCGACCACCTATCAAAAAAAATTCTTTTAAATTTAAAAGTCTAGAAACTCCTGAATATTATAAGATTCTAGGTTCACAAGGTTGTTTAAAATATTTTTCTTGTATATTCTGAAATCCGAGCTTAACAAACTTTTCATACTTTCTGGCATTTGATTACAAAAAATTATGCAATTATATAATGGAGATATCTCAAATAAAGTTAGCCTGTGAATGGAAATATGTTAATTAGATCTTCTGGTCTCGTAGTGCATATTGGTCTTCCGAATATTTGGTGTGCTTATACAAGAAAATGAGAGCTTTATAAATGTATACAAAATTAACAGTTAATATATTGACTTTCGAGTTCTGTATGTTTCATTGTTCAATATTTTGAGTATGGTTTCAGGTAATACAGACAAATTGGGATATTTTGGAGCTTTGAGAACCACATTGGTATCAACAGCGTAACTTATTAATTTGTAATAATCAAAATTAAACGACATGGAGACATCATTAAGAAAAATAATAAATACTCAAAGGCCGATTATGCTTCATTGGGGAATTTCCAGCCTGACCTCAAAAATATTACTAAATAATACTTGGTTCCATTTCTAGTAACCCCTGCTTCTTGTCAGACAAGTACGATTTAAACCCACTCACATGTACAACCTCTAATGTCATATCTCTGGGATTTCATCCAGATGTCCAACTTGACCATAAAAAAAATAGATAACTTGCACCTTAAATGCAATTTCAAAACGAACTCTAAGGTCGTAACCGTTGTAGAAGGGCGTGACATAGACATAACAAGGCATTGGACTGCTCTATTTTTGGTGTGCTTATGTGAAGATAATTTAATTTAAAAGGCGTGTGATTATGTTAAGAGACGTATATTTCAACCGTAGTCAAGTTGCTATACCTCATAGAGTTACGTCTTCATAGAGGCCGAAATTATATATTTTCAAGAGTAAACTCCCATTAGGAAAGAGTTTATTTAAAATCAGCTTTAGATTGTTCACCACCTAGAACTTTCAAATGCCAAGTTGCCAAAATGCCTTAACATATTGGATTCGGCGCATTTCTGCATGTCTTTTCGAATTACCGTTCTCCTTTGCATATCTGAAACGATTTTCGAAATATCTTCAAAATTTTATATGTAAATTTGATAGCTCATGTCTTTTTTTGATTAGGTTATGAACTCTCCACAGAGTTTTAAGCTTTAAATCGACAGAGAAATAATTAAATTCATAATAATAATTCTATCCTGTAAAAACTGACTTGGCCTATGAAACTTCTGATAATCTAAACAGGATACTTTTAATGAATACCCCCGTATGCACTAAAAAGGTTTAAAAGTTAGACCAGCTCTAGTTGCCATGGTACTTAAAACTCTTAGTTCGCCAGTTATGTTTCGCTTATGTCTCTGTCATTTTGTAATTGTGACTGTTAGAAAAATGATTTGTTCAATTCTTGATAATGTGATCTTAAACCTATAACTGTCAAGTTAGACCTGGTCCAAATTTAAACCTCTTTCGTGAATACGGATGTAAATATTTATTTAAAAAAAGCACGTTTGACAGAACTTTATAAGCAAATATTTACTTTATCAATATTTTTATTTCTTCATCATGGATCTTTAAAATTAAATTATGTAATTTAGTTAATAATATTAATATTATATGTTTCTAGGCTTGCATATAACAAAAACGAAAAACCTTGCAGTAATTTTGAGAAAAACTGTTGTTTAAATCAGATATTTCTACATAAAATTTTGGCGTCAAACGTCAAATGACAATTAATTATGTGTTTTTTTTGTTACTGGAAAATGGCAACAAATTGAAAGTTTCAAATGTTTTAACGGCAGAATAGTTTGAAAGTCACGAGTAACTTGTAAAATAAATCTAAGAAACTTGAACATACTTAATACCGAAGCGGTCCCTAAAAAATATCCTGCCGTATAAGGGTACCATTCCAATACACCAATCATGAAAAAGTCGAAGTTCCATTGTAGATCAAAGCAGATATTTTTAGTAGATATATTAGAAAGCGTTTTCAAATCGTAAGCAAAAAGCAGAAAGTATTTCGAAACATCATGTATTTTATCGGTAATAAATGGAGGGAACAAAATGGGGACAAAAATAGATCTCTGCGGGGAACTCCTGAGTTTGCCATATAATCGGCTGACTTGACACCATCAAAAACCGCAAACTGCTTTATGTCCTGCAAATACGAAATAAAAAACAAAAGTAAATTTTTTGAAAAACCAAAGTTTTGCAATGTTTGTAGTAAAATAATGCTACCAAGTGGAATAATCGATTTAGTTCCATTGAATAATGCGCACCAAGTTGCTAGATTTCGGTTACTAATACTGTTGTAAACGCAAATAAATTCCGGTGATTTGATTAGTTGCTGTTGACGAGAGACTAAGTATTGTATTTGAATCCTCATACAGGACTTTTATACGTTTTTTTAACAAAACCTATAATTTAAAGAAATGCTGATTAAGTTAGGTTAAGAATTGTTAGGTTCGCTGTAAAGAAAGCACTCGGTAGGTAGCCGTATATTTATGACAGGGGATATAGCTTATATATAGCGCACTTAGGCGAAAAATGACCGGAATTTGGCAAAGAGCGCCTGAACAGAAATGATATTTACATACTTGATAAATTATTTTGCAATTGACAATGATCGATGAAAAGTAAACAAAGTAGGTATTTTCCTATTTCATGTTATTTTATAGATGAAACAGCTTTTTTTCTATGGTTTAGATTCGGTAGAAGTGTTTATTGAGTCTGTTTGATACATGAACTTATGCTATCAAGAGATTATGGACTGGGCATTACATTAACCAGAAACTCCGGAAGCGAAATCTTGAATTAGAAAAAGAGAGATATTTCTAAAACATCAATTTTAGTTTGCTTAATATATTATGTTGGACCTAAAGAAGAATTTAAGGACAATGGCTATTCGCCCAAATTATAAAAAAGCCTGCTATCCAGTGAAAGCTAATTTAAAATTTGGACATTGATTACTTAAGTATATTCTAATTTTGTGTTTCATTTACGGTCTGAAAACTGTAAGTTGGAAATAAAAGTGTTAAATACTTTTTAATGTTATTTATTAAATGTCTATTTATCGAGTACCTACCTACTCAGTTGGTAGGAAGTAAGTTTTGTATCCACGAATTTTGAGAAATAAACTCTTCTTGCTCACTGGAAATATTTTCTGGTGTGGGATTTTTTGTGCAATTCTCCAAAGTTTTTAGATTATGACTATTTATATATATATATATATATATATATATATATATATATATATCTTCACAACTGCGGGTAGCGTCCTTAAATTCGGGTTAAAAATGTAAATATGCAAGCCACGTCACTGTCAGATTCTCACATAGCTGCTGAATGTTGCATATCTGTTTGTTGTTAATTTAATTATCATTACCTATAGGGCTCGTTATAAATAAATATTGATTGCTAATGAATAATAATTGTAAATATCACTATTCGTTTTTAAATTTTAGTCAATAATAGTTGATACTAAAAATCGATAAAAATGCGCTCTCACACATCTTTATCAAAAGTTCTTGGCCGGAAAAGATATATGTATAATAGCAGAAATATATAATTTCTGCAGGTGCAAAACGGCCTAAAAGAAGAATTGCTTTCGATTATGTCACACGGTACCCTCCTGCGATCATGATTTCTGGGCCTCTACCCTCATCAGGCAGACTTGTACCCAGGGAGATCTGAAATAACAGATTGCTCGATATGACAAAATCGAAAACGAAACGTCTATCATACTGAAACAGTACTACAAGTTAAATGTAACATTTAGCACCACCTATCGGGGCTCCGCTGATTTCCGGCTGCAAACCCGTAGGTAATTTAAAAAGCATGCACTAGCACCATCATGCTAGTGCATGCTTTTTAAATTACCTACGGGTTTGCAGCCGGAAATCAGCTGAGCCCCGATAGGTGGTGCTAAATGTTACATTTAACTTGAGTACTGTTTCAGTATGATAGACGTTTCGTTTTCGATTTTGTCATATCGATACTAAAATATATTTCTGCTATTCTTTTCCGGCCAAGAACTTTTGATAAAGATGTGTGAGATGATTTTTAGACGTGGTGCTAGTGCATGCTTTTTAAATTACCTACGGGTTTGCAGCCGGAACTCACCGGAGCCCCGATAGGTGGTGCTAAATGTTACATTTAACTTGTAGTACTGTTTCAGTATGATAGACGTTTCGTTTTCGATTTTGTCATATCGAGCAATCTGTTATTTCAGATCTCCGTGGGTACAAGCCTGCCTGATGAGGGTAGAGGCCCAGAAATCATGATCGCAGGAGGGTACCCTGTGACATAATCAAAAGCAATTCTTCTTTTAGGCCGTTTTGCACCTACAGAAATTATATATTTCTGCTATTATCAATAACAGTTGCTTAACTTTGTGGATACAAATTAACTTTTGTCAACATGGATTGCTCATGTGCAGATTATCCTCACTCATAATTATATGATGACAGTAGTGCGCCAACAAGATTCCGAGTCTATATTAAAACAACTGTACCAGAAACTGAAATCTCGCCACCAAGTTGGTAGCTGTCAATTGCCCATAAGCACTACTGTGTTGCGTAATAACTTTTCCGTAACTTATGATTTGTTTAAAGCATTTTATAAAATCACGTTTTATCACGTTCAAGAAAATCTTTTATATAAAAAGAGCGTTTAAAAGAGAAAAGCAGCATTGTTTGGCTTCTTATTTCATTCCAAGTAGGAATAACAAAATAGTAAACGCGTATCGCACGGAACACGGTAAACCACTTACACCACCTGCTTTGGAGGTATGCACGGGACAAAAAATTGCCTACGTGCCGGCCATATCTTGTGCTTTGTCGAGCACCGACTTCACAAATTAGGAGAGGCTTGTTTGTTGCTTTGACACAACCATTAACTTCCTGTTTACAGGCTTTATAAGATTAGCCGAAAAGTTTTGAAATTTTTACTTCCATTAATTTTGTTTTACAAAATATTCTTTCATTTTTAGTTAACTAAACATAACCTTTTGTGGGACTGTGTTTGTGTAAATCATTTAAAATAACACTGAAAGGTATCAATTTTTCTACCCTTCTGAATGATTGTGGGATTTTATTGCGTAATAAAAATAAAGGCATATATTTGGGTTCTAATTAAGTTGAGCCTAATATCTATGAAAATAGAATCTTAAGTACCATATTATGAAATAATTAGAGAAAACCACGAGGGCGTTTTACTTCTGAATCAAACATGGATAAGAGTTAGACCAGGTCTAGTTGCTATGGTACTTAAAACTCTTAGTTCGCCAGTTATGTTTCGCTTATGTTACTGTCATTTTGAAACTGTGAAACTTAGAAAAATTATTTGGTCAATTGTTAAAAATGTCATCTCAAAACCAATAACTGTCAAGTTAGACTTGGTCAAAATGTAAACCTCTTTAGTGAATACAGGAGGAAATGTGCTTTGAATAGCTGCGGTAATAGTTTTGATAACTTTAGTGTAAGCTTTCTTGGATTTGTGACTGTAAAATAAACGATCAATTTCTTTTACATTAAATTATCAATGAAATATCATTTACTTTCCTAGGTGAACAAATATAAAAGAACAGTGCGTATTAGAGAAACATTTCACGACACAACGAAAATATTGCTAAAAATAGGTTTGTACGTTTTCCATTTGCACTTAGAAATTTCGAATTTTTTCGTGGGGTTATTAATTAGCTACACAAGACATCTCAAATAAATTTAAAATATTTTTAGACTGTATTTTCAAAATTTATCCGAAAGAATTAGAAATATCCATGGAAACAGACAATACCGGCTTTTTGGTATATAACGAATTAACACCCTTATTTTGACAAAAGTGGAGCGATTAGTCGGTGACATTTTAAAAGTGACTTAGTCGGAACGGCAATTATTTGCCAATGTAGCGATCAAAGTTACCTTTTTAGTAACTCTCCTGGCTTCAAGGAAGAATCCAGATCTCTGAGTCAAAATAGCAGAGATCATTTTCATAATTAAAAAATCCCTCTAGGGGTAATTTTAATCTCGAAGATCACTAGTTATGAATGAGCCAGATCCGCGACAATGCAGTGTTAAACAAGATCTTGTCTTAGTTTATAAAGCATTTTTTTTATCTACCTACGTCCTAAGCAAGAACCTTGCTTCCATTCACGATCACCTCTTGGCTAAATACTTTTTGGATGTGGCTACATTCATATATTTCAAGTACAGTGAAATTTCTGTTAGCTTCCTCACAACGATTCCGGGCAAAATTTAAATAAATGTTCTATTAATATTTGCAATTTTACTTGACAACCATGGACAATAAAGATACGAAGACTATTAAACATTTACCTCGGAAAACCCAAAAACTGGTACTCATAGAACAAGGTAGGTAGGTAAAATTTAAATGTTCTTTATATTTTGTCCAAATTTTGTTAATTTAGTCACGGTTTTGGGCAAAATTTTCAAATAGAAAACATTCAAGTTAATGACATTTTAAAGAAAAAAGTCGAATTAAGAAAGTTGCATAATGAAAATGGAAACCTACAGCAAAAAAAAAAGTTAAAATTGAAGGTGCTGCCATCGATTCTATAGGGTACGAGTGGTTTTGCAAATTAAAGAATAAATTCTCTTTCAATTCTGAGGAACATTTGAAAATTTAAATTTAATTTAACATCTTTTTTAATTTTCGTGACAAGAGAGATTTTTAATTCGTTTATGTCTTTTAGTTAATAATAAAAATTGCCGTTTTAATTTCAAAAAACACGAAACTCGTATATGTATCAATTTTTTTTTCATTAAATTATTATATTTTTTACGTGCTTTGTATAATAAGTCTGAATATAAAACTTTACATTTTGCTTTAAATTAAAAATCTTATCCACATGCAAATGAAAATATATATCTAAGGTGGCGCCCCTTTTTGTCCCTGTATAATAAAAAAACCGCTTGTAAAGCAAGAATGGAGGTAAAATTATCCGTAAATGCCCTTTAAAATTAAGCTGAAATATTTTAAATTTTATTTCTTTACTGATAATAAGGCAGAAACCATATTAGGAGAGAGAGCCAGTTTTAATACTAGAATTGAACCCAGCATTATATTTTGATTTTAAAAATGTTGCAACGAAAATTTAATAATTAACTTAATTTTTTATTAGTGTCTATTTACTAAAGGAAATAATTAAAAATACCTTTTTGCTTTTTTTCTATACAACTAAACTGCACAATCTTTATTAAATTTTTTTGCCACTACTAAATGGAGCTGAATGAGGTTTTCATAATCTTTTTCAGGGTGGTTTAAGTACTAAAACGCTTGTAAGGGACTTACACAGTAATAGAAAATATACGGTAAAACGTGAATATCTGACAAACAACTTTATTACTTGTATGGAATAGAATATGGGCGATAATAAATAATGTAGTTGTATTGGTGAATTGTTATAAAAAGCAATATGCAGTGTGTAACAAAAGTCTGGATAGAAATGCGATGAACCTGCGGGTGATATTTTCAACATTGACAAGTTTACCGTTTTTCAGTAATTGATAGAAACTTTAACTTTTAATTGGAATAATCTGTATTTGGTTACATTTTCCGACTCTAACTACTAAACATGTTTCCTAAAATACATTTAATTCTTAAATTTAACTCTTTTTGAGTAAAAGATCTTTTTTTTAATTATTAATGTCATATCATCTGAAGACCAATCAGCTCTTAGAATACTATGTAGCTTAGAGTCAATAGCTATTAAAACACCACCGCCATCATGTTTGGTGAATAGAATGGAGTCAATTCGATCACGTCGATAAACATTATAAATATCAGAAAAACACTCTGAAGAAGAAATCTCGGGATTAGGCCAAGTTTCAGTTAAACATAAAATATCGTGATCACAATTTAAAGAATTTTTATATAAATATTCTAATTTGGTTTTCAATCCAGGAACGTTTTGATACAGAAAAGAAACAGACATACGTGAAAAAGGTTATTATAAATATTAAGTAACATAGTCAGCTACACATAGGATATTTACTTACTACACCACTTGAAACCAAACATATTTCTTAAAATACTTAAGTTTAAAATGTATAGCTTGAACTAGTCCAAATAAAAATATTTCTACATACTGTCTTGAGTTCTTTTATATCAGTTTAATGACTATTTGTATACTTACATACATCATCTAGTTTTTTAAGATTTTTTTCAAATAGCAGTTTGGTATGCTAATCCTAACGAACTACATAATTGTCTCATTATACAGTGTGTATCAGCCAAATGGAATAAATTCGATAATAAATAAATGAGGACGTGTTCGGAAAAACGCTTGGACCCGTCGATTGCTATTTTTAGTTGCTCATTTTCTCCAATAAAAACTTTTTATACAGGGTGTGTCCTGTAACAGTGGTCAATGCCAACTTTCTTATTTCAAATGCAATACCCCGGATATTATTTAATTTTTGGATTCTTTAGGAGATTCTAAACATATTTTATGTTCAATGTCCTATACCTATCTTCAACTATTTCGGCAATATTAAGTGTTTTCAAATTTATTTTTATTTTATTTATTTCGAATTTATTATTATTCATGAAAGTGGCTCTGGTTACTGAACTATTTATTTGATTACAAAAATTCGCTACAACAAACTCAATACTTATTTACCATTTAGGTCTTCATATTAAGAATGTAAGCAAAAACCATTTTAGCGTTCCTTTTTATTGATATGGAACAAAAAGAGCCAGTTTTTAGGTTTTGTTTACTTTTGTGTAAAATGCCTGGCCTTTCTCTTTGCAAGACAGTAGTTGTCAGTGTCAGTGTCATAGTCTTTTGAATTTCGTTAACTGCATAATACCTAATATAATCAAAAATGGTTCATTTAACAGAAATGCATAAAATAACAATTCTACAAATGATTGGTTATGGAGATAACACACGAACACAAGTGGAAGTTGCTCGCTTATTTCATGAAAAATTTCCAAATTTGCCGCATATATCCCAAGGGACAATTAGTAAAATAGAAAAGCAGTTTCGCGAGCTTGGACATGTGAGGCAGATAAAAAAAGCAGCTGCCAATTCAATAAATGATGATACTAAATTGGATATTATGCTTGAGTTTGAGGAAAACCCACATATTTCTAGTCGACAAGCCGCCGCAATGTTCGATATTAGCCATTCGTCGATTATTCGAACATTAAAAGAAAATAAAATGCATCCCTATAAAGTGATACCAACTCAGGAGCTCGTGGAAGACGATTATGATAGGAGAACTTATTTTTGTGAACAAATGATGGCTATGATAGATAACAATGTTATTCAATTAGAACATGTTTTGTTTTCGGATGAGTGCACCTTTACACTTCACGGTCATGTAAATCGTCAAAATTGCCGCTATTGGTCTAGGGAAAATCCTCACTGGATCAGCGAAGAACATACTCAATATCCTGAAAAGGTTAATGTTTGGGCAGGAATTGTTAGGGATCATATCATAGGCCCCTTTTTCATTGACGGCAATTTGAATGGCGATAATTATTTAGCACTGCTCCAAAATAATGTCGTGCCAACTTTGACAAATTTGTATCCGGATCCAGCAAACCCACAAGTTCCAGCGAATATGATATGGTTTCAGCAAGATGGAGCACCGCCCCATTACCAAATTAATGTCCGGCAGTACCTCAACGGAATATTTCCAAATCGGTGGATAGGGAGACGAGGATCGATAGAATGGCCAGCGCGATCCCCTGATCTGACGCCATTAGACTTTTTCTTATGAGGACATATTAAAAATGTTGTATACAAAACTAAACCCCTCGACTTAGCTGACTTAAGAAGACGAATAACGCTTGCGATTAGATCGGTCACGCCTGAGATGTTAAATAACGTTAGAAGAAATTTCTATTTAAGATTAGGAATTTGCCAAGACGTTCGCGGCGAGCATATTCAACAGTTCCTAAATTAACTTTTTTATACATTATGAAGAAATAAATAATTTTATTTTTTTAATCTTAATTTTTGCAATAAATTTGAAAACACTTAATATTGCCGAAATAGTTAAAGATAGGTATAGGACATTGAACATAAAATATGTTTAGAATCTCCTAAAGAATCCAAAAATTAAATAATATCCGGGGTGTTGCATTTGAAATAAGAAAGTTGGCATTGACCACTGTTACAGGACACACCCTGTATAAAAAGTTTTTATTGGAGAAAATGAGCAACTAAAAATACCAATCGACGGGTCCAAGCGTTTTCCCAACACGCCCCCATTTATTTATTATCGAATTTATTCCATTTGGCTGATACACACTGTATATGTATCACTAGAAAACTAAATAATACATACCCGCACTTCAAACGATATATAAGTTTATTCCAATAAACAACTTAACGATCTGCAACTATTATACGTCCAATGTTCGACGAAAACACACAATACGTATGAAAAAAATTACAGAAATAGATTTAACCTCTATCTTCGTTCGCTCGACTTCCGCTCGAACCACCGAGCTAAACACACGTACCCGGAAAGGCTCCCTGACGGCAGGAAAAAAAGTGCTGTTTTTCGTGGTGTTTCGAGGAGCAGTCCAACGACCGTTGTGGAAACATCACTGAGGGGACGTCCTACATAACGTGCCAATCGCTACGAGGCGGAGAGTCCTAGGGAATGTGAGAATTGTGTTCTCTTCCTCTGCACAGGCTTATCAAATAAATCAACCAGAAAGTTCCACGGGAATGGGTAAGTTCGGCGTCGCTTTGAGAAAAGGATATACGTCAAAATCAGTAAAAGTCCTATGAGTTAACCTTGTGATAGTGGAAACAATGTGCCTTTTCAAAGGAATAAATATTTAGATTAGGAAAAAATCTGAGACAAAATTCTGGATTATCCAGGGGCAGTAGGCCCCACATTCGAGATGTTCCAAATAAACAAGTTCCTGGGTAAATGCTTTCGGCGAAGCCCACAACCAAAAAAAACAGCAGCAGCAACCGCAAAAAACAAAACTGATAAACAAGGTCTAGGATGATTTCATAACTAATAGCTCTTTAAGCGATAGACGTATTTCCGTCTGTTTTCACGGTAATCATAAAAGAATATAGAATTATGGCCGATACATGAATTCCGTTAACAAATTTCAGAAAAGGTGAACTGTAATTTTTTGAGGCCTTTACGCAATTAAAACATGGCTAACCTGTCATTTTAATCGGCCATGGGTTTGCCTCACAATAGACGTCATCAAAACTTGCGCATAGGCACACCTTGTTTTCTTCCCACCATTGTTATTACTTTCGACAGTTTTAGAGGCAAGTTTCACTCCAAACAAATTTCCTGAATCTTGATGGTGTAGAAATTTCAAAAGCTTCCTCATGCAAAGGATTAAGAGCATTAAAATTTAAGTGGTGAAAAGATACTATATCTAACAGTAAATATTCAATGGAACAGCCATACGTCGTCGTTGTGAAAAAAATCCGGTTTTTTGTTCTCATTATATTTATATATCTATTAGATTACAGCTACTTTATCATGCCTGAAATTTGTTTTTGGTATAAATGAATATAAGAGATTTTAGTAAGATGAAGTTTAGCTAAATTTTCATTGAATGTTTATACAAACGAAGTATGTATGATAATTTTATAAACAAAGCGTTTTGTGTGGATTATGTACAACGGAATAGATATTTGGGAAAAATTTATATAATTTTCTATTTTTATTCTAATATAAACCAAATTTATGGGGTATTTGTGAATATTTGGTCAAGTACCTACAAAGGGTTTCTATATAAGATATAAATTAAGTTTGTCTTGGTGGTACCCCTTATATAAAAGTTCTTGGCAGCAAAAGCGAATCCCTGCCATAATTATCGAATTACCAGAAGCCGCTGCAGATAACAAATAAGACATATCAACCAAAAATTTAGAGTATATAGATAATTTTTAATTAGGTACTTAGGGGTTTGGACTAAAATGTTGCAACATTAAATATTAAATGGCCCTTATCCTTACACATAATCTGACAAAAAATTGATAATGCAATTAGGTAAGAATTCCCACCGCTGACTTGTAAACTATTTTATTCGTACTACTAATATTAATCTAAATACTATGTTTATCTCAATTTTAGATACAGATATTTAGTGCTGTAGTGAAATTTGTGTATGTTAAAAATGTATACAAAGATTTACAGACAAACTAACAAACAAAAGATTTGTATCGTAACGTAGTTGTAGTAGTTTTGGGGTCTTATGAAGACACCAGTGGTGGTGAAATTATTTTAAAAATCCATTTGTTGCTGCATAAGAACAGATTAAAAACACTCCAGACAATTCTCCAGCAGTTTGTGAAAACTTAACAACCATTGCTGCACTATGTAAATAATACTAATGGTACCCATTTTCTAATTTTAACTCATTCAAAAGCTTTGGTTTTCCGGTCAGCCCGATAAAACAATAATAATAGTTATACATTGGTTTTTTTTAAATAACCACAAAAAAGTAATATCTTATTTCTAAATCAAGTGTAATGATCTGATCTAACTAGCGTTTAAGATATTAATTCGTATAATTTCCAGAGAGTATAATTGCATTGTCAAAATAGTCGTAAATTTTAAAATGGCCCTAACTCCAAAGCCCCTGAAAGTTAATCCCATGTTATATACAACTTTTTGCTCAAAATAACTGTATTTTTGCCAGTTAAAAAATGTGTAGTAATTTTTTTTGTATAAAAGAGGTATAAGAAAAATAAGTGATGGACTATTATAGTATTTGGCGTTCAGAATCCGCTTGCGTTCATCTGGACAAGTTGTAGACTAAAATATTTATTAAGGATTAGCTGTTAATTGAAACGAATTTTACCGTTTTTAATTTAAAATTAGACCTAGAAAAATATAGACCTGTAAAAGGTGTTTTTCCATTTCACAGTGGTAGTATGTAAAAAAAAAGCTACCAGGTACACTCTTTTACAAGCTGAACACACATATTCGTGTAAAATAATTTAAATTTTTTTTGAGAAACCGCATAGGATATGTTAATCCAAATATGTCTAAAAAACTATACCTTCCAATTTAAAATAAACAAAAAACTCCATCTTTTGTGTTAAATCTTTTCTATTCGATGGTCAGTTGTTTCGCTGATCATATTTATAAATGATCCAGAAAAATCCAAAAAACCTTCATATTCAACGTTTTTTTTTTTATATATTTATAAAGAAAGAAGTTTTTAGGTATATTCACTTTCATTTTAATAACCCTTTGCGTGTAGTTTAACTCTTAACTATAAAAGTGACATTAACACGTTACTCCCACCTCTACTGTCCAATGTGTTACCTTCTCTGAATATACCTTAAAACCAATACTTTATAAATTAATCCAGAAGAGAAACTGTCCTGGACAAAACCATCAGGTTGATCACATTATCTTGGAAACCCATTTTTATTGTCGATTGTAGGCCTGCAGCTAATGCACGAGTAGTCGAAGATTTATCAAACGAGATTCAAGAGTTAATCGATATCAGGTGAATTGCTTTTAGGAAATCGAGATTCACTTGGTTTCTTTTGGCTAATCGGCAGAGAAGTTAAAACTATTCCTAAAAGCATTGACCCATATTACAAGTACACACACGATTTATGAAAAAGCGATAAAGCATTAGGAATTGAATTGTCGGGAACCTATAAGATTTCCATAAATCAGCAATCTGTATTAAAATGGCTTCGAGAAATCCCAATGTTTATTTTACATTAGATTTTCGCAGCCAAGGAATAAACTGTATTTTTTTAACAATTTCAGTTTCAAGGTAAATTTGGAGATGACAGAATATAAATATCTAGGTCGAAAAAATCTTCATTCACTTAATATTCCGACTATTGGCATAAACGAGGGTTTGATGAAGTAACAACGGTATAAATATTTTATTTTCACAAAACTATATGTAATTATGTACAAACAATATAATTTTTTTTTGTGATTTGCATTTCAAGTATAATTTACTTACGAATTTACCTTGAAAGGGTCGAAGTATAATACTAAATACCAAACCAATAATTACAATGAGCCGCAGGTCGGATATAAATACCTAAATTCTGCTCACCAGACCAGCTGATTCAGTGCTTTGGTTTCGTGCATCAATGAAAATGCCTGGTGCAATCGCCATGTAAGGTCAAAAAGTATTTCCAATTTGACACGGTCCAAGAACCATGATACCTTAGTTGACTCTAGCCGTGGAAACTTTGATGTGTACTTACAATCAATTTATATCTAAAAATAGATAAAAAAATTACTACAGTTGGTAAATTCGTCACCCAATTTTTGATAAAATAAAACATAAAAAAATCTTCCTTTATACAACATTTCAATATGTTATGTATAAGTTTTATATTATGCATAGATTTGTGTCGACCTAACCAACATGAAACACACTAAAATAACCGATTTTGAGCAAATGTATTCAAAGTCCTTTATTGAGAAAAGAATCGTACTACTAGGTAAAGGTACTGCTGGTACAGTCAATCCCTCCTTACATTGAGAAGTTAGAAGAATTAAAACCCCTAAGAAGCAAATTGGAAATTTAAGATAAAATTTAACAACCAATTTTGATAGGTTTGAAGTTGACAAACGTTTCCGTTGCCCGGAAACAAATTCGGCAGTCTAGTTTTTGTGCCTACATGTGTGGTACACAAATTAGGTGAAGCGGCAAATATGGAACCTATATTATGAAAGGGAAGTTTTTTATAAAATGAACTATTTTAAATAAAAGCACAGTTTAAGAAAGAAACAGTTCTCTCATTCCTGTTGTGCTCCCAAAAAAGCCGGCTTTTTTGCGAGCGGTCGTAAATCAAAACGAACACCTGCAGCTAACAGCTAGATGCGAGGTATACGAGGCCGCGCGTTATTTTATCGCAATGAATACATCTACAAGGAACGATCAATAACCGTATTAGTTACTTTAGGTATTCATTTTAATATTTAGAGTAGTAGATGTTTAACTTAATAAAAGGTTACCTTATGGACTAAATTTGATAGGTATTAACAACAAATGTAAAATAAAAATTTATTAATTATATTTGTGAAATGATGCAAAGAACTTCCAACAATTCATTTATTCTAATTTAAATTAGAAAAATTATCCAAACGACAATCAATACCGTCTCGACAGGATATCAAAATCGATTGTGCTTCAAAAACATTCTACCAATTTCTTAGAAATAGAGAATGAGAATACATGTTCCCTAAAAAAAGCATAACACTTAAATGGCTAATTCTTAAAACTAATAGTCGTAAATCTAATAGGTGGTGTAACGGGAACTGGGTCTCATTGGGCGTGGATATCAAATGTTCAAATTCCAAGGGGATGATTGCTCACATATACGTAGAAACTAGATTATTTCCAACGAAAATCAATGTTTAAAAAAAAAACTGAAATTATCCACAAGATTAAACTGGTCTGCATTTAATAATCCAAATCAAGAGCAAGTGTCTTCCCTTTTTCTCAAGACCATTTCTACATTCTAGGTATTATCTTACATTCTCCAGAAATTATAATCTAATAAGAACTAAAAGGCCCTTGCGCTATAAATACTAGGAAATAAATATGTCAGAACGCACGCAGCTTACAGTACAGATTAGTTTCAACTCTATACCGGGTATCCCTGAGATGTGGCTCATCCTTATGACTTTTAATGTTTTTTTGAGATATGGTGTGTGAATATAAGACACAAATTTGGATTTTTGAACATATTCGTTTGTTTTGAGCCATTTCCGGTTTGACCGGAAATGACGGCAACTTTCGGTTCTTAAATGGGACACCCTATATATTTTTAGTTATTTCGATAGAAAATGGCGTTCTGAGTGCAATGACACCCGATTTCTCAGTTTTTGACAGATGGAGGAATTTTTTATGATATATATTTTTTCAATCTAGCATGCTATGAATCACTTAAATCGGTTCATTTCTCATCTAGTAGTAAGGGAAAAATACAAGCTTACCTCTGTTCATCTTAAAAACTATTTTATGCCCGTTTGAAATAAGCAAGTAGTATAGCAGGGGCGGTCCTGCGACACCTCGATGGCATCTTGACCACCGATCGGTCCCAGGAGCTCTTCGGCTCACCTGCCTGCAAGAAGTGTTTACCTGTCACTTTTGTGCACCTGTCTTAAGCGTGACACCTGGTTTGCACAGGTAGGTGTTATTTTTGAAAAAAAACTTCCAAGAAGCGATCTTCGCCGAGACTCGCGTCATCACAAGAGCCTCGCCTCGCCGAATTCCGAGAATTGTTTTTCTGTTAATTAAAATGAATATGTTCGACGTAAGACTAGAGGTCAGGTTCGCAGATAAGAAAAGGTCGAGGATATAGATAAGGAGATGTTTGTGTAGTATTGAGATGAGCAATGTTTGAATAAATACGTAAAATATTTGTTTTTCGAAAAATACCGAGAATAGCTTGTTTTCATGAATGTGTTCGACGACGTAAGACTAGAGGTCAGGTTCGCAGATAAGAAAAGGTCGAGGATGTAGATAAGGAGATGTTTGTGTAGTATTGAGATGAGCAATAATAATGTTTTAATAAATAATATTTGTTTAGAATAATAACGTATACCAGGTGATTAAAAATATGTATAGCACACATAATTAATATATACGTAAGCCTTCTATAAATGAATACAATTTTTATGCCAAAGATGTAATTGTTCAGTTGAAAAAAAATATTAATAAACACTTAAAACATAGAGTGAAGTTATTAAAATTTTGTAATCCTTGTTTAGCGAATTATGTATTTGGTGTAAATAGTATTAGGTCTATGATTTTAATATCAAAATAGAACAATGTAAAAATATGGAAATTAAAATGTAAAAAAAAATTACTACGGTTTATTTTATGTGTTGTTAGTTTTACTTCGTGGGTCTCGTAACTCGAACTATGGCAGGAGAAAATTCAATTTTGTGTCTTGATATCCAGGGATTTAATTGTGCCTCTGGATTTATTCCAAAAGAACTAGCTGTGTATGATGGAACGCGTTGTTCAAATTTTCTTTTCAAACCACCATATAAAAAAAGCATGTTAAAAGGCATGTTAAAGTGCGGAAATTTTTTTTTAAAATACCTCTGGAGAGTGAACCGAAGCTATGCAAGTTTAAGAAAGTTCCCGAATGTCACTTTCACAAGGATCCATATGGCACTACTTGGCATTGTGCATTATCAAACGCCAAGTTGTTATATAATTATAAATATTGTTTTTCTATTTGAAGATAAATAAATTATTTGTAGAAAACATGTAAATAATATATAAAAAATAAAACGTACATGAAACAAAATTATTTTTATTAAGTCACTCTACATTATTTTTATCTATCCAGCTATTATGCTTATCACTGAAACCTAACCATTTTACAAATACTTTATTGTTTTTATGTTTTAACACTTTTTCCTCTAAATAAATGTCTGGTTTTTCTGCATCTTGAAGTAGGTATGTCACTGGATTTGTAAATTGAGCTTTTTTTAATATAAATTCGGTTTGGATTTATACAAATTTGTAGTTATAATGTGTTATGAGTATAGGTTTTTTAAATGACATATTTTAATATTTTATTTAATATTATCAGATGATCCGAAACCTTTATTTTCCCTTAATGTCTCAAAAAAAAAAATACTGTTAGTCGATACAAAAGCGCAATTAATAGATTTTTTTTGATGATGATTTGTGTAATTTTGTCTGATTTACAAATTTTAAATGCGATATTTGGATGATTAAACAAAACTTTAAATACATTCTTGATCAATGATGCCCGCTCCGACTTCGATTCCATATTTGTAGCTTAGGCCCGATCTTGAATGGATTTCAGCGTAGAATCCTTGTGGTATTTCAATTTGTATGCCTGATGATGGTTCAATCTTTTTCTTGATGATGGTTCAATAAATTGTCGGAAATTTGTTTTATTATATGAAAAAAATGGAAATTTAGTTAATATATGGTATATTCAACAAACTTATTAATTTAATACCTGCCTGGATCTTTGGTTTTGTAGTTGTTGTTGATGATGAGACTGATGTTTTATTCGTTCTAATCTACGAAATTCCATTTTTACACTTTTTGAAGCACCTATCGGACTTTGTCGCAGTACCAAATGGTTGGATACGTAACGGATAGGATCATAAGTTTCGAATGTTCCATCTTCATCTTAACTAGAATCCACCAATTGTGATGATGATGGTACTGCTGTTGTTGTTGTTGTTGTTGTTGCCGCTGCTGCTGCTGTCAACGATGACGACGACGATGATGATGGTGCATCAAAAAGTTTGGTTCTTGGTGTCATTTTTTTTTTTGATTTATTCTAAAAAAAATAAAAAAATAGTAATTTTTTTGTATATCCTATTTATTATAATATTTTTTGATATATTTAATTTTTTAGAATATAACCTTTTAATATTGTTGTTTACTTTTTGTTCTAGGTGCTTTAATCGAAACAGATAATAGAAAAATTAAAAAGATGAATATTGTTTTTTTAATTAGGCAAATTTTAGTTTTAAGGAAATCTCCATGGTAAAGTATCTGTATATTTGTAATTGACGATTCTTTTATCATCGTAGGGATTAAGAGCAACTTTTGTCTGATTAAATGTATAAACTTTATGTAATTTTGATACAATCATTTTTTGATTAACATTATTACAAGTATTATTAAAAATACGTTGATAATAGTCATCAAAAGTTATTATTTTAAGTGCAGTTTTATTAATTTCCTTTGCTTTTTTAATAATGTTATAATTTTAAATAAAATTATCAATTTCTTTTAAATCTATTCCTTGATTTTTCATTTTTTTATATCTTTTTCTAATTCCATACTTTATACTTTTATAGAATACGTTTTAGATTTAAGACCTATAAATTCTAATATAATTGTTCCATTTAGTTTATCTTTCATTAATCCTAAATGTTTTGACTTTTTGAGGGCATATTGTATATACGTTGTTATATGGATAATCTAAAGTATCAAATAAATGAATATCTTCTTTAATATGTTGATAGATATCGTCAACGAGAAAAAAATGATATATTAAAGAATCGGTATCTGTATACAAAAGTTTTGTGTTAGATCAAAATTTATTTTTTATATAGTTATAATGAAAGTCATAAAGAAACGTTTTTTTGACAGATCCAAAAAAAAAAAAGCTAAAACCTACAAATATTGGTTTTATTTATTTTTACTTCTAATCATGACATTTCGATAAGAACAATGTCATTAGAAATACAAGTACAACTATTAAAATTTGGTTCTGAAATATAAAAAATTTGCTCCAAATCTACCATTTATGTTTGCGTACGTTTTCTATGGTTTTTCCAAAGAATGCATTATTTAATAACTTAAAAAAAAATTTTCAAAATCGTTTTTACTTTCTTTTCGTAAATTTGTATTTAAATCAATAAAATTTTTTTAACCAACATGTTTGATCAAATTTTAATACTTTATCTATTTCTATAAGTTTTAATCCTAATTGTAAAGCTTGTTTTAAATTTCGATAATGAATTACATAATTTTTTTTTAATAAAAAATGTAGTTAGCAATTTTGGAAGTTTTGATTTTGGTGGACATAAATGTTCCGGACAAAGTGGTAAATCTTTATGTAATTGAAAAAAGTTCTCTAGGATATTCTATATCAACTTCAAATATATATCCAATGGCGCTATCGTCAGCAATATTTAAAATAATATTAGGTGTAAAATTATTTGGATTACCCATTTAAAATTTTTTGAGGTAATGGTAAACTCATTGCTGCACCATATGAATTATTAACATCAAAATACATTAAATAAGATTGAGTTAATTTTGAATCGTAAGATGTTTCCATATATTTATTATTAGCTTTACCATATCTATTCGAACATTGAGATATACCTCCTCGAATACCTCTTTCGATAATAAAAGCATTTCAATGTCAGTTAGTAGTAGTTCTAATTCGATACCCTGTGACAAAACAATTTGATAAGTTAAACCTGGAACTGTATAGGTCCACAATGCATCTAGTTCGTATGTTGTTAGACACATGTCTCTAAAGTTTTCAAAAATATCAGCCAAAAGGAAAAAACGTCAGTTTTAAGGTATAATTCTGAATATTCTTGTAAATTTTTGATATTAAAAGTATTCCAAAAAACGGTTTAAGCAAAACAATATTCAACTTGTGACATATTTTTACCACTAATGGAACTATAAAAAGATTCTATTTTCGGTAATGTTGTGTCTTTTAATTTTTCCCAACAATCTAAATATCCATATGGAAAAAACTCCTTTACGTGATAGTAATTCAAATTCGTTATTTGATGTATAAAAACCCTTAAGAATATTTTTTTGTCATTAGGTAAATAAGAGGATAAATTGTTAATACTGGAAGACATAAATCTATAAGAATCCAGAAATCTAAAATTAATATTTTTATTTTCTATATATTTTGTAAAAGAAATATATCTTTCTTTATTAATGGGTAATAAAATAATTTTTTCCCTTTACATTAAGAGATAACTATCGTAGCTGAGAGAGATTGTGAAATAATACAAGTGTCATGGGGTCAGTTTCGCAGATAACAAAAGGTCAAGATGATTACAATCTTTTCCTGTAAATATTTTAAAATATGATAAAGAATTATTATATTTAAAATAATATGTAATGCTGAAAGCTTTATGTTCTTGATATATTGTAGTGGTAGTAGTAGTAGTAGACTTTGAATTAATTGTGTTTGGATTTTTTCTCTAAAATACTTTCTAAATCAGCATAAATTGCAAAAGAAAATCTTTGTTTAAATTTAAAATTTGTAAATTTTAAAATATTGTTATCTTCAGATGGTAAAGTTATTTTGGTTTTATTCGTAGTTTTACAACAAATTAAATGTTTTTAAAGATTTTCTTCAGTTTTAAAGTGATTTAAACATCTTTCACTAAACCATTTTTTGTGACTTATATTTCCCATTTGTTGGTTTAATACACGTGATAGATCTTTAATTAAAGCAAAATGATATATATTTGTATAGTTATTTTCATCATTAAAATAATCCATTTTATTATTACAAGGAATCATTAATAAATTTATTTTTGGAGAATAATTTTATTGACTTGAACACAGTGGAACAATTTGAGATTTTTTTTTAGTGAAAATGTTAATTAATAATTTATTTAATATTTAAAATTTTAATATATTTTTAATGCATATGGGAAATGTCAATCATACTTTAATACCTCACTAAAATGAGGGTAAGATGATGTTCTGTTTATATTTTTGTTTTTTTTTATCACTTACTGGATATAAAGCACATAAAATTGACCATAAAAATAATATTGATCATTATTTTTAATGTTAATAATTCCTTTGTATTTTTAAGAAATTGAGGTATTTCTGTGTAAGTTGAAAGGTCAACATTTATAGGGGTAAAATTATTTATATTTACTTTTAAATGTAAAATTTCATATAACGCACAACCAGAATCTCTCTCTTAAAATTCGTCGAATTTTTTTAAAATTTTATTTTTCACATTTTCAGTATACCAATTTCTTTTAGAGCAGTATTATTGTCAATAAGCAGTTTCCAAATTATGTGGTTTAATAAACATTGCGGAAAATATAATATTAACTTTTAATAGGTTTTTTTAATTCTTTTTTTTATCCGAATTGAAAAACTTTTGTATGCTTTATTTAAAAAAATTGTTGGATCTTTAATATTTAAGTTTATAATAGCACCTGTTCGTATTCATTCCTGAAAACACGATTCAATATATTGCCATAATAAATTTTCTTAAATTATTTTTAAATAGAGCAGAACCACTAATTTTATCCTATTTGATTTTAAAATTTTCCTTATAATTTTTTAAATAAGTTAAACTTGATTCAATTTTTGAAAAATTTTCAATACATTTTGATTTACTTTTTTTGACTAATCTTATTATTTTATTTAAATATTTTATCCAAAATAAATATTCATCTTTTTTTAATTAATCTGCTTACCTGCTCGATTTTATGTAGCACTTTACTGACCAACTAATCTTATTATTTTATTTAAATATTTTATCCAAAATAAATATTCATCTTTTTTTAATTAATCTGCTTACCTGCTCGATTTTATGTAGCACTTTACTGACCAACTGATCAAAAGTCTGTAAGCTAATTTCAGAATTAACATCCATTTTTATAATGGACTGAAGTCTATTAGAATAGTTGAATAGGGATCTAGGTATATACATATTTTTTTAAGTTGTTGCAGTGAATTAGATTTTATTATAATACATAAGATACTTTCAGTGAATCCATAATAATAAAGTAAACAAATTAACCCACAATTAAAGAAATAAGTTTTTACACCTTATATAAAAAATATATTCTATTTACAAATTAAGTAATCATTTCTACAGCGTAGTTGCATATTTAAATGTAAGTAATGGTTTTGTTCTTATACAATAGGAGAGGTTTGAGTTTTTTGTATTATTCCATTTAAATATTTCTTAAGAAATATATTTATCTTAAAATTTATATCTTTTCAAAAATAAAATGTTTGAAACTAAATTTCCTAGTTTACCCTCCCATTAAAACAAGAATCCACATCTTCCCAAACTAATTTTCTTTTCAACAGACCCTTGTTATTTTTTAAGTGCAATTTAAAACGTAATAAAAAGTGTTTTTAAAATTGACAAATTACTTCCTATTAAAGTTTTTGCATATACCATAAAAAAAAATTAGTAACTTTCAAAGAAAATCAAAATAAATACTATTATTTAATTAAATGGAATTTTGCATATAGACAAGCTCAAAAAAGTGACTGTCAAAAATATTATCTAGACAGACTTTGTTTAAAAAAAAATTAAAGAATGTGAAAGTGTACTTGAAAAAATTCTAAATCCAGAACATAGATATAAAATATACAATGAAAGGATAAATATATTAATTAAGTAAAATAAGTTTAAAAAATAAGTAAGTTCCTGTTAAATAAATACAACTTGATCAAAAAAAAATAACTTACTGAAACAGTTGATTCATGACAACTAAAACCATTTTTAACGGAAAATTAATTTTATTTTTTACCAATACCACGATTGTAGATGGTGTCATAGAAATTTTTTTTTATTTTAAAACTTTTTAATTAGAAAAAATACATTTATATATAGAACTATTAAAATGTAAAAAACTAACTCCGCATCCAATCGTTCACTTAGAATTTATATAACATCGTAAGTATTTTATTTGGGGAACACAGTGAAAAAAAGTATACAAATATTATTATTTACTTACCCAAAAAAAATAGAAATATTTACTAAAATTACACGTATCACTATTATCTAACTAATCCAAATAATTTATTCTAAGATTTGGTTGTTTTATTAAAATTTTGTTTTGAACTATTTCCATTTCATCTTCCTCGAATAAAGTTACTTTTGAAATTTTATTCACTTTTTTTTTATAAAGTTTGTGAATATGAAAATTTGACAATGTTGATGATCCCTGATTGGGAACGAAATTCGTTTTAAGTAAATTAGGAAATTTAGCTTCAAACTTATTGATAGGTCTCTGATTAACAACAAAATTAGTTTTAGACATTCTTTTTTTGTCAAATCACTTTTACAGTACTTGTTAATGGATTATATTTTATTAATCGATCGTGTAAAATTAAACAATATGCGCTAGTATTTTCTGGAACTGAAGAACTTGTTTCAAATTCTATACGAATATCAACAAACGAATAGACAGAGAACTGATACCAAACGCAAACTCTGGACGAGTATAAGTACAAATTTATCATTGAAAAAATTAACAATTTTGACGTAGATGACGATAATAGTATTCATTAATTTCAAAGGAAATTTTCAACAAAATTTGCTGCGTTACATATTGTAACACCACGTCCACAGTAAATTTCTCTTTATCTTTTATCATAATTACTAGCAAAAACAGACGTCGAACATATTAATTTTAATTAACAGAAAAACAATTCTCGGTACTCGACCTTTTCTTATCTGCGAACCTGACCTCTAGTCTTACGTCCAACATTAACAGAAAAACAATTCTCGGAATTCGGCGAGGCTACAACACCTACCTGTGCAAACCAGGTGTCACGCTTAAGACAGGTGCACAAAAGTGACAGGTAAACACTTCTTGCAGGCAGGTGTTATTTTTGAAAAAAACTTCCAAGAAGCGAGCTTTGCCGAGCCTCGCGTCATCACAAGAGCCTCGCCGAATTCCGAGAATTGTTTTTCTGTTAATGTTGGACGTAAGACTAGAGGTCAGGTTCGCAGATAAAAAAAGGTCGAGTACCGAGAATTGTTTTTCTGTTAATTAAAATTAATATGTTCGACGTCTGTTTTTGCTAGTAATTATGATAAAAGATAAAGAAAAATTTACTGTGGACGTGGTGTTACAATATGTAACGCAGCAAATTTTGTTGAAAATTTCCTTTGAAATTAATGAATACTTTTATCGTCATCTACGTCAAAATTGCTAATTTTTTCAATGATAAATTTGTACTTATACTTGTCCAGAGTTTGCGTTTGGTATCAGTTCTCTGTCTATTCGTTTGTTGATATTCGTATAGAATTTGAAACAAGTTCTTCAGTTCCAGAAAATACTAGTGCATATTGTTTAATTTTACACGATCGATTAATAAAATATAATCCATTATCAAGTACTGTAAAAGTGATTTGACAAAAAAAGAATGTCTAAAACTAATTTTGTTGTTAATCAGAGACCTGTCAATAAGTTTGAAGCTAAATTTCCTAATTTACTTAAAACGAATTTCGTTCCCAATCAGGGATCAACAACATTATCAAATTTTCATATTCACAAACTTTATAAAAAAAAAGTGAATAAAATTTCAAAAGTAACTTTATTCGAGGAAGATGAAATGGAAATAGTTCAAAACAAAATTTTAATAAAACAACCAAATTTTAGAATAAATTATTTGGATTAGTTAGATAATAGTGATACGTGTAATTTTAGTAAATATTTCTATTTTTTTTGGGTAAGTAAATAATAATATTTGTATACTTTTTTTCACTGTGTACCCCAAATAAAATACTTACGATGTTATATAAATTCTAAGTGAACGATTGGATGCGGAGTTAGTTTTTTACATTTTAATAGTTCTATATATAAATATATTTTTTTCTAATTAAAAAGTTTTAAAATAAAAAAAAATTTCTATGACACCATCTACAATCGTGGTATTAGTAAAAAATAAAATTAATTTTCCGTTAAAAATGGTTTTAGTTGTCATGAATCAACTGTTTCAGTAAGTTATTTTTTTTTGATCAAGTTATATTTATTTAACAGGAGCTTACTTATTTTTTAAACTTATTTTACTTCATTAATATATTTATCCTTTCATTGTATATTTTATATCTATGTTCTGTATTTAGAATTTTTTCAAGTACACTTTCACATTCTTTAATTTTTTTTTTAACGAAGTCTGTCTAGATAATATTTTTGACAGTCACTTTTTCGAGCTTGTCTATATGCAAAAGTCCATTTAATTAAATAATAGTATTTATTTTGATTTTCTTTGAAAGTTACTAATTTTTTTTTATGGTATATGCAAAAACTTTAATAGAAAGTAATTTGTCAATTTTAAAAACACTTTTTATTACGTTTTAAATTGGAGTTAATGGGAGGGTAAACTAGGAAATTTAGTTTCAAACATTTTATTTTTGAAAAAATATAAATTTTAAGATAAATATATTTCTTAAGAAATATTTAAATGGAATAATACAAAAAACTCAAACCTCTCCTATTGTATAAGAACAAAACCATTACTTACATTTACATATGCAACTACGCAGTAGAAATGATTACTTAATTTGTAAATAGAATATATTTTTTATATAAGGTGTAAAAACTTATTTCTTTAATTGTGGGTTAATTTGTTAACTTTATTATTATGGATTTACTGAAAGTGTCTTATGTATTATAATAAAATCTAATTCACTGCAACAACTTAAAAAAATATGTATATACCTAGATCCCTATTCAACTATTCTAATAGACTTCAGCCCATTATAAAAATGGATGTTAATTCTGAAATTAGCTTACAGACTCTTGATCAGTTGGTCAGTAAAGTGCTACATAAAATCGAGCAGGTAAGCAGATTAATTAAAAAAAGATGAATATTTATTTTGGATAAAATATTTAAATAAAATAATAAGATTAGTCACAAAAAGTAAATCAAAATGTATTGCAAATTTTTCAAAAATTGAATCAAGTTTAACTTATTTAAAACATTATAAGGAAAATTTTAAAATCAAAAAAGGATAAAATTTATATTATATTATGGCAAGATATTGAATCGTGTTTTCAGGAATGAATACGAACAGGTGCTATTATAAACCTAAAAATTTAAGATCCAACAATTTTTTTAAATAAAGCATACAAAAGTTTTTCAATTCAGATAAAAAAAGGAATTAAAAAAATCTATTAAAAGTTAATATTATATTTTCCGCAATGTTTATTAAACCACATAATTTGGAAACTGATATAAAAACATTTTTCTACAAATAACGAAATTATTGACAATAATACTGCTCTAAAAGAAATTGGTATACTGAAAATGTGAAAAATAAAATTTTGAAAAAATTGGAAGAATTTTAAGAAAGAGATTCTGGTTGTGCGTTATATGAAATATTACATTTAAAAGTAAATATAAATAATTTTACCCCTATAAATGTTGACCTTTCAACTTACACAGAAATACCTCAATTTCTTAAAAATACAAAGGAATTATTAACATTCAAAATAATGATCAATATTATTTTTATGGTCAATTGTATGTGCTTTATATCCAGTAAGTGATAAAAAAAACAAAAATATAAACAGAACATCATCTTACCCTCATTTTAGTGAGGTATTAAAGTATGATAACATTGAATTTCCCATATGCATTAAAAATATATTAAAATTTTAAATATTAAATAAATTATTAATTAACATTTTCACTAAAAAAAAATCTCAAATTGTTCCACTGTGTTCAAGTCAATAAAATTATTCTCCAAAAATAAATTTATTAATGATTCCTTGTAATAATAAAATGGATTATTTTAATGATGAAAATAACTATACAAATATATATCATTTTGCTTTAATTAAAGATCTATCACGTGTATTAAACCAACAAATGGGAAATATAAGTCACAAAAAATGGTTTAGTGAAAGATGTTTAAATCACTTTAAAACTGAAGAAAATCTTTAAAAACATTTAATTTGTTGTAAAACTACGAATAAAACCAAAATAACTTTACCATCTGAAGATAACAATATTTTAAAATTTACAAATTTTAAATTTAAACAAAGAGTTTCTTTTGCAATTTATGCTGATTTAGAAAGTATTTTAGAGAAAAAATCCAAACACAATTAATTCAAAGTCTACTACTACTACTACTACAATATATCAAGAACATAAAGCTTTCAGCATTACATATTATTTTAAATATAATAATTCTTTATCATATTTTAAAATATTTACAGAAAAAGATTGCATTGAATGGCTCGTGGTGCTACTCATTCATCTTGTAATCATCTTGACCTTTTGTTATCTGCGAAACTGACCCCATGACACTTGTATTATTTCATAATCTCTCTCCGGCTACGATAGTTATTTCTTAATGTAAAGGGAAAAAATTATTTTATTACCCATTAATAAAGAAAGATATATTTCTTTTACAAAATATATAGAAAATACAAATATTAATTTTAGATTTCTGGATTCTTATAGATTTATGTCTTCCAGTATTAACAATTTATCCTCTTATTTACCTAATGATAAAAGAATATTCTTAAGAGTTTTTATACATCAAATAATGAATTTGAATTACTATCACGTAAAGGAGTTTTTTCTATATGGATATTTAGATTGTTGGGAAAAATTAAAAGACACAACATTACCGAAAATAGAATCTTTTTATGGTTCCATTAGTGGTAAAAATATGTCACAAGTTGAATATTGTTTTGCTTAAACCGTTTTTTGGAATACTTTTAATATCAAAAATTTACAAGAATATTCAGAATTATACCTTAAAACTGACGTTTTTTACTTTTGGCTGATATTTTTGAAAACTTTAGAGACATGTGTCTAACAACATACGAACTAGATGCATTGTGGACCTATACAGTTCCAGGTTTAACTTATCAAATTGTTTTGTCACAGGGTATCGAATTAGAACTACTACTAACTGACATTGAAATGCTTTTATTATCGAAAGAGGTATTCGAGGAGGTATATCTCAATGTTCGAATAGATATGGTAAAGCTAATAATAAATATATGGAAACATCTTACGATTCAAAATTAACTCAATCTTATTTAATGTATTTTGATGTTAATAATTCATATGGTGCAGCAATGAGTTTACCATTACCTCAAAAAATTTTAAATGGAGTAATCCAAATAATTTTACACCTAATATTATTTTAAATATTGCTGACGATAGCGCCATTGGATATATATTTGAAGTTGATATAGAATATCCTAGAGAACTTTTTTCAATTACATAAAGATTTACCACTTTGTCCGGAACATTTATGTCCACCAAAATCAAAACTTCCAAAATTGCTAACTACATTTTTTATTAAAAAAAAATTATGTAATTCATTATCGAAATTTAAAACAAGCTTTACAATTAGGATTAAAACTTATAGAAATAGATAAAGTATTAAAATTTGATCAATCATGTTGGTTAAAAAATTTTATTGATTTAAATACAAATTTACGAAAAGAAAGTAAAAACGATTTTGAAATTTTTTTTTTAAGTTATTAAATAATGCATTCTTTGGAAAAACCATAGAAAACGTACGCAAACATAAATGGTAGATTTGGAGCAAATTTTTTATATTTCAGAACCAAATTTTCATAGTTGTACTTGTATTTCTAATGACATTGTTCTTATCGAAATGTCACGATTAGAAGTAAAAATAAATAAAACCAATATTTGTAGGTTTTAGCATTTTTTTTTGGATCTGTCAAAAAAACGTTTCTTTATGACTTTCATTATAACTATATAAAAAATAAATTTGGATCTAACACAAAACTTTTGTATACAGATACCGATTCTTTAATATATCATTTTTTTCTCGTTGACGATATCTATCAACATATTAAAGAAGATATTCATTTATTTGATACTTTAGATTATCCTTATAACAACGTATATATAATATGCCCTCAAAAAGTCAAAAAATTTAGGATTAATGAAAGATAAACTAAATGGAACAATTATATTAGAATTTATAGGTCTTAAATCTAAAACGTATTCTATAAAAGTATATAAAACACAAATGGAATTAGAAAAAGATATAAAAAAATGAAAAATCAAGGAATAGATTTAAAAGAAATTGATAATTTTATTTAAAATTATAACATTATTAAAAAAGCAAAGGAAATTAATAAAACTGCACTTAAAACAATAACTTTTGATGACTATTATCAACGTATTTTTAATAATACTTGTAATAATGTTAATCAAAAAATGATTGTATCAAAATTACATAAAGTTTATGCATTTAATCAGACAAAAGTTGCTCTTAATCCCTACGACGATAAAAGAATCGTCAATTACAAATATACAGATACTTTACCATAGAGATTTCCTTAAAACTAAAATTTACCTAATTAAAAAAACAATATTCATCTTTTTAATTTTTTTAATTTTTCTATTATCTGTTTCGAATAAAGCACCTAGAACAAATAGTAAACAACAATATTAAAAGGTTATATTCTAAAAAATTAAATATATCAAAAAATATTATAATAAATAGGATATACAAAAAAATTACTATTTTTTTTATTTTTTTTAGAATAAATCAAAAAAAAAATGACTACACCAAGAACCAAACTTTTTGATGCACCATCATCATCGTCGTCGTCATCGTTGACAGCAGCAGCAGCGGCAACAACAACAACAACAACAACAACAACAACAGCAGTACCATCATCATCACAATTGGTGGATTCTAGTTGGGATGAAGATGGAACATTCGAAACTTATGATCCTATCCGTTACGTATCCAACCATTTGGTACTGCGACAAAGTCCGATAGGTGCTTCAAAAAGTGTAAAAAGGGAATTTCGTAGATTAGAACGAATAAAACATCAGTCTCATCATCAACAACAACTACAAAACCAAAGATCCAGGCAGGTATTAAATTAACAAGTTAGTTGAATACCAATATTTACTTCATATAATAACTAAATTTCCATTTTTTTCAGATTAAATTAAGGAAAAAACACACTCAGAGGCTCTAGCTCCTAGACAATTTACCTCTGAAGCGGCTGGATTCGATCTTTTCAGCGTAGATGACCACACTATTGAACCATCATCAAGGACAAAAATTGGCACAGGCATACAAATTGAAATACCACAAGGATTCTACGCTGAAATCCATTCAAGATTGGGCCTAAGCTACAAATATGGAATCGAAGTCGGAGCGGGCATCATTGATCAAGAATGTATTTAAAGTTTTGTTTAATCATCCAAATATCGCATTTAAAATTTGTAAATCAGACAAAATTACACAAATCAACATCAAAAAAAATCTATTAATTGCACTTTTGTATCGACTAACAGTATTTTTTTTTTTTGAGACATTAAGGGGAAATAAAGGTTTCGGATCATCTGATAATATTAAATAAAATATTAAAATATGTCATGTTTTTTTATTTAAAAAACCTATACTCATAACACATTATAACTACAAATTTGTATAAATCCAAACCGAATTTATATTAAAAAAAGTTCAACTTACAAATCCAGTGACATACCTACTTCAAGATGCAGAAAAACCAGACATTTATTTAGTGGAAAAAGTGTTAAAACGTAAAAACAATAAAGTATTTGTAAAATGGTTAGGTTTCAGTGATAAGCATATTAGCTGGATAGATAAAAATAATGTAGAGTGACTTAATAAAATAATTTTGTTTCATGTACGTTTTATTTATTATATATTATTTACATGTTTTATATTTATAATTATATAACAACTTGGCGTTTTATAATGCACAATGCCAAGTAGTGCCATATGGATCCTTGTGAAAGTGACATTCGGGAACTTTCTTAAACTTGCTTAGCTTCGGTTCACTCTCCAGAGGTATTTTAAAAAAAATTTTCCGCATTTTAACATGCCTTTTAACATGCTTTTGTTATATGGTGGTTTGAAAAGAAAATTTGAACAACGTGTTCCATCATACACAGCTAGTTCTTTTGGAATAAATCCAGAGGCACAACTAAATCCCTGGAAATCAAGATACAAAATTGAATTTTCTCCTGCCATAGTTACGAGACCCACGAAGTAAAACTAATAACACATAAAATAAACCGTAGTAGTTTTTTTTACATTTTAATTTCCATATTTTTACACTGTTCTATTTTGACATTAAAATCATAGACCTAATACTATTTACACCAAATACATAATTCGCTAAACAAGGATAACAAAATTTTAATAACTTCACTCTATGTTTTAAATGTTTATTAATATTTTTTTTCAACTGAACAATTACATCTTTGGCATAATCACCTGGTATACGTTATTATTCTAAACAAATATTATTTATTAAAACATTATTATTGCTCATCTCAATACTACACAAAGATCTCCTTATCTACATCCTCGACCTTTTCTTATCTGCGAACCTGACCTCTAGTCTTACGTCGTCGAACACATTCATGAAAACAAGCTATTCTCGGTATTTTTCGAAAAACAAATATTTTACGTATTTATTCAAACATTGCTCATCTCAATACTACACAAACATCTCCTTATCTACATCCTCGACCTTTTCTTATCTGCGAACCTGACCTCTAATCTTACGTCGAACATATTCATTTTAATTAACAGAAAAACAATTCTCGGTACTCGACCTTTTCTTATCTGCGAACCTGACCTCTAGTCTTACGTCCAACATATTAATTAACAGAAAAACAATTCTCGGAATTTGTGATGACGCGAGGCTCGGCGAAGCTCGCTTCTTGGAATTTTTTTTCAAAAATAACACCTACCTGTGCAAACCAGATGTCACGCTTAAGACAGGTGCACAAAAGTGACAGGTAAACACTTCTTGCAGGCAGGTGAGCCGAAGAGCTCCTGTGACCGATCGGTGGTCAAGATGCCATCGAGGTGTCCCAGGACCGCCCCTGCTATACTACTTAAGCAAAATCAGTATTTTTGTGGTTACTCAATTTTTTTCAAATAGAAAGGAAGTGGCTCATGGGGTTTTTATAAAATACCATTTTCTTCCGAGTATTTCAATCCCACATACTTCATGATAATGTATATAATATTGCTAATAATTACATACATTATCATTGCTCTTGGTCCGCATCGTCAACTCATCCATAATTCAAACAGTTCATTTTGTTACTATGGTTAGAGCGGAAAACGTTAATAAACTATAAATAAACTGACGGCTTAGAAAAAAAAATTTTATTATTATTTATACGCGACAGGTTTTCAAACACACGATAAAATTCATTTAAGCATAGTAGACTATGACAAAGACGCTATAAAAAAACGGTGGCTTTGAAAACATTACTTGTGACTGGTTTATTAAAATGATAAATATTATAAAATTTTGAAAATGTTACAAAGACAAACAATTTATAATGTAATTAATTTAGAAATTGTTATTAGCAAAATAAATTTTTAAGGTTCCAAATTTTCAAAATGGCCACCGTGCTCTTCTTGACAAAGCTGTACCTTTTCTCCAGTGTCTCTCACTAATTCTCTGAGTTGTCCTGGGGTAATCCTGTTTAGGGCCGCTCTTACTTTGTTCTATAAATCACCACGGGTTGCTGACGATGTATTATCTACTTCATTTTTGACAGTGTCCCACAAAAAAATCTAAGGGGGTCAGGTCTGGCGATCTGAAATACAAAATAGATCCACTATTTCCGATCCAATTTACGCCAAATGTGGTATTTAAGTAATTTGTTACTGCACTTGCATTGTGAGGCGGGACACCATTTTGTTGGTAAAATATACGGTTTCCATTAATCCCTGCTATTTCTGTCTGGTCAGAAAGTGTAAATATCTCTCCCCTGTTAGGTGACCATAAAAAAATATAGGTCCTAAAAGTCTGTCACCGAGAATTCCAATCCAACGATTAAACTCAAAACGTTCTTGAAAATTTCCCTCTTCCATCAAATGCAGATTTTCTTATGACCAGTACCTTTTATTATTTCTGTTAAAAACTCGCAAATTTGTAAAACGGCTTCGTCGTATTTTAAATGAGAAACTGTTATCTTCTAAACACTTCCCTAAATACCAAGTGCAATACTGCAATCTTCGGATATTATATCCTTGATAAAGGTGTTGATGTAATTGATATTTATTCGAACGGTATTTGTGTAATTGTATATTGTGTAAAATTCACCAAGCCGAATTTTTAGACATTTGGCTTTCTAAGTGAGGCGGTTATATTTACATACACGTGAGCCAGAACATCTATTTCTTTGTCTTCGCTTATTACAAATGGTGCGTTAGGATTATTTTTGGGATCGTTGCGCATTTTTCTAACCAACTGCATTCACCAACAACTATAATCACAATATATATGTGTTACATATATTGTCTTTTCATTTTTATTTGTTCCATTATATTGGATTCCCACCAATATTTTACCATTTTCCTTCTACCTATGCCACACTTGACTTTTGGACATAAAAAATAAAAAATAAAAATTTAATACGTAGTTTTTACTTTGACACATACCGCCATTTTGCTACTTCATGTTGAATTGGTACCAGTTTATTCAATTTTCACATCTAATGTTTCTGCAAAATGAATTGAACAAGATTTTTTACGTTGATTTTTTAAAAAATTTATCTGGCCGCCATTTTGTTTCATTCTCATTGGATTTTTACCAAAATCTTGCCATGCCATCCCCATATGATTCTTAACGTTAGACCAAAATGTGATGTCAATCGGGTAAGTAGTCTTTAAGCTATGCCGCGAACTGGCAGACAGACAAACAGACAGAAAGACCGACAGACGGACCGACAGAGTTAATAAAACATATTTTTTGGCATCTAGCGAGGCTAAAACGTGAAGATGTGTAAAGTTGTAAGGGTGACTTTTTCACGATTACAAACGTTTTATTCGGCCATCTTGAATTGTACCACTATTTTACTAATTGATCCCTATGCCACAATTAGTTATGGCATACATTTTGAATTCAAAACATTATGCAGATTCTTCAGGCTAAATTTTTAAATAATTTACTAAGCCGCTATTTTGTTCCGCCATCGTGAATTCCTACTAAAATGATACCAGTTGATTCCAACATAATACTTGATGTTTTTGCAAAAATTTTGATATATTGGATGAATAATTTTATAATAATAATTTTTTTTAAATTTCACTAAGCCACCATGTCGTTTCGCCATATTGGATTTTTTTATTTTTCGAATAAACTACCCCTAATTTTGGTGGACTAATTTATAGTTTTGAAGGCTGAATGTAAATTTTTAGAGCAACACTAGTAATGGTATATTATTAACATACAAAATTTGAGAAAAATCGTTATTATGCCGGAATTAAGTTGTTGGCCAAATTTCTGTAATAAAAATTAATAATAGACAACTTTTTAATTTCCTTAAACATACCTTGCTGGATCTTGAGGAATTCGAGAACACATGACACATGATGACACATTTCCCCTATTTATGTCAACGTCACATGCATCAACACTGCAGTAAGAAGAATGACTAGCTTGAGAAGCCATTTCCAAAGCAATCTACAAAAAGTTACATTTAAACGCACTCTTGTTCCAAATTCTATATTTTTGCTCAACGCTCCGTAAACACGTAGGTTTAAAATCTTAAGACAACGCGTAACTAACCAATGCGAAGTAGCCTGCCGACCGACCGCTAGAAGCGGCAGTTCGTTGGTGCGGGAGGCACGTCGGCAAGAGGGTGCTTCGTCTGTTTAGAATATATATAGACTTTGATAAAAGTAGCTGAATGTGAGCATATTATATTGCAATTTAGGGTTTAAGTGTGTAAAATAGCCCTTTATGGTAAAAAAAAATATTTCAACAAAGACTTGCGTTACTTACAAACTTTACAGGCATATTATTTTACTGATAATATTTAAGATGTGGTCCTACTATGATTTTCAAATTCAGCAGGGTGTAATATAATCCTTTATGTACAAAAATCATATTTCGGGAACAAAGATTTGCATCACCTACGAACTTTACAAGCATATTTAACTAGAATTAAAGCTACAGTCCTAATTCATTCAAATTTAAATGATAAGGATGTAAAACAGTCTTTGATGTTCATGAAACATTTTTATCTCCAATAGTAAGAATTTCATCACCTACAAACTTTATTTTAACACAAACGAATATTATTAACATAAATCACTGTTTTACCTTCATGCCCTGAATTTGAATATCACATTAGAATTGTAGCTTAAAAAATACTAATAAAAAAAGGCTAATAAATAAATGTTGTATGTGATACACTTCTTGTTACCGTGATATTTTTTTAACATAAAAGCCTATTTTACCTCCTAGGTTAGGGTGACCGGATGTGCCCTTCTTAAGGGACGCTCTTTTTATCCTCTCTCTTGTTGAAATGACGCAAAAAATGTTTATTACTTCATATACTGTACTCTTATTTAATGCCGTCCTCTTTTTGTCCTTTTATTATTGTTACAACGAACAAAAATCATTATTGTCATTTTAAAACTTAAATCTAAAAATAAGCCTTGGCCAAATGCTTAAAACTGTAATGGCTTAAGATAACGAATTTTTAATATTTAGATTTATGATTTACAAAACCGCACTTTTGCCTTGCTAAAATATCAGTTATTTTATAAGTATGAAGTTAACCTTGATAACGAATCACTTTCAACTGCGCGTGCCACGTGCATGTTTATTTTCTCTTCGATGAACCATCGCACATAGGGGTATTTGTCTAATAAAAGCCGACAAAATTGAAATACAAAAAAAACTGAGAATTTGAAGTAAGTTTCAGTTCAAATAATACATTTTTGTGTTTATATAATTTTTATGTTTATATTTATTTTTATGTTTATATCTTAAATTCTAGGCTATTAAGTGGTACCTTTTGGTAAAACTTCGTCTCACCTTACATATGAATTTTAAGTAGCTCTAAGCTCTTATTAAAATTCATAAGGCGACTTGCATCTTATTGGCTAACAGATTCACTTTCGTTACTTCAATACATTTAATGGAAACAAGGTGGCACAAAAACATTGAATTAATTATTGATATTTGAAATTTAATATTGATAAAGATGTACAGTATAAAATTACGTATCTAAATGGAATAAAAGAAAATGCACTAAAAAATTAAGTATGTGGTCAATGATAATTATTACAGATTAACACAGAAAGAAAATGCAAAAGAAAATGAAAATCATGAATTAAACATCAAGGATCTTCATCGCTAAATTCCGAATCTTCATGTATGTTACCATCTTCACCAGGTAGCAACATTTTTATGCTTTCTTTAGAAAAATGTTTGCGATTTATCGAAGAAAGAGGACATAGAGATGTTAATATAGGGCCTGAACTAAGAAGCAACCTGTTATAAATGTCAGCATTGGAAGCTTTACGGGAAATTTTTCGAGAAAAATTTTCTCTGAATTTCTTGAAATGCTTGTTACCGCTTTCTGTAGCCCCTTCTGAGAGCTGCCCTATGGGCAACAGTGCATTTTCTATTATTTCGCCTCCGTGTATCAAACTGTTGGAGGCACAGAATACCATCCATATAGTTCCACACTTGAAGAAGCGAATGCGGGCGTGTAGGATTGATATGCCAAATTTCAAATTATCTTGTGTTACTGGTCTTAAAATCACTTTATCTAAATTATTAAAATCCTTATTGGTAGCCCCGCATATATAACCTTTCTGAGTGGAGGTAGTATTTGTCTGAGAGTTACAAACTTTGCCATCCACCATAGTGAATGACAAAGAATGATAAATAGAAATTAGCAAATTACTTTTGATCATACTTGTCGGCAAAAGAGATTTGATTTGATTGTCGATATGATTAAATTCAGCTTTAGTTTCTTCAACTGTCTCGCGTACAAATCTAAATCTTATTGGTCTGCAAAACCTGGGTGAACCCGGTCTTGGATTCTGCCAAATATTTTTTTTTTGGTTTAGATTTAACAAAAAGTTGAAGCGGCACAAATGAACTTAAAAATAAATGTGCATCGTTATTGGTGTGAACTTCAAATTTTTGATTATGCTGATTTTGAGTCGAACCATCACATCTTCATTTCGAGACCAAACATAGTTGTTGGCATTCTTTAGGTGACAACCTCGCAAGAGCTTCGATAATCAAGGCACATAAACGTTCAGAAGTAAGAACAAGTAAAGACCGAAGAGACACTTTAGCACTCATGTCTGTAATAGTATAGTCAGTTTTTTTGGGTAACAAGGATACAGTTCTTACAGAGCTTGGGTTGGATCCATTTTTGAAGATATTTTTGTATTTTATTTATTAAATTCTATATACTTCAGGGCACGTAGGGGATCATTACTCAGTTCTTTGACAATTTTCGCAGCTTCTAAATTCCCAGCAGCTCTTAAACTCATACTTGTAGAAAATGAAAGTTCTTCAAGTGGAATGACGTTTCTTATTTTTTCTATTTTTCTATTTTGATCTTTCACACAATGGGAAGAAAACACTAACGGAAAGCCATTTTTTATTTTTTTAAAGTAAATTTTCCCTTCTTTTACATCTTTGTCATTCACTTTTAAAATCAGCAATAAAGTGAGATAATCGTTGCTTTAATGTTTTTAAATCGTTTTCTTGACACAGTGTAATTTCTCTCACGCGGTCAATGAGGTATTTTGTTATGTCGCCAAAACTTCTTTTGCTACTACTTTTCCAAATCTGATAGAGTTCTCCGCGACTAAATTGATTTTTTATTATAAAGAATTCCTGAAAAAAAATTACTTACACGAAACGGTTCATTCTTAAATATATTAATTTAAAGATGGGCAAATTCTAAGGAGCTGCTATAAAACAATTTGAATTAAGATTATTGTGACAAATTATTTTTTTTGATATTGTTGTATATTAATGTTTTAAAAAGATTTAGTATAGGTATTACAACTAAAAAAGTTATAGAAAGTGGAAAATATTTATTAAAGAAAAGTCGAAATTAAATGAATTTAAAAATCTAGTTTTCTGTTAGCATACCTATCTCGCTTTGTAAAAATAGGAAAAACCACTGCAAACTGAATCGGTACTCCCACTTTACGTATTAATGAAATTGTGCTTAATAATAATAAATTAACCCTTAACTCTTATGCAATAACTACCACCTTTTGTACGGTTTTCAAAATATATAAAGGAATGCTAAAATTCGAATGCTTAACCATAAAAACCTCGAAAACGACACAAGACATGATTTTTTTAATATTAGCCTCTTCCTCATATTCTCCTAATTCTGCTACAAATTAAAAACCATTTCAGTTTTAAAAACTGGAAAAAAATAGGTTAATATATTTACCTCTCCCCTCCCCACCACGTTTACCCGCTTTCCCCCAACGGCGAAAAAAAAACCCGAACCGTTTTAGTACGATCTAGAATGCCTATACCAAATAAGAATTCTCAATTTTCAAACTTTTTGAAAGTTATAGTTATCGTTAGACATGATATTCTTTTTTCTCTTAACTCTTTAGATATTACATTATATGATACATTGCCTAACACATAGGAAGTTTATAATAGCCAAATGTCCACGTTAGCAAATATTAGCAATTTTTTTTTCATAACCATAATAAAGAAACCCTAAGCCGCTTTATAGCGTATAAACAAAGTTCCGGAAATTTCCGGAACATAACTGAATACCTAAATAAAACTTAAAATAAATAAAAAAAGTTTAAATGTACTAATAGATAAATGCCCTCCAGCATAAACAGAAATACATTAAACATATTCCATACTACCTATATAAAATTGTCTTACCTACTGTAGTATCTTCCTTTATTAAATGTTCAAAAAAAAAAAAAATATATATATATATATAGTGTACCAGTGTCTGACGAAATAACATAAATGTGACATGTTAACAGCAGTTTTTATAAAAGCATTTCTGTTCCGGGCCTCATAACTTTTTTGTTTTCTATCATGGCTTGCTAGATTAAATTGTTTGATTAAGAAACCTTTATAGATGTTATTAAAGTATATAATAATAAATAACTGATATTTTTTCTTTTTTTTGTTTTTGTCTCCTTTTATTATACAAATACCCCTATGTGCATCGCTTCTTCTGATATTGTACTGTGAATCGGGAAGTGAAAGTACAGCGTGGGTGTGCAAACCGTGACAAGTGACAAGAAGTGGTGTTAAAATGTCCGGAAAGTAAAAATGTAAGTCTAATAAAGACTTACAAAAAGCGTATAAAATATTTGAAAAAACTGAAACACAAAATGACGTGTATTGTACTATTTGAAATAAAATTATATCTATTGCCAGTAAAGGAAAATTAGATTTGGAGCAACACATTAGGCCTCAAAAACACATTAAATTTGTTGGGTCGGCTTCGATGACACAGTGTCTGGATAAATTTGTTTTTATAAAAATTATAAAACAAGACGACCAAATATCTGCATGTGAACCTCCGACCGTTTCTATTGTGAATAATGTAATAGGGCCATTTTCTCTAAAATCGAATGCTGATAGTGATATAATTAAGTTTATTGGGATTAGTACGGGTGAGAGTAACATGGATCTACAAAAAATTGTCCAATGGTTATAGAGTATTTTAATAAACATGAAGGAATATTGCAAACTTTATTAGACACACCTCATGAGAAAGGCGTCACTATAAATGCATTACTTCTAAAAACTTTAAGGAACCTAAGTCTATCGCAAAAGTGCGTGGCGTATTGTGATGATAATTGCAATACCAATTTCGGCGGACTTAAACAGAAGGGCGAAAACGTTTTCAAATTATTGCACAATTCTGAAAAAGCTCTTAATCGTATCGTATGCGTCGGCTCATATACTAAATAACTGTATTCAGGATATGCTGATAGTTATCGAATAGATGTAGAGCCTGTCTTTATGAAAATATATAGTCATTTTTTAATTTTTAAATAGAGAAACATTATAACTCACTCCTTGAAATTTATGACTTAGAAATTGATTGATTTATGTTAGAAAATGTCCAAAATACTCTTTCCAATCGACTAGAAAATAATTTCATACCAATAGCGACTATAACAATACTATCAAAAATAGTGAGTTGGAAAACGAAAAGCTTTAAAAAAAATATCTAACAAATGTATGAAAGTGCCCCAAAATATTTGTCACTATGGACTTCATATTTTTCGGAATATAAGATATTCAAATAGATGCATTTAAATACACATGATAAGCAATCGTGGGAGGATGTATCAAGAACTATTGAATTTTTACTTCAGATGAATATACCCGCAGATGATACTACGGTTCTTGGAAAATCAGGCATTTTCAGCTTCTACAAGTACCAATGATTTCTTTCAAAAACTGGCTGCCGAAAAATGGGTTTGCCTCTTTTCTTGTTTGAATGATGAACAATCGTCTGAACAAAGTTTCTGACAATATGTTAGTTTTTTTTTTGTCAAAACATACACAATACACAATTGGAGAGAATTTTCAGTTTTATTTAAAGCCAATGGACTGACGAACGCAACAGATTAGAACTTCGGCTGGTAAAGAATCTGTTAAAAGTGAATTATAAAATGAGATGAAAGGACTTTTTTGATTTTTTCGTTGATAAAAACAATTATTGGTTGCTATCCGCATTTCTGAAAAATATAAGTAGTAATTAAGAGAAAGTACCTGGTTTTTAAAACACAACTATTTTTATTTTATTTTAATATTATGATTTTTAACAATACAAGAAAATTATTTTAAAATTTTATACAAGTGTATTAATAATGCCAATGATTATACAGTATTAAAATCGCTCTAGAAATATTCATCAAAACAGTATAAAGCATTTTTAATTTTTTTTTGTCAAAAGTGTTTTCATTACGAACTCTTATTTGCTGTAAAAAGTGTGAAAGACCATTAAAGCAGCTTAGCTTAGAATTTAATATTTATGTTTTCTAACGTTTTAGGTAAGAAAATGTAGACTACGTTTTGTAATCATGTTTAATTTACTGAGGTTTATTTCGCTAATAGTTATAATCGACAAATTTATAATGACCTTTTTTTGTTCAGACTGGCCGACCATTCCTCTTTTCAGTCCTTTGATGATCGTCGTATCCTAGATGATGATTTCTGTTGATAAGATATATGGGGAGTAGCAATTTCGTGCCATTAGAAAAAATTAAGGAAAGGCATAAGGGGTACTTGTTGACTATGACTCTGTAGTTCTACTCCTGAATAGTTAAGTATTTATATTTTGTAATATATCTATTTATAGTTCTTAAATAAAACCGTTTTTATCTTATGCATTTCTCATTATTAATTGCTTTAAACGTACATATTTGTTAATGTTGACACACAATTTTCATAATTATTCGAGCTGCAACTAATTTCAATAATAAACAAATAGGCGCGCTTAATTTTAATCTTATTATACATGCAGCCAAGCACACTCGATAATCAAATAAATCAAAGTGGAAGGCAAACATAATGGTGCTGAATTGGCGCCAATACCAAATCATTAACGAAATTGTTAAATTACAATGCAAGTAAATGAGTCAGTCTACGGTCTTTTAAATTTAATATTGTAAGCAAATTTGGTTAGTTACTGTTTATTGACAAACCATTTTTTATTTTCGTAGTCGATGAAATCAGTCCATATATGGATATCGACAGTAGAAAAGAAAAAAGAACAATTTAAATAAGAGGTTTTTACTCTTAGCCAAATAACAGACTTGAGTAATTGATATTTTACTATAATATGAAATAGATACATGCACTTCGAGTCTCTAGTCACTTTATGATCTTGATAAGTTCAGTTTTTATAATGGAATTAAAAATCTAAAATAAAATCAATCTGAATCTCATGTGTGCTCACACTAGTTTGCTTCAGTAAGTGTTTTTGAGCAATTTAATTTCACGTAAATAGCGTTATTAAGAATTTGCAGTATGCGACCAAACTGTACTGATTCTAACTAAAGTTATAATCAGTTTACAAGCGTTCACGTTCACTATCATTTGTTTCTTTTTTAAATCTACCCATTTCTCTGAATGCGTTATCCAGAGCGGATACAAATAGTTTTGGTGTAATTGTGTCACCATGAGGGACTATGCCTCGGAGTAGATATATTCATTTAGCTTTATGTACCTACTATCTATCCGATATGCATTTAGGGCGTTGAGTACTGCCCCAGTCTATAAGTAATAGTCTGATAGTCTATAAAGGCCAAATATATGTTATATTTATTGCATTTTTTATATCAGGTATCAGACTCAATGTATATGATATTATATATCCGGATCTGAACCCTGTCTGTTCACCATGTTGTTGAGAATTGATTTTATTATTTAGTCTGTTTGTTAATATCCACAAACAGTTTATAATAAAATATGTTAAATCTGAGGTAGTAAGCAGATTTAGAATTCTTTATTTTAAGGTTTATGAAAAAATCCGTTAACTGAATTAAAACCGTAGTTGGTGCCCCATTATTCATTACTTCCCTTATAAATGGGAAATATTGTGGGTAATAATGAAAAAAATACCCTTCAAGATTTTTGCAGATCTTTAAGTTTAGGGTCCCTAGATACCAAAAAATATATATTCTCATTATGCTCGGCGTACCTTAAAAACTAATAATTTGATTGATTGAAAATTCAAGGTCGTATGGGGATGGAATGGCAACATCTTGATAAAAATCCAATATGGCAGTACGACATGGCGGCCTCGCAAAATGTAACAAAAACATTATTCAGAAAACATTTACGGAATAGGCCTCGAATTTTGTACAACATTCAAGTGTGAAACAGGGATAAACTGGTAAAATTTTAGAGCAAATCCCGCATGGCAAAACAATATGGCGACTTAATAAAATGTTTAAAAATCCGGTATAATCCTTTTAATAAGAGGAAAATAATAAATGAGATAATATTTTTTATGGGCTACGTAAATAAAGATATGAAAAACATATTAATATTAAGAATATTAATAACAATATTATTAGTCCTTTCTATAGTGCGTTTGCGCCCTAGGATAAGTAAGGTAACAACTTACTTAATTTTGGGCCTTACGGTATCCAAGGACGATAGTGTGGTCAGCACTACACTCCAACCACCTACTATTAGCCTGGAGTTCACCTCCAGGTACTCATTTAAGGCTGATTCGACCAAACAGCTGGATTAATGTCGACTGTTGTTTTACCGGCCCGGCTCTGGGGTGGTAATCCCTGTACCGCTAGATCACCGGACACCCCAATAATATTAAGTATAATAATAAATAATAAAAGCACAGGAAAGCCAAGGTATCGCACGGGTCGATGGTACAAAATTCCCAGGTCTTAGAGAAGGGGAAAGATATTTGGGTTTCAAACAAGAACTCACCCAAGATCAGAGTATATGGAAAACCTCTAACTGAAATGAGCTTGATTAACAGGGTTAAAGCAATCTCAGAACAAAGCTGGACGCCCATGCAGCAGTAAAGGTTATATATTCGTGGGCGATTCTATTAATTACCTATATATTCGGTGTACTTAAATGGACGCAAACAGACTTGGAAAGAAATGACAGACATATTAGGACAACTCTTACTTATTACCGAAGTCACCAACCAAATTCATCTTACACTAGGATGTATTTGCCTAGAAAAAAAGGGGCCTTCTTAACATTGAAATCCTGCCGAGTTAAATATGGCATTGTATTTTGGGGTTGCTCCAATCATTGCCTGAGATTACTGCGATTGCAAAAAAGAATTATAAGATCAATTTTTTTGCTAGAAACAATATTTTTGATTTTGATACAAATAGTTTTGTTATATATATTTAACTATAATACTAGAGGTCAAAATAATTTACGTGTAGTAAGGCGTTCGATATATTTCTGATCTTATTGTGTACGACCGAGCAAGAAAAATGGCTTATACTTTCACGCTGATGTCATTTGATAGACGATGGGTCAACCACCTGCAGCAGGTCGGCGCCTCTTGCTTTGCCAAGCGTCGGTTGTCCGCCCCGACGCGTTCCTGCGACCCGCAATCTGCAGGATAAACCCCGTCTGGGAGTCTTTTGGAAGGGTAACTGCCCTAAATTATGTAGAATATAGCATAGTCTAAAATTTTTTTAAAATAGTCATGTTGTTACATGGGTATTAAATTATACAATAAATTGCCTGGTTATCTGAGAGACGTTAATGATGAATAACTATTTAAAAAAGAAGTTTTTAACTACTTCAAAATTAATAGTTTTTATTCAGTGGATGAATTCCTTAATACATAAGAGTTGTATAATTTAGGACTATTAATATGTATAAATGGACATTTTTTAGACGTAACTTATACCATTCATGTAATTTGGGTTGTGGTTTAAATAAATATTATTATTATTATTAATATTATTTCAATAGATTTTTATTATATAATCATATTCTCTGAATTGAAGGCAAGCAATAATATGATACTCTCGTTCTTTTTCCTTTTGTATTACCGAGTGAACTCAATACTCATCATAGATATAAGTACAGCCTTGAACAAGAACATAAAAAAATGATAAAAACCAAAAATTAAGTAAGTACCAAGATCTAACTCACGTGGTTAAACAAATATACCAACTAGATGTAGTTAAAATTCTACCCATGATTATATCCTCCAAGGGTTTAGTTGACAAGCACTTACCGGTAATTGACCAAACGCAAAAAGCTGTACTCTTGTCAACGTGCAGTACTATTCGATGAGTTTTGGTCAGCGAGTAAACTGTTGAGTCTAGAAGCCTGTATACTAGACATCCTCCTCGTCAAAGAGTGAAATAATATTAATAATGTAAAATTAATTTTTTAAATTTCTTTTTAGTTTCACATTATCGCTTTTACCCATTTCTTTCCTCCTACAAAATTCCACTACTCACGTAGATAACACATTTTATGTGTTATGAAAATTATTTCGTTTGATTCAATGTTTATTGTGAAGTTATTTATGAATCTATTTTATCACTTTTTTTTTCATGTAAAAAAAATAGAAAAACTATGCCCAAACAAGCTAGTAAAAACTGCGGCTCAATATCTTGTTCCTAACATAAAATATCAGTAAAAAAAAATTCAATGAGAATGTAAATTGTAGCCCTGAAAAACACCGATTTAAAAAAAAAATTAATGCCTCCTTAAATCCTAAAATTGCTGTTCATCCCGTTGCTCTTTTGCGTGAAAAAACTTCAGTTTCAATTTCAGCTCTTGACAGGTTGCGGAATGCATTCCGAATACTATTTTCCATGACTTGCTTAGTTATATGTTGAGTTTAAAATGCGATGTCTTTTAACCGTTTCCATAAATAGTAATCCAAAGAACTTAAGTCTGAGAATCGGGATGGTCATGGAATTAGTCTTCTTCTTCCAATCCACCGCTGTTGAAATACTGCGTTTAGATGTTCTCGCACATTTATAGCAAAATATGCTGGACAACCGTCCAATCGCAAAAACAAATTTTGCCGTATTTCCCAAGGCACATTTTCTAACAAAATTGCTAATTGGTTGACCAAACCAATTTAGAGACACATTGCCATTTAGTGGCCGATTGAAGAAATATGATCCAATAATACTGCCTCTTAGGATGCCACAACACACACTAAAACTACAACGGACTTGATCTTAAACTTCTTGTAACCAATGAAGATTTTCCGCAGACCAATAATGCATGTTATGCATATTGACTTTACCGTCACTGTTGGAAATTTCATCATCCGTTTAAAGAATTTCAAATAAAAATTGTCCATTTTCATTTATCATGCCTAACATTCAATAACAATAATCCAACCTAAGATCAAAATCTTGTTCATACAAGGTCTGATGTAAAACTAAGTGATATAGGTGTTGGATAAAACAACAATAATAATAATAATTAACTAATAGATTTACTTTTTTATTTTAAATATAAATCTTCTTTTGTAACAAATGTAAAAAATTCACAGGCCTTATAATATTTGAGTTTATCTGAGACGGTTGTGGTTTGATTATTTTTCAAGGAAAGGATTACTTTGCAATACAGCTCCTCAGTTAGTCCGGCTCCAGCTTTCAACCGAGCAAGCATATGACATATCATATTTTTCAGATCAAGAAATAAGATTTAAATATGTTTAGTTCTTAGTATTCACGTTATAATTACGATTTGCTTATGTACAAATAAAAATATATTCTTACAAGTGTCGTTTATTGTCGTTGATTACAACAGGTTATGACAATAGTGACAATAAGACATTTTTTAAATTTGTAAATCGTAAGTGCAACAATGGCGAAGAGTGGAAAATTTAGTGTTGAAAAATTAAATGGAGATAATTATCAATCATGGAGTTATTTAGTAAAGATGCTATTAATCAACGCAGATCTATGGAATGTTGTGTCAGAAAATTTGCCCTTCGAAGCAGATCGGGATAATGCGTGGAAAAAGAAAAAGGATAAGGCATTATCAACAATAACCTTGCTGGTTGAAACCAACCAACTTGTGCATATAAGGAACAAAAATTTTGCACATGAAGCATGGGAATCTCTTAAGAAATACCATCAAAAATCAAGCCTGTCAAGAATGGTATTTTTACCGAAACAACTTTGCAAATTATCGTTGGAAGAAGGTGGTGTTAACATGGAAGCGCTTATTAGTCAATTCCTAGATTTGTTAAACAAACTTTCTGCCTTGGGAGAAGAACTAAAAGAAAGATTTGCGGCTGGGTTATTATTGGGAAGCTTACCGGATTCATATAGTTTTCTGATTACTGCGTTAGAAAGCCGACCAGCCAGCGAGTTTACTCTGGAATTTGTTAAGAGTAAGTTAATAGATGAATACAGGGAACGTCAAGGAGCTGCTAAGGTACATGAAGAATCGGTGATGAAAACAGTATATAAAGGGGACAAATCGTCTTCGGCAGGAGATATGTCGAAACATTGCTATTTTTGTAAAAAGAAGGGACACCTCAAAAGGGAATGCTTTAAATATAAAGCATTAAAAAATAGGAAGGAAAAAGCAAATATAGTCACCGAGGAAAACAATGAAGTAAAAGATGCATGTTTCATGGTTGAGCTTAAGTGACGTCCATGGACATTCTATCTCGTGGTACATCGATTCGGGCGCGAGTCATATAGTGAACTTTAAAGAATTTTTTACGAAATTTGACGAGAGTAGAAAGGGTGTCGTGCGGCTGGCGGAAAAAGGGCAATATTCCAAAGTTCAAGGAATAGGTTCGGGCGCTATTAAGTGTTCAATCGATACGGAAGTGACAAGTTTAGGAATAAATGACATACTATTTGTTCCGCAACTAGATTGTAACTTAAAATAGGTTAAAAAACTGACAAGTGCAGGATATGAAATTCAGTTTAACGATAATGAATGTGACATTTTCAAAAACCGAAAAATTGTTGCGACTGCAAACTTCTTACCGGAACTTTACAAACTGGAAACGTTTGAACAAGTACTAAAAATTAGTAAAAACCATAATAAAAGTTGTCAACATTCGTGGATCGATGATTTGGACATCGGGGTATCAAATAGCAACACATTTTTAATTTTCGACCTAATTCATTCAGATGTTTGCGGTCCTATGCAAACTGTAACACCTGGAAATAAAAAATATATTCTTACATTAATTGATGATTTTTCGCGTTATACTATTGCATATTTAATGAGTAATAAAAATAATACCGAAAAATATATGAGGGAATTCATCGAATTAATGAATACTCGTTTAAGAGAAGAGAATTAGGTCTGATTGAGGAGGGGAATATGTAAAATATTTCTTTAAGAAATTATTTACAGGGTAAGGAGATAAAAATTCAGTATACGGCGTGGTATTCTCTTAAGCAAAATGGGGTTGCTGAAAGAAAAAACGGATCTTTATTTAAAATTGCTCGATGTGCGCTTTTAGATGCAAATTTAGAGAATAAATATTGTGGGGAAGCGATTATAACATCGCTACTAAGCAAAATCAAAAACACCTTTTGATTTATAGTTTTTCTACAGTTTATAGTCATATTTGAAAAGAACAGCGTAATAACAAATTTGTTGAAAAAGCTCAAATTGTTATTTATGGGGTATTCAGAGGAATCGAAAGCTTATCGACTATTAGATATAAACACAGGGCGGATAAAAATTAGTCGAGATGTAGTTTTTCTAAAGGAGGAAAAGCAGAAAATAAGGAAGTGACAATTTTATTTGAAAAAGACCAGGATAATATAGAAGATAATGGAGAACAAGAACAACTGTTATGGTTGGACCAAATGCAGAAGAAATATGAGATAGTGACTCTAGTTACCAACCTTGTTCATTCAGAAAGAAAAAATAAAGGAATACCACCCGATCTTTACATTGCAACAGCAAAATTAACAAAATTGAATCAATGAAGAAAAATAACACCTGGAATTTGATTCAGATGCCTAACGACAGAAAAATTGTGCCATGTAAATGTGTATTCGAATTAAAGACAGGTGCAAATAATTTACAAAATTTATATAAGGCACGGTTTGTTGCAAGAGGATTTGTACAAAAATATTCGATTATGGCGAAATTTTTGCACCCGTAGTACGACACACTATATTGAGAACAATATTAACAATAGCTAGTAAAGAAAAAATGATAGTAGCACATTTTGACGCAACGACGGCATTTCTTAATGGAGAACTTAAAGAAGAAAAAAAGATCCTTGTCTATATGTAAAATATTTTAAAAATGATAAACTTTATCTTGTAGTTTAGGTCGATGATTTTTTAATAACTGCTAAGGACATAAATGCAATTAATTATACGGAAAGATTGTTAAAAACATTTTTTGAAATTTCAAATTTAGGTTTATTAAAATATTATTTAAGCATTAATGTTGAAAGGGATAGTAATAGAATATTTAGTCTTAATCAAGCACAATATATCGATAAACTATTATATCGGTTCGGAATTCAAGGCGCTAAAAATTCAGTGATACCGCTTGATACTGGCAATTTAAAATTAGAACGGTCGAAATTTGTTTTGAAAAATAAAGAAAAATATCAACAACTGATAGAAGCTTTATTATACTTAGCGGTTAATACAAGGCCAGATATTATGGCAATTATGACTATATTAAGTCAGCCTAATCAGAAACCCACAGAAAACGATTCGAACGAAGCAAAGCGAATTCTAAGATATCTAAAGGGATCTAAAAATAAAAAAACTTATTATGCTTGGACAGTTCGATAATAAGTATATATTACAAGGATATGCCCATGTTGATTGGACAGAAAACAAGTAAGACCGAAAAACAAACAGCGGTTATTTATCCATATTAACTATATGGAGCCCCTATCAGCTGGGCATGCAGAAAACAAACATGTGTCTCGCTATCCTTGACAGCAGCAGAATATATTGCTTTAGCCTAGGCGTGTCAAGAGGCAATTTGGCTAAAACTATTAATAAAAGAATTGTTTTGAAAAGAACCAGATACACTTATTTTTGAAGATAATCAAAGTTGCTTAAAACAAATATCAAATCGCAAATTTAATAATCGTACCAAACACATTGATACTAAATATCATTTTGTTAGCGATCTTGCTGAAAATAAATTCATCGACTTTAGGTACTGTCCAACAAAAGATATAATCACGGATATGCTGACAAAACCATTGAATAGGGTTAAGTTAAATTAGTTAACGGAAAAATGTGGGCTAGTTAACTGATTAGTAAAAGTTTAATTATTATTATAGTTGAGGAGGAGTGTTGGATAAAACAACAATAATAATAATAATTCATTAATAGATTTACTTTTTTATTTTAAATATAAATCTTCTTTTGTTACTTAAAAAAATGCACATGCCTTATAATATTTGAGTTTATCTTAGACGGTTATTGTTTAATTATTTTTCAAGGAAATGATTACAATACAGATATCTACAGCACCGCAAGTTAGTCTGGCTCCAGCTTTCAACCGAGCAAGCATAAGTGCATATCATATTTTTCAGATCGGGAAATAAGATTTAAATAAGTTTAGTTCTTAGTATTCACGTTATAATTACGATATGCTTATGTACAAATAAAATTATATTTCTTCTATTCTTACAACAATAGGTGCAATCTAAAAATAAAAAAATATTTTGTGGGACATTCAAAGAAATATATTTTCTAGTGCCATTAGAAATTGCCTATGATCCTACAAAATATTTTCAACAGTAGTACGTGATATGCCCAAGGCGAGAGACGATGCTCTATTATTAACATGGGAATTAAATTTAATATATGCCAAAACGTTAATGATACTTTCCTCGGTTTTTCTATTTTTATGTCTTCGAATAAATAATAAATAAAAGACCAAAAGCTACCAGTGGTACCTAAACGTTGCATTAAGCTGGAAAAAATTCTCGCGTCGCGAGAACGTCGATTTGCATATCGAATCATGTACACTCTTTGGGTTATTGCCGCATTTTGAAGACACCTGAATTAAAATGCAATTTTGTTAACAGCTTCATCATTTGTAAAAGGCACTTTAAACGCTTAAAGTGTGCTACCAACATAAAGTATACTACATCTAAATAAAATTTGACGTTTTTTTCCAATATTGTTATTAGGAATTTGTTTTATCTTCCATGGACTGATTCTTGTTATATCCTACCTACTCGTACACATATTGTTAAGATGCGCTTAAGCGTGAATTATGTTTTTTTTATTAAAAGTTACTTTTAGCATCACTTACTGTTTAGTATTTTTCTATTGAATTTGAAAATGTAGCATTTTTATCTATATCTATTATTATAAACAAAACTTAAAACGAAATTCCTATAGAATATTAATTTATTATTTATTGGTTATTAGGAAATGTGCGAATTATCAAACATAGTATAATTTTGTACCTTCCCTTATTGAGGTTTAGTAGGAGAAAGAAACGTCGATGTGTTTTTGTATATGATAATCCTAAAATAACCAGTTTTAAATATTTGTGAAATTAAGATAACGTGTTTTTTTGTTTTATGAAATTCTTTAAAACGACATAGCTATTGTTAATGCTACCAACAGCATATAAAATTTTACTAGAATAGAACTAAAATTATTGGAGATGTACTCTTCGACCTGACCGGTCATAGAATATCAGGTAGTACACAGAATAACTTGATAATTAGTGAAGTTGAAAATTGATATTGATGGAGTTTTCTCAAATATTTCACAAATGCTATATAAAAGGATTATGAATTAGAGAAAGCCTACAATTTATTTATCTCCTTTTAAAATCATAGTAAATTATAACCCTAATAATTTTACATACTAACCTCCTCATTATATTACCTCATTATGTAGCAGCAACAAAAAAGTCTATTTTTCATTAGATTTATTACTTTCATATTTGACGTAGTTTAAATACGGAACAATGTTATCAAGGGATTTTTTGTTTAACCATTTAATCAAGAAAATACGTTATTCGAGTTACGTGAAAAAATCTAAATATATACGCCGTCCTTAGCAAATAATACCGATACATTAATTCTCATTATACAGCTTTTATGTATTGGTTTCGAAGCCTTATAGGCCTTTAAATTAAAAGTTCGAGACATATGCGATAGTAAAATGCGATTTAAACAATTGAAACGGCCAACTTTGATAGCACTAAAGTGAAGGTCTTATTTATGAACGTCCAGTGTGCATACGATATGGTACCGTACTGAAAGATATTGATAACATAAATGAGGCACAATAAAAAGTTTATATGGCCTAGCTGGGTGGAGTAATTGCATTTCCAAGTTCCAAGATTGGATTGAATTGGTTACTTGTTTGGTATTTGTGGGAACTATATTAACACAGTTGTAATCGATATTGTCTAATTTTTCTGAAGAGAAATCTAAAATTTAGTTTTAAAAAGGGTTGTTTTTGAACATATTATATTTTAAACTGGTTTTACAATAAATTTTTGCTTGTTTTACAATAATATGCTTACATATTAGACGTTAAGATATTCGACTTAAGGGGGAACTGCACGCAGTAATACGGATCATTTGCAAGCCTTCCGCTGCTGCAATGTTATGTTAAAACTATAAGAGATATGTATTACCTTCAATGTGATTTTAATAGAGAAATATGTATAGTTGCGCGCTAAATGCGAATTTTTGTGAAAAAATCAAATCTAGAGTTATAAAATAAAAGTAGATTTGTCCATTTTCGACCATTTTTTGACCACTTTTTGACGCACATGCCTTGGCATATATTTTTTTTCCACAAAATGGGTCTTTACTGCCTTACATTGATCCTTTGTCTACGTAACGGCAAAATTTGAAATGGTAAATGGTACTCATGTCTTTGTATTTCTCCAGCGCGTGAACCCTTTTGAACCCATTTTTAACCAAAATGTAATTTAAATTACCTATACATAACACATTTTTTTGAGGTCGGACGTGCAGGAAGTTTTTTTTAATGCGTAGGTACCTTTTCATCTTACTTTCAACTCGACTAGACCTTGTTGCTGGTTTTTCACTTTTTGCGTACAGTTCTCCCTTAAATCTAAATATATTATGTACAGGGTGGTCGAAATTGGTCTGTTTTAACAGGGAAAACCTATTTCCTGACTAGATAGAGCAAAACTGACTTAGGTGTCATGGGCTCGATTTCTGAGAAATGTTTAATGGCAAAAACCGCCTGCCGATATTTTCACTGCCAACTGAGATATAGGGCGTTTTTCAATTTTCGGCCATTTTGAAAATTGTCCATAACATTTTTATTTTGCGGAATATTAACATTCTGCAAAGACATTCTAAAGGCACTTTTTTATGTGCAATCCAGTGGCATACTCAGATTTTTTCTATAGTTGTCCGTTTTATCATAAATAGGCAAAACTTTTTTTTTTCAAATGGAAATCATAGTTGGCTATAAATTATAAAAAATGCTCGCGTTTAGCCCTTTTCAGTGATATAAAGTTGTAGGTACTTATTTTCAAAAATAACGAAAATATTAGGTGTTTTTGGTTTACATCGAAGTAGGCTTTGATTTGTGATGACAATATCTCAATTATGTATTGTTAAGATTTATAGTTTGTTAGCAACTTAAACACAACTTTAAATAACACTAGCTAACGTTATTTTAATTATTTATTATTAATTTTTTTTATTTTTTTTTTGTTTACATAGCAAAGTTGAACAAAATTAACAAACTAAACTACTATTTACAACTACAAGTGAAAATAAAAAATAATTATGAAAATCTAGGTATTTAGTTAGATAGGTTTCTGATAAATATATTTAGAGAAGTTGTTCAAATTGAGCACCTCCCTGTTGAATACAAACCAAGCATCTTTTGCGTACCGAGTTGCAACTATTTATTAGTTCAACTGGGCTAATAGATGCAAAAGCTTGCCTAGTGGCCTCTTGCAATTCTTCTTTTGTGTGAAAGGTTCTTCCTTTAAATATCAAGTCCTTCAATCTTCCCCACAAAAAAAAATCTAAGGGAGTTAAGTCACAGGACCTAGCAGGCCAAGGTATGGGGCCCCACGTACCAATCCAATTTTCTCGAAATTCGAAGTTTAAAAGATCAGTTGTGATCCTTGCATTGTGCGGGGGACAACCATCTTGTTGATAGTAGATATTTCTGGCATCAGCTAAAGGTATGTCTTCCAACAAAGGGACAATATATGTGCGCAAAATATTTACATAATCATCTGCAGTTAAATTTCCATCGTAAAAATAAGGTCCCACAAATCTTCCTCGGAATATCCCCACCCATATATTGAATCCACACCGACCTTGCCGGTCTTGTTGCACAACTACGTGTGGATTTTCAGTGGACCAGTGATATGAATTATATCTATTAAATATACCAGAAGTATCTACTCTGGATTCATCACTCCAAATAATATTTAATGGAAAATTCTCATTCTCCATGAATTTTTGCTCATACCACTGACAAAATCTCAATCTTCTAGCGGCGTCCCCTTCACGGAGTTGATGAACTCTTCTCGTTCTGTACGGTTTGAATTTATGTTTTTTGAGTATTTTTAAAACGGTGGTCTTTGGAACATTCGTTATATTAGCCAATGTTCGAGAGGAGGTGCCAGGATGATCTAATACCTCACCAATTATATTTAGCTGCTGGATTTCCTTTTCTTCCTTTAGTTCATAATGTCTTGTTCTTAACTTTTTAAAACTTCCGTAATTTACTAAATTACTTTTTAATGTTTGATAAATTCGGTTATCCGGTTGACGTCGCTCGGGAAATGTATTAAAATATAATTCACTAGCTGCTTCAGGAACTTCGTTAGATAATATGTAACATTTTAACATATCATACTATTCATAATTCTCAAACATATTTTTTCATCAACTTAACACAACTTTATAAAGATAACACCAAAATGCAATAATTACACCAGACTACAGTAATCTGACAGCAATATATTCAAAATATTGAACGCGCGTCATTATTCCAAGGCCTACTTCGATGTAAACCAAAAACACCTAATATTTTCGTTATTTTTGAAAATAAGTACCTACAACTTTATATCACTGAAAAGGGCTAAACGCGAGCATTTTTTATAATTTATAGCCAACTATGATTTCCATTTGAAAAAAAATAGTTTTGCCTATTTATGATAAAACGGACAACTATAGAAAAAATCTGAGTACGCCACTGGATTGCACATAAAAAAGTGCCTTTAGAATGTCTTTGCAGAATGTTAATATTCCGCAAAATAAAAAAGTTATGGACAATTTTCAAAATGGCCGAAAATTGAAAAACGCCCTATATCTCAGTTGGCAGTGAAAATATCGGCAGGCGGTTTTTGCCATTAAAAATTTCTCAGAAATCGAGCCCATGACACCTAAGTCAGTTTTGCTCTATCTAGTCAGGAAATAGGTTTTCTCTGTTAAAACAGACCAATTTCGACCACCCGGTACATGGGGTCTAAACTTAACTTAAAACAATATAACTTATAAAAACTTAAAGCTAAACTAAAGCTGAGTTTATAAAACAAAATTTAATTTTGGTATTAAAATTAGTAAAAGTAGTAATTTTTAAAAAATCTTAAGACTGTTTATATTAACACTTTAAATTTTAGTCTAAACATTGATAAATGTTATTTTTGTGTAAGGTATATTTTCAATAATTTTAATCATGAAAGTCGATGTTAAAGTGTTATTAATAACTGCTAAAGCCAAGTACCGCAAATCCACATATTTATCAAAGGACCGCGCATATTTCTTATGGAAAATGGCTTTCAGCCAATTTCTCTGAAAATTTAATGTTATAGTTCTCGACCTACTGATCAAAAGCTCTCATGGCCACAACTTAATCCTGTCTGTAGTTTTTCATATACAGAGAGTCAAAGCTTGAATTTTACATTTTCCATATTTTATGAAAATTTTAATTTTATTAATTAATAATTATTATTTAATAAGCATTTAAATAGGATAGTCGCTTAGAATATTTTTGACTAGAAGCTAAAGTTTGTATTAGTAATAACAAACTTATACAGGGTATAGTTGTATTTAAGAATTCTGACATTTTTGTTTCATATTCGGCTGCATCTACAACACCAAAATGTGAATTTTCGACAGGTTTATCAAAATTAATTTGAAATTAAATAATTGTAAGTTTCTGAACATCGCTGACATTAGACTGGCATTACCAAAAAAGCAGTATAATCACTTTATAGCTGGAATATTTAGATACTCACTAAAATTGACAAACTTTAATTATGGAACAAATATTATCATTAAATGCAGCTTTATTAATTTAATTATCAATACATTAATAAAAAGAGTTTCATAAAATTCTAGACCACCATGCTGTTATGGTTACGTCATTTTCACCTAATTTTTCATAATAATTCCTCAAAGTTGGATAATATAAGAAAACACAAAACGGAAAGGGCGATCGCATAGACTATTTTTTGAAAAATCTTTTTAACAATAATTTATCTCCAAAATATGCGGTCATTATAATTACACTTCGAAATGGAGGTAATTGTTAATGTGACAGATCCTAAAACAATATGAATGTATATTTACGAGGTGTTTTATAAAGAAAAAGCAGGTTGTAAATAAAATAGTACAATATTTAGCACCCATGCTAATAATAAAATATAACTTAGCATCTTGTAAGGAATAAAATACCTGCAGTTTTTAATAATTTTTATTCTCCATTTTTTTTAGGTTTTGAAACATTTACGAAACGCCGCTATTTTAAATTGTGTAACGTATATATTATATAATAGATATTATTGAAATTATTAGAAGAAAAAATGGAACTACTTATCAAACACCTTGTGTATTAGCATTATATTAATATAATTGTATCCTTAAGGAATTGTTATGAAAAATCAGATGAATCTGACATAATAGTAATCGCATAGTTTTTCTAGAAATTTATGAAACACCCTGTATTATTTTATTTTCGGGGATAATACCACGAGTGCTTAAAAATTTCCGATAATTTTTCACGAATGCGTGTTTTCTTATAATAAATATAATTAAAAAAAATAAATTTGTAGAGAAAACACGCATGAGTGGAAAATTATCTGGTTAATTTTTAAGCACGAATGATATTTAGGAGGAATAGTCCACGAATCAAATACAGGGAAACTAAGCTTTATTCACTGAATATTAAATACATACCTATTTCAAGTTCAGAAATTTGAATTTTGTAACAAATTGAACACAAACTTGGATTTAACGGTGTTTCTTGGTTCGCTTCCAATTATATTTTCATCAATTTCCTCATTTTGAACTAGCCCAAAGCGATTATTCATATTGACAACTTTTCAAAAATGTTTGAAAGATACTTAAAAAAAATCAGTTTCTAGGGACTCTAGCGTCTCTCAAAAGCAGGTTTTATATTGTCAAGATTTTATTTTTTGGTTAGGTATGTAACCACACCTAACCAGGTAAGTGGAAACACCACGTTTCCTAGACGACGTGGTTCCGCTATAATTTTTCGAAAACACCACCAGTCTTACGGGAAAATTTGTACATGAGTGGAATATTCAATTATATTATTAAAGCTGTATCTATTGATAATATGCATTCGATAATAATTAAAATGTATCGATTTCGCTGGCTATTTAAATATCCTAGCTATAAACAGATTACATATATCTAGATTTTCATATAACGGAATACATTATAAAAGTTGTATATTGAAAATCATGGCCACTGTAATGTGAGCTAATTACAAAGAGATTGTGATCATGAAAGCTTTATCAGGGGATCGAGAACTACAACGTATCACATTTTAACTTAAACTTAATTTTAATTTATTAATTTAATTAATTAACTGAAACCCATTTTCCATAGGAAATGTATGGGGTCATTTTGGCAAACTATTCCTGGCTTGTTTTCTGGTCATGAAAGCTCGCTTAAAATTAGATTTTTTATGTAAGTGTATAGGCTACAGCAAAATTAGTTGGTAAAAAAATATCTTTTATGGGGTAATTAAATCTCCAAATTTTATTTATAATGTTGGATGGTCAAAAGTAGAAATATCTGCAAATTTTATTTCCATAATGTAACTAGACATATTATAGTAAATATTCAGGTTTAATTATAATAATAATAGCTGCATAAAATATCAAAATATATGAATTTTATTATCATTTGTATCAAAACTAACCTGAAATTGGGAAGTTTATATAATATATAATTGTCAACAAATGTCACTTTTTCAAATTTATGTTCATAATCTATAAAACTATACTTAAACCTCACTGAGGCTTTACTTAAAAGACGAAATATAAATTAAGTATTTATCATATAAAATGTTTAAATATTCCACCACATGTTATAATTTAGATACCCGAATGTTATGGAAGTGGAGTTTTAAACTATTAGAAAAGTTTTTAGTTAAGTTTTGATGGCCGCATGCAATGCTTATTACCCTGTGGAGAAATTTCTACTTTTTTTTTGTTTCTTAAACAAAACCTATTTTTTTGAATTCAACTACATCCAAAAAACTAAAAAATACCTATAAAACAATTTAGTTGCCTCGCATAAAAAACTGAATTGTTTATTACAAAATTTTAATTTATAGGCATATACAATGAACATACATAATAGAGATAACAATATATTGTTAATTCAACGAAAGCAATTTTTATCATTGAATCTTAAGTTTAGACACTCATTATGTCCTTCTTAACTTGCCTTTTGAAAACAGCCTCTGGGACATTTCTCGTAATAGTCCAGCAGTAATCTAATCTAACATCTCACAGTTCCATTTTTCCTGATACCATGTTTGAAATACCCTGTGAAAGCTTTCACCGTACTCGTCGTTTACAGTACTATAATTTTCCGGAAAGTAATCCAGATGAGATACCAGGAAATAAATTATCTGATAATTTTGACAAAAGAAGTTGGGAAATATAGTTTTTTGCTTCTATGTTTCTCAAGAAATTTGTTGCAACCATTTTCGAGGCATTCAAACGTATTTTCCCTTGCCTTTAATTCATAAGTCCTAATTTTATATGAAGTGGCGGTAGTCTTTTCAGGGGGAACTAATGGCGCGCTGGATACATTTTCTATCCTGGCTCAAAAGACTCACTCGGCCAAATTTTCTTTCTGTAGTGATCCGATCGTACTCGACTGTCCCATTCGCAGAGGGAGCAGCAGTATTTGGTATGACCTAGCTGCATTCCAATCAAAATCGCCACAACTTTTAAATCCCCACAAATTTGCCATTTATATCTTTCATATTGTATGGTCCCTAGGAATAACATCAAATTGCTATACGTTTCTTTCATGTGGAATGCATGATCAAACGGAACTGAAGGCAGCTTGTTTCCATTATGGAGTAACACTGCTTTAACACTTTTTTTTGAGGAATCAATGACAAGTCTTCAGTCTTTTGGATCACAGTCCAGATTTAAAGCTGCCATTAACCTTCCAATGTCCCTACAGGCTACCAAATTGTTTTCTATGTTAAAAAATGGTGTTCGGTTTTTCTGGCAGCATTAGTACACAGAAACTTTTATTTCATGTTGAAGTAGATTCCATTGTTGCAATCGAGAGGCCAATAGATCTTCTTCTTTTCTTGGATAATTCTGTATCTCTTATAACGTTACTTAATACACATTGACTTATCTTGAACCGTGAACGTTGGATTCACATTTGTTGCGGTTGTGGGGGCTCAATTTTTATCCTGGTCTCCAACTTTGCAGCCAAAATACAAGTGGTAAGCCTTTTTTATTAAAGGGCTAAGAGTACGATTTTGTTTCACAAAAGTTACTTCACCACATATATAAATTTCTCTCTAATTTCTCAAATCCGAACAGCTCTCGATTAACTGGTGGATGAAATACAACTAACTAACAATTTAAGATTTATGTTAGATGTTTTTAAACCTTTTATAAAGTACACCTGGTATAATAAATACAGGCATTTCTCATTTAATGATCGAACTCTTCCATACATGAAGGGCAGGTAGGTAAATTATCATAATAAGCATAGATCTATAAAACCAGAGCCAACTGAGACTATTGCAAGACATATTGTTAATTAGTAAAATAAAATAAGTAATATTTTGCTATTTTGGTCTCGGAAACATTTTTGCTGTTCCCCAGTGTTATCAATTTCCATTTATTGATATAGGAAAAATAATATGAAACGGTATTCTGTAACAAATCTAAGCGATAAAAAATATTTAATTACCATCTCTTAATAGCAGAAGAACAATTTGCAAGATGAAGAACCCGAATTTAATTCCTTTTTATTTCCAACAAACATTAACTTTTAAAATACTGTGTATAAAATACTGCTGAAAAAATCATACCTCAAAAATCTTACGTGTGCAAGTTTTTAACCATCATTTTCGCATTTAGCGACCAAAAATTAACAAAAAATTGCCTTTTACACTAGTCCCAAAATGGCTCTAAACTAGTGTTATTAGAAAAAAATCTTACTTACTCCTCAATTAAAGGTAAGGTGATCGGTAAATTTCCTTTACCCCGAACTTCCCTCGTTATGATTTTTTTCCATTTGTTAGGAATAGTGAAGTGTGATCCAATTTAGTTCAGTTCGTAGTCACAGTATATACATGTTTTACATATACTGTCTTCATTTTTATTGGGCGCCATTTTATTCCATCATATTGGATTCCTACCAATATTTTACCATTTTCTTTCTACCTATGCCACACTTGACTTTTGGGCGTAATTTAAAATAAATTCAATAAGTAGTTTTTACGTTGACACATACCGCCATTTTGCTACGTCATGTTGAATTGTCCGCAGATATTTCCTGACCCTAAATAATTGACCTCTCTAACAAGAAGAAGATCGTTGATCTTTAGCGAAAACCATTTAGAAAATATCTGGAAAATATCTGCGGATCAACGTAGTAGGTAAAGACTGATAATACGGGTTTCATGCAGGTAATAGAATCTGTGTCTTGAGGATGCAACAATTTAAAAAAAGTCTTTTGTTTCTTTACTAAGATCCTAAGCCCAAATAATACACCACTCTAACATAACAACAAAAACGGACCAGCGGAGTGAGTAAAGACTGATAATATGGGGTCATGCAGGAGATAGGATCTATATATGTGTCCTGAGGATGCAACAATTAAGTTGCGAAATGTGGACAATTTAAAAGAGACTTGTTTTTTTTACTGGATCTTAACCTCAAATAATACACCACTCTAACAATTTTTTTTAACACTGTTCCGCCATATTGGATTTTTACCAAAATTTTGCCCAGGTCATCCAATATGACCTTTAATTTTTGGTCAAAATTTGAAGTCAATCGAGTAAATAGTATTTAAGCTATGTCGTGAACTGACTGACAGACCGACAGACGAACCGATGGAATTGATAAAACATCTTTTTTGGCATCTAGGAACGCTAAAACGTGAAGTTATGTAAAACTTGAGAGCGTGATTTTTTCACGATTACAAAAGTTTTATTTGGCGGCAATTTTATTCCGCCATCTTGAATTAGTAAGGCAGTTTTACTAGCTGAGCCCTATACCACAATTAGTTATGGCACACAATTGGAAATCAATCCATTAAGTAGCTTTTTCGGGTTGAATTTCTAAATATATTATTATACCGCCATTTTATTCCGCCATCTTGGATTCGTACCAAAATTTTACAAGTTGATTCCAACCTAATACTTGATGTTTATGCACAATTTTAAATAAATTGGATAAGTAATTTTATCATAATAATTTTTCTAATATTTCACTAGGCCGTCATTTTGTTTTGCATTCTTGATTTTTACGAAAATATTACCAGATCATCCTCATATCAGTCTCAATTTTTGGTCAAAATTTTAAGTCACTCGGGTTAGTTTTTAAGCTATGCCGCGAACTGACAGCCAGACCAACAGACGGGCCCAGGGAATTGATAAAATATATTTTTGTTCCGTCATCTTGAATTATTACCACAATTTTACTAGTTGATCCCTTTACCACAATTAGCTATTGCACACAATTTGAAATCAAAGCATTAAGCAGTTTTTTCAGGCTGAATTTTTAAATATTTTATTAAGCCGCCGTTTTATTCCGCCATCTTGGATTCGAAGCAAAATGTTATCAGTTGATTCCAGCATAATACTTAATGTTTTTGCAAAATTTGAGATACATTGGTTGAGTAGTTTTTAATAATAATTTTTTTCACTAGGCCGCCATTTTGTTTCGCTATATTGGATTTTTACCAAAATGTTACCAGGTCGTCCCCATATGACCCTTAATTTTTGACCAAAATTTGCAGTCAATCAGGTTGATAGGTTTTTAGCTACGCCGCGAACAAACAGACAGACAGACCGACGGAATTGAGAAAACATATTTTTAGATCCAAAAAAATCACGGAGAGTGATTTTTTCACGATTACAATACTTCTCTTTTACGAGGGAAGTAAAAATGATTTCCTATTATTCTTTTTAAAAATAAAGGTATATTTTTCTTTTTTTAGTACATGTAGCGTTATCGATCAGTAACAAAATATGTGGCCACCGTGTATATAATATTTTTACTCTACAAAATACGTATTTGTATGTACCTGTCCGTGTATCGTTTCCCGCAAAATTTCGCAATACATTACTTAAAAATTTCTTCGGATGAAGATGTTGCCGGATAAAATGGAAATTTATGCAGAAATAAATAAAAAAGACATTAAACAATTTGCGAAATTTTTGATAATTTAGTGATTTCTCCCGGACGCCGTGGCATACAGGTATATTATCCGTAATTTAATTTATGATACAAGTATGCCGTTTACTGTTGTAAATTTATTTTCTCTTAGACAAAATGGAAAAAAAGCAAGTCAGTGTAAAAGTACCGACCAGAAAAATCTCCGAATCTTTACGCATTTGCATATGGGTTATTCTTCTTTATCTGCGGGAGAGATTTTATTCTCTGTATAGTTGACTTCTAATAGCTATTCCTGGGGCGTTATCTTTTCTTAGATATGTGAAGTCGGCTCTAAGTCTTGTTTATTATAGCTACTGTAGGAAAATACAAAAAAATACTAGGGCCTTGTGATATTCCTGATTAGAAATGTTTTATATAATGATCTCGGCTTATGATCTTAGATTCCTTTTGGATAAAACACGCCATACAAATATTTTTTAAAATTGTCTTCTCTATGTTGAAGCTACGAAATTTATTTATTTAGTGACGTTTTATAAGTATATGTTTTTTATTTTATTATATTAAAAAAAATATTTTCCAAATCCAAATCTATCTTAATGCTTAAATTTGCAAAGCAATATATTTTTAAGCAAAAGGTAATTGTAATCGTGAAAAAATCACACTCCCAGATTTCTTCAAATTTCTATTTTTCAAGTCCATAAATGCCGAAAAATATGTTTTCTCAATTTTGTCGGTCTGTCGGTCTGTTCGTTAGCTAAAAAACTATTTAACCGACTGTCTTCCAATTCTGGTCAAATATTAAGGGACATATGAGAATGACCTGGTAACAGTTTTGTAAAAATCCAATAAGACGGCCTGGTGAAATATTAAAAAAATTATTACTTTAAAAAAATGTATTCAATTTATCTCAAATTTTGCACAAAAATCAAATATTGTGAAACAATCAGAATTTTGGTACGCTAAATTTGGTCAGACTTAACTATTCCTAATATAGGGAAAAATTCATAACGAGGGAAGTTCCGGGTAAAGGAAATTTTCCGATTTTTCTGTTTTTATTAGATGATCAGTTGTAGCAAGACAAAAAATCTCGAATATTTATAATTTGATTCCCACCTCTAAAGTTATTGTCCTACAAAACTAAACACTATTCGCATCCAACAAAGATTAAAACTGTCGCATATATTGTATCTCAAGTTTTCAAAATAGCTCTTTTCACACGAATATGATAGTTTAGTGGCACGACACATAGGCGTGTGTCACAGACACATGAGTGTAAAAAGTGATTTTTAAATGTGTAATAAACTGTATTTATATTTGGGCATACTCTTAAATTCACTTTGAGTACATTTTAATGACATACAAATATTTTAAATATTTGTGATATTAAAAACTAGAAACAAACACACTCTAACTGAGCAACCAATAACCATATATAATATTGTATAAAATAAAATATGTACACTGTATTTTGCACATGGAAACTGACCAGTGACGAACCAATTTGAGCTGATGAATGATATCCTCTGATATGCGAAATTAGTCGTTTTTAGACCTTGCTCATTGTGTGTTTTTTTAACGTTTTCATAGCAGTATTTTTTGGTATTAAAGAAATAAAATTAAACTAATAAATAGTTTTAGGTGAAGAAGGAAAAAAATTCGGTAAAACTGTGATACATTTCCAGTGGTCAATTAAATAAACTTAAAGAAAACCTAATATTATTAACATAAAATTAAAGTTTCATAAAAATAAAGATAGATAAAACATGTCAAATTTTTGACTTTTGTGTGGAAATGAAGACGTTATACGTTCTCACGAATATTGCTTAGTTTTATGGGTATCAACTCAGCAAAATTGTTGACGCTATCCAGAATGCCTTACATAACGGATTACAGCAGGATAATCACAAAAAAAATTAAAAACTTAACCGTCTTCCTGTTTAGGTTCTTTAAAAAGAGGAATAGGATAACATTATGAAATTATATACGTCAGTGTCTAGCCATGAATCCTCGTTTACAAATAATTTCCTTAGAGCTGCTAAAGTTTCTTGTCTATTGTGAGGTGATTTCTAATAATACATTACTCATTGCGTCCTTATGTCTAATCATTCTCGCATCTATAGTTATGCCAACTAATTCAGTGCTGTTTAGTTTTTGATTCAGCAGCAGCAAACGCATTAGTTGTGGGTGAATAGTGCAGGGAGTGCAAAGACAAACTATCGGCACGTGTTTCTCGAAGAGGAAGTTTTCAATTTACAACGTACCAGAAATATCTAGTAAGGACACGCATAGCATATCCTCATGGCTCTCTCAATCCTTTGTAATCGGCTCAGCTTAAGCTTTGTTAAAGTTTGTTGAACAGATCAACGATTCTCGTGATCATATCCTGATATTTACTTTAGGCCTGGATTCTGTAGCAAGTAGAGGTTTCTACTAAACAATATGACAAATTTGTTATTTTTATTATTTTAAATATTACTTTTATTTTTAATATTTTAAATATTACCTTTATTTTTATTATTGTAAATATTACCTTTATTTTTATTATTTTAAATATTGCTTACTTTATCAGTAAACTGCCTTACCAACTGTACGAACATATTTACCTTCCTAAACGAAACAGTTCAAGAGTATAGACAGTTGTAACATTTTAATCATTTAGCATTAAGTATATTTTGTATTCGGATAACATGGTTTTTTGTACTTTATTACTTTAAGTGGTTTCGTTATTTAACTGAATTCGGTTAATTCGATACGCGTGATATCTTCTAGTGTCCTCACTCCAAAATTGGTTTAACTATTGCTGTACTAAAAAAAAAATCGAATTTTCTGTAGCTGCATATTCGATCATTGTCAATTTTGGATAAATCTATTATTTAAGAACCTTTCTTACTGTTCTCTTAGTTAGTAACTAATATGATATTGGCCGACTAGAGCATAATCATCCGAATAATGTTTACATTAAAAGTTGACATACAGGAGCGCGGTACTTTTTTAGTATGAAAGTTTAGCAATTAGTGCCCATTTACTTCTATCCTTAAGAAATTAAAAAAAAACTGGCATATGTATTAACTTTCCGGGTTTTCTATACGAAAGTAGACTCTGAATAGAATATGGAGCTGTATTTTTGATGCAATAAATTGGAACAATAATAGTTTTCGTCTACAAATTTTTTCAAAAAAGTTTACCCTAGGCGTTGTTATCTTTATTTCATTAAATATGTGATGGTGGCTTGCTTATTATGTGAGGCTACAATCAAATGCATATATTTGGGAAGTCAATGTACCGTTTTTTTAACGTATTATAGAACTTCAAGATCATCCCGCGAGCGGCTTCAGTTGCTTTACTGGCATGGAGCGTCTTTAGTACCGAGTTTACCATTATGAAGATAGGTCTTCTCGCCTGCTAACCAGATTTCGTACCTATTTCGCGTCAAAAGTGAACCTAGATTTCGTTATCAATATATAGATGAGTGAAGAGTAAAGTATTATGTAATAATTCTGAGTAGAATACATCTATGTGAATTTTAAATACGCAATTTAGTTAAATCTGCAGATAACACGGCATTGTTTTGTTGTTTAATGTCTGATAAATACGGTTTTTTTTGTTAATTTTTTCTACCAAAAACACCGCACGAGGTTCCTAATTTGGGACAAATTTCCTATATTTTGATTTATTTTTTTGCAATGTTTTTACATTTGTACTTATATTGTTATCTGTACTTTTTTACTCTTTTTCACTTCACTTAGGTGTAAGACTCAGACAACATGAATTTGAGAAAGCTACGCAAGAGATCATGACAATTATTCAGAAAATAAGGTTATCTTTATATTCATGATAGGTGTAAACTTATTAAAATTTCCGTATGTCTCTCACGTTTGACGTATTGTGAGCAAATGAACTTTTTTTTCAATAAAAGTATAAAGAATCATTTGTTATATTCCTATGTTTTGTTTATTGTTTTAAGCATTATTTTATTACGTACGATGTTCAAATCATCAACATAATTTTTGTATTATGCAAAGTTACTCATAACAGGGTTCTGAGGGTATTAGTTTGTCCTAAATTAATATGAGTAGAACTTGGTTTAGTACGTTGATTAAACGGGTATTTCATCAAAGTCCCAAGTTTGGGTTCCTAGATCTAATTTGGCACTGAGCACATAAAAAACATAACAAATTCTATTAAGTTTAACTTGAAATACCCTTGTTTACAACAATAAAATTACTGAAAATGATACTTTAGACCCCCATGCAAATTTAGGTCTAAATTCGAATTCCAATTTTAAATTAAGTAATTATTATTACCAGTCAAAGTTGAAAATTTTGGACATTTGACTGTACCTTATTTCAGAATTTGTACCTCTTTCAATTCTCGAAAATTTTACTGTTATTAGCAGTACCTAGTTTAGTTACCTTTAGCTGTTACTCAGATATTAGAAAAATTGTACTTTTATCGTCGTGACGCGTCACCGTGGATGAGATGATGCTAAGTACACGGATTATTTGCAAAAGTTTTTATCAAAGCTACGCCTATTATAAATAACATCAAATTGCTACAAAATGCTTCAACTTTTGAAGTTGCGTTTAAAATTATTTTATCCTTTACTACAAAGCATTCTACTGGTTCAACAAGATTCACAATCATCTATTGGCGTGTGCAGACATAAACATGAGGATGGTACTTATAACAAAATGAAATCCAAAACTTTAATAAAACAACACAACCTCCAGTGCCATAAAAATGATAAATTTGTACATTTTAGGTTGTTCGTCTGAAAATAATTAAGAAATATTATTTTTTTACAACGGACAGTGCAATATGTGCCGATGTATAAAATAATTACTAAATAAGGAACCATATTGGGGATATACATTTGTCAATCCCTTGTATAATTTTACGACTGTGCAGTGGCTATCGGAAAAATAAAGATTAGAACATTCAGCATTATTTCCGATAAAATTTTCACTGAAAACATGACACAACTGTCCCAAACATTTTCACCTAAATTATGTTATACGTTAGCTAGTATACATAAATGTTTAACCCACAGATAACATTTTCTTAAACTTGACTTTATTTACGACCCAATAAACAAAAGGTCTCGTAAAAAGGTTTACGTGGTTTTTATGTAGAGTCAATTTTATTTCTTATTAGAGGAGTGATTTTTATAGGTTTCCTATCAAAGCTGTTTAATTCTAATCGTGGACATTCTAGATTACCTTTAGTGTCGGAACACTTCGTTAGTCAATTGAAAGTACCATTAACTTTTAATGTTTAGGCATAAAGGAATTGGTCGTTAAATAGATTTCTTATTTTAGGTAAAAATGTCTAAATTTAAGATATTACTTAAAAACATCTTTTGACATATAATAACTACGAGTTTCTTTTAAATGGTTGCCATTAAATGGTACAATATAACATTTTCATGAAAACTGTATAAATATTTAAAATACTAAACCAGATTTTTCAGCAAGTACCTGAGAGAGTTGCACTGCACTAATTTACATGATTTTTTTTTAAATGATCGTCTAGTTACCGAGACCTTTCAACACTATTTTTGTATTGTTTTATTCCGTATTTTTTTTATAAAATCAATATTTTTTCCTCAAAAAGATTTCTGGATGATGTGGTGAATGCGCCATATATTCTTATAATTCCACTTGAAACTCATCGCGCCATATAACGGAAAACGAAGGAGTTGAAATATTTTATGAAACGAGTCCTTTATACTATTTTCAATTTTTTCATTCTATTATAAAAAGCATTATCAAAGATTTAAGGCCGTTCGGTACTTTGTGACAGTACATTCTATCAAATAAACGAAAACACAAGTTTTACTTTGTTAACTGTCACTTGTTTTATTTTTGCACTAGATTTGTCAGCAGTTTCGTAACACTAGATATTTACAATCAAGTAAGGTATATATAAAGACAAAAATTCTTAAGAGTATGATTAAAATTGAATCAAAACCAACTGTAGATTTTTTATGGTAAAAAAAGTTTTAATAGGGTGATATCTCCAAAATCTGTTTGGAATTTAAAAGGTTAACATTTTTGGTGTTTATACATTTATATTGCTTCTATACAATCCAATTTGCGACTTTTTTGTTCATAATGTAATATATCTAACTTATTTATGTCACGGAATTTATATGAGGTTTCCAAGAAATTGTTGGCGAAATGAGAGTTTTGTCTTTTTACATAACCTAATCCTCTTACTACATCCTAATTTCTCCCTGTTTGCCCTATTGCACTCGTCGCATTTTAACCTATAAACTCCAGACTTTTTATATCTATTTATTTTTTGTTTTGACGTTAAAATACAAGAGTTTTTGTCACGGTTGAAAAGTAACTTTAGTATTTTTATTTGTTTTTAAAATATTTGCAATTTTGTTAGATATTGGTCTAAAATACGTGATTGTTGTATGTTTTATATGGAAATCGTTAACCCTAGGATATATTTGTTGCATAGTTGAAAGTTTAACTTGAAAGACTTGTAACCATTATTTGGCAAGTTGTATCTTACACAAACACTCCTTTAAGGAATACCGCTGTAAAACTCATGTCTCAATTTAAACCAAAATTTTCTGTTTAAAACTCCATCGAACTTACTAAAAAACTAAAAGATATAACCTTGCCAAAGTTTAGTATTTTAGCATCCTTTGATTTCATCAATATGTTTTCCAGTACACCAAATGGAAGAATGCCTTAATATAATTATCCACATACTTACAAAGAAACATATAAACCTTCTAATACATGAAGAGTTCATAAAAATGCTTAAATGCTAGCAGAATTTTTTATGACACATTTTGATGATTTTTTTTAAATACACCCTTTGCAAAATATATGTTCTTTTGGTATAGGTGGATGGATGACCAATTCTGCTTCACTGGAAATAAAGAACAACTTCATACTGTTTAAAATGAATCACCTCAATTCAATCCATAACATACACTCGAAATGGAAGAAAACCGTGCAATAAATTTTCTAGACATAACATTAAAAAGATCACTTATTAAATTAAAATTTAATATCTAGCAAAAATCCACTTATACATATGTAACTACACCAAGGGACCCTTTTGATCCTGTAGACCATAAACTTTCAGTATATAGGTTTATGATTCATAGAGCTTTTTCTGTGCCATTAGACAAATATTGCCTAGAAAGGGAACCTGACGTCACTAGATCTATTGCAACAAATATTGGCTACAAATTATCTGAAATTAACAGCCTCATTTTTTAAAAAAACGTAAATTTTTTAATTATCTAACAAATATATCCTAAGGTTAAAGATTCCAATATAAAATTTACAACAATTACATATTTTAGATCAATATTTAACAAAATTGCAAATATTTTAAAAAGAAATGAAAATACTATAGTCACTTTTTAACCGTCATAACAACTCTCTTGTCAAAATCAAAATAAATAAGTATAAATGTCTGGAGTTTATAGGTTTACAGGGGAGACAGGGAGACATTTTGATGTTAAATTCAAAGTGAGTATCGCCTCATATAGAATAAAAAAACAATTCATTTCGCCAACCATTTCCTAGAAACTTCACATAAATTCCCTGATATAAATGAGTAACATGTATTATATTATGAACAAAAAAGTCGCAAATTGGATCATTTAGAAGCAATTAAAATTTACAAAGAGATGTTGGAAATACCACCCTATTATAGCTTTGTGACCATCCAAATGTACAGTAGGTTTTTCCTAACCATACTCTTAAGAATTTATGTCCTACTTGGTTGTAACTATCTTCATTGCGTTTGAAAATCTACTAGTAGTACGAAACTGCAGTCACGCCTAGTGCAAGAATAAAATAAGTTACTTAACAGTTACCGTAAAGTAAAACTTGTGTTTTCGTTTATTTGTTAAAGCATTATCTATTAAAAAAATTATTTACATAATATGTTGAACATTGTCAAGTTGGTATCAATACATGCCAAAAGTGACAAATACTTGCATGTCGTTTTGACCGGTTTTAAATTCGAGGTGGCAATGACTCAGCATCACCAACTTTGTACAGAACAAAGTAGTGTCGAGGAGAGAACCATCACGACATTGCGTATCGAAAAGACTTTACGATTGCAAAATATAAAAAGTCTTCTAAGAGGTTGAAACTTGACAAATACAAATTCTAGTTTGGTTTCTTAAATATATGAGGTTTGTCATATTTTTGGGCCTCATGTCTTATATTTCAAGTATGGGTTATTCTAAGAAATTATAGTTCAAGGTTTAGAGCGTGTCAAATAAGAATTACTCTCCGATGGTCGGTTGGTCTACGATTGCATCACCCATCTTCAGGGATTTTACTGTCCGAGATGAAAACAAGATTTCATTCTTCAAAGATAAAAAATCAAAAGGTTCTAAAAAAGTATAGGTTTTATGAAAAATACGCATTAAAAAATAATGTAGAATTTATGCGAAATACTCGATTAAAGAGATATAGATTATGTAAACAATGAAAGATATATATTGAATTATTTTTATTACCAAGACTAATTTTTAGTGGTCATTGGAATCCTCCTTTAATCTACTTATAGTGGTATTTCACGTGCACTCTAGAACTAACACGATTTTTATTTAATTTTTAGTCATGGTTTTCAACGCGTCTAAATTAATGGCAATTCTTTCCAGTTAAATTTTGATTTATGTTCACACTATTAGGTTGGTTATATCGAAATTTAAATTAACAGGACTGGGCCAAGACTATAAGACCAATTTAAAATTTTGTTTCCTATGCCTATTATAAGTTTGTTTTAAAGTAGTGGATTTATTGACATTTCATAAGCTTTAAGAAATATCTCTTCTCATCTAAAAGCCATCGATAGGTAAGATATTGCCAAACTCCGGTTCATTAATAAACACTGTCAATACTCCAGTTTAAAAAAGTGATATATTTAATGAGATATAAAATAAAAATAATTAATGCTGTTCTGATACAGATATAAAATATAGATCCAACAATGCACAGATTGTTGCACTTCTGATATCCATAGTTACAAATAACTATTTTTTGGAAGATCGCATCTCCTGATTCTTTTAAAATAAGTGAAGTGTTTCAATTTTCAAAAAAGACAATAGGTCAATACCAATAATTCCTTTGTTTGGAAAGTAGTCGAAGCCCATTTTAAAAATAGGTTTATTTCATACCTAAATAAATGTAAACTGTTATCAGAAACCCAGTTTGGACTCGTGCAGGAAATTCTTGTGCGATCTTAGCAAAGCATTGTTTTATATGTGCATTTTGGCTCTTTTCCTGAGAGAGGGCTTTTTTAGCCATCAACGTTAATGTTTTAAACATTTCCCCCGTATTCACTAAAAAGGTTTAAGAGTTAGACTAGGTCTACTTGCCATGGTACTTAAAACTGTCAGTTCGCCAATTATGTATTGTTTATGTCACTGTCATTTTGTAATTGTGACATTCAGAAAAATAATTTTTTTCAACTGTTAAAAATGTCACCTTGAGCCTATAACTGTCAAGTTAGATCTGGTCTAAATTTAAACCTCTTCAGTAAATACGGGTATTTATGTTTTTAAGTTATTGAATAAATATTGTGTTGGCAAGGTTTAAAATATATTGGCAAAATTGCAAAATCTGCTAACAAAATTGTACTACTACCTCAATATTCTCTCTTCAGGCCGTTCGTGCATTTGTGGAAGTTATTCGAATATTCAGGGTATTCTTAAAGCTGTGAGAAACGTCGAGGGCCCTGATACAGAAAAATTCTTTTGCGAGCTTAGCTAAGCATTCGATTGAATCTCCCATAGCATCATCTTATATAAACTGGAGCATCTGGAAATTAGTTGTTCTTATCTTATATAAACTGAAGCATCTGGGAATAAGTTTTCATCATCTTATATAAACCAGAGCATCTGGGAATAAATTGTGCTTCTTTCATGTTTCAGGTCCTCTATTGTTCATTCTATATATGAATGGTTAACGATTTAGTATGCATCCTAATCGCAGTATACTGTACGTTAATGCAGCTCTTTATTTAAACTATTTTTCTGAAAGAAGACCATTTTTTTTGTATACTTCAGTTTTAAATGATAATTTTGCCAAAACAATATAAAACTATATGTATATAGCCAAATAAATATTGTGAAAAAAATTTGAAAATCTGTTGGCAAAATTGGAATTAGAATATCTGCCGACAAAATTGCATTTATCACCCCAAAATTTTATTTCAATCCATTTCGAGATTCACAAGGGGTTGTTCGATTATTCAGGGTCTTCTTAAGACTGTAAACGACGTTCTAGAGGGCCTTGATGCAGGGAAATACTTATGCGATTTTAGCAAATCAGTCGCCAATGGCTTTGGATTTAGATTATCTACGGTTAGTCAACTTCCATTTTGTTTTAGCGGTCATCCCAAAGAATTTTTTTACAATATAGGTACGTGGATTGGCAAACTTGCTAATATGCAGCTACGTCAGGTGTACCGTCCTGGGAACTCTCCTTCTTTGTTCCTCAGCGATATTGGCAATAACATTGACCTACATTTTCTATTATAATATGCTGAGTATATCAAGTGTTTTAATAAAACTAGGTCGGTTGAGGATTGTTTAGATACACAGAAAAACCTTAAACTTATTGATATGTGCGGCCAAAAAAATATTCGTGATTTAGAAATAATTTTTGACAGCAAACTGTCATTCTATTTCTACACATTACTACTCTATTTTAGCAGACTCTACTTAGACCTTTGAATTTATCGCATGTACTACGACTGTAGTGATGTGCCACTGTGTGGTCACCTAGCTACAACACAACAATACACATATTATTTGTGTTGAATCTGTCCAAAGAAATTTCTTAAAATATCTAGTAGTCCTGAAGGCTACTACCAAAGTGTGTATTTATATCTTCTCGTCTGATACAGGGGTAATTAGGACCATATGATAATGCTACTAGATGCTTAACCCATATTTTTTCGGATCAAAACCATATTTACTCAACCAGCAGTTAGACTCCGCATCTGATATTGTGGATTTAGCTACATGTAACCCATATTTCGTAAACAAAATATCACAAAACCCGCACCGAAGAGTCCACGTACACACCATCACTTGCAACTTCCGCCCTGCACCACTATAGCGCCGACTGGACTAACAATTGCCAGAATTTAATAAAGTTTAACGCACAAGTCATGGGCTAGAGAGACTATGCCGCTAAAGAATATTCATGGCAAATATTTTCGGTTTCGGCGAGTCGAATAAACTGGCGAACATATCAAGTGCAATAAAATAAAAGCGATGTATTTTTATTTTTATACGTTTTTATACCACCCGATCGCTTCAGGAGTCGCAACCCAAGGCCCGATCGTGCGTCGTCTGATGAGTTGGATATACTTTGCTGTATATCAAGCAGCAAAATAAAATACTTATTCTGTATCTTTCTTTTTTTCTTTTCACTAATTCACCTAGTATCATCATATTTTTAGTGATTATTCCATGATTTTGTGTTTTTGCCCTATAGTTGGATTATTTTGTCATGTAGGGCAAGTAGTTGTAAATAAATACAAATATTTTTAAAAGAAAACATCAATAAAAATAATGCGCTTATCTAAAAATTATAAATATCATGAAAAAGAAAATTATTTTATTAGGCCAACTTACTTAGTTTAGCAATAGAAAAGCCTCATCTTAGTTGGAATTTGCGTTCTTGCACAAAAATAATTTAAAATTGTGATTTTTAATGAACATTCTTAGATACGTTACGGTTAGGTTAGGTTTTTTCTTTGTTCTTTCCTTTTATGTTTTCCATTTTTTTTTTAGTGGTCCTCTTGTTTGTCTTAAAAAGTCACCGTGACAGACCTCACGGCGTGAAGCGTGTATTCCTGTGTATAATATGGGTTTAGGGTTTAGGATATATTACATACAACACAAAATAATGAATAATATATGATTCCTTTTTCTTTCTTCTTCGTTTAAGTATCTATTCTTATAGAATTAGTTACTGGCTGCATGGCTGACCAGCTTACCGCCAAAAAAAAATCTTAGTTGGAATACCAGCTTATAGACTTGAGCAAGTACCTAGTTTGGTCTGTTAAGACATAAATATGTAAAAGCGTAGAAATGCCGGGCCTGATATTTCGGAAACTTAGATTAAAATGCATATACGTTAACAAAGTAGGTAATTAAGTATAAAATAATTTATAATACAGTCAAGAATTATATTATTTAATAACTAATAAAATAAACTCCAAAAAGAGATGCTTCTCGACATAAATCAAATATTAGTTGTGCGGCATTTCTAGAGGCAGAGTTAAATAAATTCTTTTTATCGATATGTTTCTCTGTTCTTCGTGTTCTTTCCTATTACTGAAGATTTATTACTAAAAGAATAAGATGTGCCCACAAGTGCTCCTTTGCAACTGAACTGGTGAAATAGGTAAATTTTAAATAATTAAAGTAAAAATTAAATTATATGCATATATTGACTGTGTATTGTAAGTAGTGGAATCCAGCGCTAAGGAAGTTGTGTGTAACCGTAAATTTACGGATTTTTTTAACTTAAAACAGAATAAAGATTCTTAGCCCAGCCCTACATAGTGTTTGGCTCTATGCGGATCCACTACTGTAGAACTCCATTTTGTAGGAGACAAAATAATAATAATAATAATAATAATAATAATAATAAGTATAAACCGATAGGCAAATAAACGCAGCCGGTCATAATAATTATAGAATTGTGACAGAAGAAATATTTCCTAATTGATGTGTCGATACCCTCAGAGCAGCATGCAGTTGAAAAAGAAACCTCTTAAAATACGAAGACCTTCAGATTGAAATTCAGCTGATGTGGTGATATACATATATACAAATATATTTTCCTACGATCGTGCGGAACTGAGGACTATATCGATCGTAGAAAACATTTTGTACCTAACACGTCCGGTCAACTGCCGTCGCGTGTGGAAAAGTACCACTTTCCAGACTTGCTAGGTAAATAACTATTCCATTTATAATAGGGGCAACCCGTGTGGTACAAAAAAATTATCAGAAACGATTACAAAAAATCCCCGGCTACATAAAAGAAATTCCTCACATATAATAAGAAAGGTAATTTAAGAACTATTTCTAACCAACCCTAAGAACAGAGTCTGCTCTCGACCACTTGAATATATCAGCACTTCCCAAGAAACGAAAAACCATCCGAGTCTGGCGCTGAAGTAGAAACCCAGGAGTGAATGTGGAAAGTCCCAGCAGGAAACTAAGGTGGTGGGAAAAGTCGAATAATAATAGTAAATAAAGTGGAAACTTTAAAAAACTAATACACATCACAGTTTAGAGGATTGTATAAATTTATTACCAAATAATTATATGCGTATATAGGCTGTTTATTATAAGTAATGGAGCTCTGTACGAGGGAAGGCATTGATAAAGGCGAAATATCCCATACATGAGGTGACAATTTTCCAAATTTTTTTAAAAAGTTTCATCGAAAATATATTTTTGTTTAATAAATATCGAATTTTTATTGGTATTTCATTAAACACAAATTGTACTACTCCTATCCTCAAAAACATCTAAATATCAGTCTATTTATCCTTAACATATCTGAAGGGTAAATCGGGAAATAAATAAGTTGAAAACGATGCGCTGGGTAGCTATTGATTGAACTGATCAAAGACTCTTGACGAAATCCGACGAGTTTCATTCATATTATTCGTTGTTTATAGTTAGTTCAATAGTTTTTATTGATTTTGCTTTTAAGAGCTCGGTTGAGAAAACTGGACGTCTTGTAAAATTATCCTATTTAGAGAAAATAATTAGTTTTGTTGGTTTAGCTATTGTTTCTATTTTATTGATGTTTTGAAATTTTAGTTTTATAGTTCTATGTTAGTTATTACAGGGATATTCAGTCTATCTACGTAAAGTTTTAAAAGTTGAAATATGCCATAATATAATTGCGGCTAAAATATTTACAAAGAAGCTTGTAAAGAAGTGATTTGTAATTATGCTCCATGTCAACTCTTAAGTTGAAGGAGTGTCAGTAATCATTTTATAATTTTCAGGTACATTTTTAAAACTATAGTTGCTGCCAATTCTGACGGGGTCTCATTCAACACCATAATATCGCACTCGATTAAATAATCACAAGTCGGTGAATAGGTCTTAAAATAGCAGCAAGTTGCAATGCAAAATATGTTTGTTTATGAATCGTAAATATCTCCATTTAAATAATTTTAGTTTATAAATACAGCTAAGCCATGCAACAAGACACATAGAAGTTACAATTCAATATTTCAAAGCCAATCCTTATTAAATTGGATTTCTCTAAATATTTTATCATGAATTAATATTGGCATAAATTCGCATATCAAATAAAGATAGAAAGATAATGTGTTATTTTGTTGGTATTTACTACGTTTTCGCATGAACAAGACAAATAAGACCTATTGATCCCAACGGCGCGGCGCACGGTGTAGGTAGAAATAAAACGCACAACAGCACGAAATATTAAATATTTAAAAGACTTTATACTTATATAACATTAACTAACAAAATTAAATAAGGGATGATAAAAATTATTTTTTTAACCCCAGAAATGCTTTATTTTAATTAGGGCAATAGAGAAAAGATTCTTAGGAATTCTTTAATTTGACTAATGTGTTCATTCTTAAATTTAAAGAAGGGATTTTCTATTTCGAGCTTTCGCTTTCCGAATTTCTGTATAAAATTGAGTCAATAATCTCTTAATAGCACCAGTTCATGTATCAAACATGTGTATTAAACACTTCTTCCGAAATTTCGAACCAAAACTAAAAAAAATCTGTTTCGTTTTTAAAATAATATGGAATAAAAAATGCTTGATTTACATGTCATCGATAATTGTTAATTGTAAAATAATTTATCAAGTACGTAAATGTCATTTCTGTTCTTATGCTTGTGCTGTTGAATACATTCCGATATCTTTTTTGGAAAATGGCTTCACTATTTTTAAATGACGTTAATGGCAATCATGCTATAACCCCTCTCATAAATATAAGGTTTTTTGTTCCAAGATTAACTATTTGTAAGATAGAAGGCCCTAAATGACTCGCAATGACAATTTTGTGACGCCATTTTCTCATTCAGAGTTGAATTTATGCATGCATGCATGTTAAATTCAATATGTTTATAATAGTTGATTCTTATACGGATGACGTCACGATCAAATTGGTATTGCCAATTGATCCACAGTTAATTTGAGGGCTAAATAGTTTATCCAAATTAGGAGCAGTTTTCAAGCTATTGAATTTAATCCAATTAAGCTAGTCCTGTATAAGAACATGTCTTTGCTATTTGCAAAGGGTCGTATAGTCCGGAGATCTCTAGAGAAAGCAAAAGAAAGGAGGGTTACCCAAAATATCCACATAGAACACAAGATATCAGTCGCTAGGGGAACCACAGTGTAATGAAACTGTACGTTACATTAGATTTCGGGCTTTCATGGTTGGTTCAAAAATAAAAAATGGAAATAGGGGGGCAGAAATCATAATAAAAATAAATATATATTTAAAGTCTAATTTTCTTCAGATATCGTATCTACTACGAATCAAAATAAAAAAAAAATTACACACAATAAAACACCTTTTATGTAGGTACATTCTAAATGGTACATTATTATCAATTTAAGTTGATTCATCGCACCAACGTGGGAGCCATATTATGACAATGTTTGTGTGGGCACCTGTAAATTATTAATTTTTACAATGGAATAACAATAGAAGTTGTACACGCTGATTACCATTTCCGGAAATGATTAAAATCAGATGAACGTACCTTTAGTGATGCAGGTTCAGTGTTAATTTATCCTATATTAGGCGGCAATGGCGACATGCTATAAAAAGAAATCGCTATTACTATTTAAGCTATCTTTTCTTTACGATGCAATAATAATGTACAGGGTGTCTGACACAGACATAGACAATATAAACAACCAAATAAAAACAAATAACGAAACAAAATAATTGATTTCCCAACATGCCCAGGCAATAATTCAACTAAGGGTATTAGAACGTTTACATATTATATTACCTTCTCTCCTAATCTTCTTATATTTAATACGGTTTTATAATTTATCTTATTTTTAAGAAAACCCTACAATAAGGTGTTGAGTTTAAAAGTCGGTGAACAGAAAGACACATTTTTTAAATAAAGCAAAAGAGAAGATTTTTGTATCGATTTTAATGAACAGTATATAAGAGACCTAATTTCAGAACACTATAACTAATCACTCAGTTTAAGACTACAGTTAAATAATTAAATATCTTTAAAACTAAATTAAATCAGCTCTTAGGGCTTGTCAACTTCCCCTTTCACCAACCAATAATTTTTACAAAAAAAAGTTTTCAAGTAATTCTATTTGTGGTTTCTTGAAAGATTTTTTGTTTAATTTTTTTATTGATCCCCTACTCATAATACGCTTAAAGTAATAGTAACAGTTCTTTTAACTGTTACTATTACTTCTTCTTACTAAATATGAATTTATTTGGCTGCAAAAACGGGAAACACTTTCAGTTAGAAAAAAGGTGACACTCACTCTTAAATGTATATGCTCTTGGCTTGTTTCTGGTCACCCTATTGGATAATATAAAAACAATCTCTATTGTTTATTATTGCTTGACAATAAATTCAAAAATATATTTAACGTCTCTGAAACTAATAAACGTCCTTAAGATAAAATAAATAAAAAAAACATTTTCATTGCTCGAAAGCAAAAGTCTTTCTTTTTGGTTTACCCATCTCATCTCGACGAAAGTCTCTCGCGCGTCTTTACTTAAAATAGCATAAAATTTAAAAAATTAAAAGTTATTTTTAGCGGTTTCGGTTAACCAATGGAATGAAAAAATAAAAAATCAGTAAATTTCCTTTACCCGGAACTTCTCTCGTTATGAATCTTTCGTCTATTAGGAACAGGGAAGTGTGACCTAATTTAGTTCAGTACATAGTCATTTAGTAACAGATGTATACTGTCTTTTCAAACATTTTTGTTCGGCGCCGTTTTGTTCTATCGTATTGGATTCCTACCAATATTTTACCAATTTCTACCTATGCTACACTTGATTTGTGGGCATAATGTAAAATAACTTATCTAAAGTAGTTTTTACATCACATGAAGTTTTTTTACGTTGATTACGTTGATTTTTTAAAAAATTTATTTTGTGGCCATTTTGTTCCGCTATCTTGAATTCTTACCACAACTTTACCAGTTTATTTCTACATCACACTTAAATTAGGCCACCATTTTGTTTTGCTATCTTATATTAATACCAAAATATTATCAGTTCATTCCTATATAACACTTGATTTTCGTGCAATATTTGATGTAAATTGGATAATTAGTTTTTTCAGTAACTTTTTTTTAACATGTCACTAGGCCGCCATCTTATTCCGGCTTATTGGATTTTTACCAAAATCTTACCAGGTCATTTCCATATGATCCTTAATTTTTGACTAAAATTTGAAGTCAATCTGACAAATAGTTTTTAAACTATGCCGTGAACTGACAGACAAACCAACAGACGGACCAACGGAATTGATAAAACATATTTTTGTACCACAGTTTTACTAGTTCATCTGTATACCACAATTATTTATGGCACATAATTAGAAATCAGTTCATTAAGTAGTTTTTCAGGCTGAATGTTTAAATATATTACTAAGTCGCCAACATGGATTCGTACCAAAATTTTATCAGATGATTCCTACATAATACTTGTGCAAAACTTGAGATAAATTGGATAAGTAGTTTTTAGTTTTTTACCAAAATATTATCCCATATAACCCTTAATTTTTGACCAAAATTTGAAATCAATATGGAAGTGGCTTTTTAGCTATTTCGCGAATCGCACGAAATTGAGAAAACCTGTTTTTCGGAGATAGTTCTAGAGACCAGTAGAGAAACGTAAAGATCTGAAAAAATCTCGTAGGGTGATTTTTTCACGATTACAATACTTTACTTTTACATGGGAAGTGAAACATATAAACAACTTATTATTTTTATTTATGTTGATGAGATTATACCAGAGATTTGGTAGAATTTACAGCCTAAAACCTTAAATAAACATTACTTTTACAGGGTGTGCCATATTTTCATATAAAAAAAACGGGGTTTTGGCGTATTTTTAGATATTATTGCAATATTTTATTGACAAGAATTTACTACATTTTACAAAATTTTAGACCTTAGAGGTACCACTCACAAAAAGATAGAGAGTTGTAAATCACGTATTTCAGCGTAGTGGCTGCTTTTCGCAGTTGTGGATCACCGCACAGGCACAATTTTAGGGGATTAATATATAGGAAGCTCAGAATGAAACAGGTTAAAGGTGAAATTATTAAATTTGTAAATTTAGGATTTTTTTTTGGTTTTTAGGATAGATATTCACTAAAATAATCTAATTGGCTCAGGGCAGGGACAACCTTACCAGAGTGGATGCTCACAATATTTGGTCCTATTGCAAAATCTAATCTTATTATTAATATAATATGTAGCTTTGTCGATTCCTAAATAATTTAAAAAAATATATTTGTGTTCTGGATATTTAAAAGTATTTTGATACAGAAATCCAAACGATGTTTCAGAGAACCTCCAACCATTAATGGAACTGTTTTCTTTGCCTTTTTGTAAAAAATAGATTGCCCTTGAAATTAAAAATTTGTCTAGCTGGTCCGACGGAGACGCATTCACTACATCGTCCAGAAATTTTATTGTTGAAAAACATATTAGTTTTATAGAAAAAATAAGCAATAAAACCATACAAAAAATAGTGTTGAAAGGTCTACGATCATTTCAAAAAAAATCATGTAAATTGGTTCAGTACAACTTTCTCACGAACTTACTGGAAAATCTGCTTTAGTGTTTTAAATATATAGATTGTGCTTGTGCCAATATACCCATACAGTTGCCCAGATTCTCATGTGCTCAGCGAGAGCTTGAACTCTTTTTTAAAATCTGCAAAAAAGAACATGTTTCGAAGAATATTTTGAGCAGATGCTGAACCTTATCTTTCCTCAGTAGGTTATTGTTATGGACAACACTAGTTACCGTTCTAGAATCTCGAAAACCTACCAAAAAATATAATACCGAAATTACTTAATAAAAAAACATATAAATAAGACCTAAAAGGAGTCACTTGAAATCGCTAATTTGAAAAAGCCTCCTTGCACAAAATATGTGGTTGATGAAATGACTCTAAAGCGAAACATTAAAATAGAACTTCCTCTCCCACTATTCCATTGTAAACTAAATCCAATTGAATTGATTTGGGTTCAAGTTAAAGGTTTTGTGGCCAGCACTTTTAAGTTGAAGGATTTTTTTAAGACACCTTAATTAAAGCAAGTGGAGTAAATGTGTAGATCATATAATATAACTATGCTAGATGATATTATAAACACGCTAATAATCTCAGTGACGCCAATACAAACAACTTCTTGCAAAGGACGAAATATATTACAGTTTAGGATACAATTTTTAAGCTTCCACTGTGTAAAAGACGAGCTTTCTGGAATTATCATTATTCAACACTATATGTCTTGTTGAAATGAGGTATTAACAGAAAATATAGCTTATCTTTTCTGTCGTATAGTATAAGTTTTCGTAGCAAGTATTTTCTAGATGTAAGAATACAGTAGAGGAGGAAGTTCTAATAAGTAGAATAAATAGGGTGGTGGTACTTGAAAATATAGATAAAAGCATTTTTTGAGAGAAATGAGGAACACAATATCATTTCAACTCTTTCAAATTATATTATTCTTTTTCTAGTTTTATTAATGGATATAATTATAATATACTACAGAATTTTACGTCACGAATTTGTATTTTTAATGACATTTTTGTGTCTTATTAAATAATTAAGTTAACTGTTTTTCCCTTATTAAATTTTTTGTAAAATTTTGAACTACTAGAGTCCCACCTTAGTAATATTAGAATAAATTCACGCATATTACTAATACAATACTTTGGTCTTTGTGCAACATAAGAGATAAATTGGATAGGTAGTTTGTTAACATTTTTTTTTAATATTTCAGTATGACGCCATTTTGTTTCGCCATATTGGATTTTTCCAAACTATTACCAGGTTATCCCCATATGACCCTTCTTTTGGCAAAATTTGAAGTGAATCGTTTTTTAGCTATATTGAAAACAGGCAGACAGACCGACGGAATGGAAAAAAACATGTTTTTTCGGCATCTGGGGTCCCTGAAACGTGAAGATCTGAAAACGATTACAATACTTCCCCCTACATTACGAGGGAAGTAAAAACACAAATCATAATCAATAAATCGTATGTGATAATAATGAAATAAATAAAGATCAGAAAAGTGGATAACTAATAACTTATAAAACTAATTAATTAAAATTTTTTTATTATGTTAGAAAAAGTGTGTCTGCTACTCTAGTTCACAAACACAAACTGGTGTTAGGTTTAGCTACTAATAGTATAAATATGAGTGAAGGAAAGGCTCATTGGATTTGAAATGGCGTCTAGAAAAATATACAAAAGTTTCCAACACGCACATAAACAATTTCAATTTAACAAATTAGGATTTAAAAAAAAGGAGAGTTGTTTTTTTGCAAATCACTCGGAAACTATTAACATTTACGAAATAAAAGAAAAGATTCTTAAACTCAAAGAAATTTTCAACAAAAAAAGTCCCGAATACCGGAACTCTATCTCCATTCTTAATAATTTTAATTTAATATTGAAAATAGAGCTCCGTGCGGCGAGTGTAAAGTCTTCACGATGCAGCCAAACCGAAAGTTAAAAAAATTATACTTTTAAATATTAAGTCAAAAACTTAAAAGAATATGGTATTTTCTATATTGTTGAAGGAACAATATCCTGCCGAAAAAAAAAACTTTTTTTCACAGATTTTTCCTAAACCAATTGTTATTTAAAATCTTTTTTTAGGGTTTTCGTTTATATTTCAAATCGGAAAATTATTAAACAAAAGCCAGTAAAATTAGAGGAGACTTTGTCGGAACTTGGTTATTAATTATTATCTAACCATTTTTTAGTTTTGGTTAGCTTCAGTAATTAATAACTAATAGATTATAACAACTAAAAATATCGCAGTGATATAATGTCATATAGTATATAGGTTATTTGCAAAAGACTGAACTACTTTTTTTAAAATCATATTTTGTTAATAACTTTTGAAATTGTATATGTAGTATTGGAACCGTAAAAAATCTCAGGCTTTTATAGATATTCATGTTTTAGGATCCCTAGATGCCAAAAAGAAACATGATTTTTCAATTCCGTTGGTCTGTCGGTCTGTCTCTGCGCGGCATAGTTCAAAAACTACTTATTTGATTGGGTTCAAATTTTGATCAAAAATCAAGGGTTAGAAGGGGAAGAAAGGGTTACGCTTTGGTAAAAATCCAGTATAGGGGATCAAAATAGCAGCCTGGTGAAAGGTTTAAAAATTAATATTTAAAAATGACTTATCCAATTTACCTGAAATTTTTCACAAAAAGCAAGTATTATGCAGAAATAACCTGGTAAAATTTGCTACGCATCCAAGGCGGTGAAATAAAATGGCGGCCTGGTGAAATTTAAAACAAATTATTATTAAAAAGGAACTTTACCTAAAATATTGTACAAAAATTAAGTATTATCTAGAAATCAAATGGTGAAATTTTGATACGAATCTAAAATGGCGAAACAAAATGGCGGCTTAATAAAATATTTAAAAAATCAGCATGAAAAACTACTTATTAGATTGATTTTAAATTTTGTGCAAATATTAAGTGAGATATAGTAATAAACTAGCAAAATTGTAGTACGAACTCAAGACGGTGAAATAAAAATGGCGCCCAAATAAAAAAATCTTCCTCCAAGATTTTACATAGCTTTAAATTTTAGAGTATCTAGATGCCCAAAAATATATTTTCTCAATTCTGTCGGTCTGCCTGTCTGACAATTTGGGTCATGGCTAAAAAACTACTTACACGATTGACTTCTAATTTTTGTCAAAAATTAACGGTCTTATTGGGATTACCTGGTAACATTTTTGTAAATATCCAATATGGCAGAACAAAAACCTAATTACCTCAAGTTGGGCACAAAATCAAGTGTTACATAGAAATGAACTGGCATTTTAGTATGAATTCAACATGGCGGCCTAATAAAACAGTTAAAAAATCAGCCTGAAACTAGTAAAATTGTGGTACGAATTCAAAATGGAGACCCAATAAAATATTTAAAAAATCGACCTAAAAAATGTTTCTTGTTCAATTGGCTTTTTGCAGAAATTAAATATGATGTATTTGTGTTGCTGAATGACTATGTGCGGAACTAAATTGGGTTACCCTTCACTATTTAAGGAAATATACTGATTTTTTTTACACATCATAACTTAACCAGGCTATTAAGAAACGTGTATATTGCCCCGGAGAGGATATGGTCAAAGTGCTCTACTAAATGTGGTTTGCCCCGTCAGCATATAAATCATTCGTTGTATTTTAAAGAAGGCGTAACAATATTCAAGGTTTTGGACATTTTTAAAATTATTAATCTACTAATTATTATTTTGCACTAAAATATTGTAAGCAGTCTATTGTTTTCAGGTAATTAAGTGCAGCAAAACCTGAAGTGAGATATCCAATTAGACACACCCCTTAATTCGTCAAGTTTGAACTTTAGCAATAACTTATTGTCTTTCAAAGATCGCGTGTTAATTACATATTGTCATGATCGAGAATTTAAGTCGGCTAGTATGTAAATCAGGCAGAGTTGCAAATAAATTTTTTCCCTTCAATTTTTCTTTCGACTTGAAAGACAGCCGTTGCGTGCCAGAAAGACATTGAAATTTAGCCAAGCATGCCTAAAAGTACAGATAACTATTTAACTTTAACTTAATATCTTCCATTAAATTGTTGTTTTCTCTTTAAATTTATCCCTTACAAGAATATCGGCGCTTTTAAATTTTAAGATTATTCTTAATGAATGATAGAAATGGATCCGTCATATAAATAAATATTTTAGTTGAGTATATGTGAGAGTTAAAAGTGCGTTGGTTCGAACAGCAACCGCTTAAATAGTTACCATTAGGGACGACAGTTTATTATACAGAGGTTTTGTTTATAAAATAATGGTGATGATTTAGATGTAATTTTTTTATGATTTATTATTGTACATCCCCTAATTATTGCGCCTAATAAGGGATAAGCCCTTTTTATTTTTAAATAGAAACTTATATGTTGGGGAGCTCGGTAAAGATCTTTTTAAATATCGATTATAAATGAAGATAACTTTTTCGACATGTTCTTTTTTGATAAACAGTAAAATAATTCTATTATATAAATTTCTTTCAGCAGTTAACGTAAAATCTGAACATTTTTATTTTAACTATAGTTTATGACATTTAAGGTTACCATGTCGATATATATAACATTATATCTGCTGCATATGTTGTATTAATACTTAATTTTTATTCTAAATTATCTTAGGTTTAATATATTTAACCACAAAGAAGACGCCGAATTATTAGACTATCTTAAAGATGTCCCTTTTTGAAAGGATACTTGATTTTAAAGACCAGAAATATGTACTGTGCGGATCGTCCTGGGGTGCTACAGCATCGACTATATATCTGCACTTCTTAGTCTGGCGTTCTCCGTAGGAGAATATTGCTCACCTGTATGCCTAAACAGTTGCCATACAAAATAGTCGATATCCAACTTAACAACACTCTCCAGCTTATCACTCGAACAATCAGATCTACACCAACCCCCTGGCTTCCAGTGCTAAGCAACGTTCTGCCCCCATATATATGTAGAAAGGTCGCACTTCTCAGAGAGTATGACAAAATTTTAGCCGACCCAACGTTACCAATCCATGAAAACTTACCAACCCTACGGCTCAAACGTTTAGAGTCAAGAACACCCCCACTACAAACAGCTGTCTAACTAAAAAACAACAACTTCGATCCCCTTGACGAATTAACAAAAACCTTTAGTTCACTAAATGACATCACTCTTCAACGATGGCTTGAAATAAACTACTTCAAACACCCAGCACCGATCTAAATCGTAAAACCTGGTCAACTCTGACCAGAATCCGAACTGGACATGAGCTTTGTGCAGACCACATGTACAAATGGGGGAAAATACCCTCTCCAGCATGCGATTGTGGTGCCCCATGCCAAACAGTGCGGCATCTGGCGATGGAATGCAGCCTGTGTGTCTTTGCCAGTGACAGGAGTGACTTCTTGGAAGCATCCCACCTGCACTTGACTGGATAGGACATAATGTTTATTTACATTTTTTTGCTCTGTCTACTTGCTTGTGGCCATACGAAAAATAAAAATATAAATGTACTGATTTTTAATAGAACCCAAACAGCACTTTTGGAACTTTAATGATTTTTTTCTTTTGTTGTTTATTTCGCAACAACGTTGTTTTAAAATGTGTATTTGTCGTTAGTCCTATTAAAACTATAAGGTAAACTCCACCCATTAGTTATATATGTATCTATTTTTTGCCTTGAAAAGATTAGATACGAAGAGCGCGCCAATCTTTCAATATGGCATGTACCTCTATCTTAAATACCTTTAAATATCTTTTAAATATTAATAAATACTTATTTAATCTTTTAAATATCCTTTATTTTCTTTAAATACCTTTCAATACATTTTTAATATCTTTCAACACGTTTTAATAACTTTCAATACATTTTAAATACTTTTCAATATATTTAATTATTTTCAATACATATCCTTGAGAATCCATTTTTTTCTCTTCGGAACTAGGTACATAACGCACTTGTTTTTTGTAGGAGATCAAAGAGTACCCCAAACTCGGAAAAATACTGTTTGGCATAGAAAGGGAAGATTATTATAATCGTTTTTTTTATCAATTCGGGACAATGGTTATAAAATAAATATGAATGTACCAAAAATAGATAGTGTTAATAAGCTTACTAATACTGATGCCTTTTATATTAAACGTTGATACCATAAAAAAACTAATGTTTATGAGCTTCATAGTGAGGCTGAAGATATTTGGGTAAAATTAAAAGTGAGTGATAATGAAAGTATTATTTTAAAAGGGGGTGTCAAAATTGTAGTAGTAAAATTATAATATGCGGAGATTTTAACTGCCAAACTGGGCCTTCACTGATGATAGCTATTTAGTACCCTCGAATGCAGATGTAAAATCTGCAGATCTCGTCTCAACTATTTAAGAAATAGGCTAGGAAAAACATTAGATTTAATACTGTCAAACGACTATAACACAATAACATCTATTTCTCATTGTACATGTCCGATGGTGCTGGAAGATCCTTATCATCAAAGTTTGGAGTTTTTTCTTGATATAGGGTTCGCCAGATCACTGCACATACCAAATTATAAGTTTTTAAATTTTCATAAAGCTAATTATAATATTATAAATGACGCAATACTCAATACCCCATGGAATAATTTACTTAGTAGTAATAACTTAGAAACTAACATTCTAAAATTTTATCACAGAATAAATAATATAATATCGGAATTTGTTCCAACTGGTTACCGTAACAGTAAATATCCAGCATACTTTTCTAGTTCCACCATTAAGGTGATCAAAGAAAAAATAAATTTCATAATAAATGGAAAGTTTATGGAAGTTTGAGTGATTTAAATACCATTAGAACTCTTAGAAGCCGTTCAAAGACACTAATTAGAGAAGACTACCAAAATTATATCAATCATATTGAAGCGAAAATTCCCACAAATTGCAAGAAATTTTGGCATTTTGTATCTGCTAAACGCGGAAAAACAGATATAAGTGTATTTTGAAAACTGTACAGCTAGTAATAATAATGATGTTTGTAACCTTTTTGCAACTTTTTTTAAAACTGTATTTGAGCCAAAAATTAACAACCTAATAACGTCAGAGAGTTTTTCAGGAAATGCGACTTTCAGTTGACTTCAATTGTGGGAGTCAGAGGTTCTTTCTGTGCTTAGAGAAATGGATCCTAAAAAAGGAGCCGGTTCTGATGGCATTCCGGCTATATTTGTTAAGAAATGCGCCAATGGTTTATGCCAACCACTTCTAAAATTATTTAATCATCACTCAATGAGGGCCATTTTCCTACTGTGTGGAAAAGGGCCGTTGTTGTGCCCATCCATAAGTCTGGTGATAGGAGTAACATAAAAAATTATAGACCGATCTGCAAACTCTGTACGTTTGCAAAGGTGTTTGAAAAGTTAGTCTATAAACATATTTTTTACCTAGTTAAAAACATAATCAACAGCCATCAGCACGGATTTGTTGCAAATAGATCGATTGACTCTAACCTCATTAGTTACTCGCAATTCATCTTAAATAGTTTGGATAACCGTCTTCAGGTCGATTCAATCTACACGGACTTTAGCAAAGCATTCGATAAAATTAACCATGAAATTCTTATTAATAAATTGTCCGATATCGATGTAGACAGAATAATCCTCAAATGGTTCAGATCTTATTTAACCGATCGGGAGCACTCCGTTGCAGTTGAGGGATCCTCATCTGATTCATTTATCTCGACATCTGGGGTGCCCCAAGGGAGTCATCTGGGACCCTTACTCTTTATCATTTATATAAATGATATCAGTAAATGCTTTAAATTTTCGAATTATTTATTTTATGCGGATGACCTGAAGATTTATAAAATAATACAAGATAGCGTCGATTGTCAGCAATTGCAATCAGATGTCTCTACAAATAGTCTAGATTTAAACACTGAGAAATGTTTTACAATTATTTTTACCTGTAATCACCAAAAAGTGGTTTTCAATTATAGTTTGAATTCAAACCAGCTTCGTAGAGAGGGCCAAGCAAGAGACCTAGGCGTTATCTTCGATGATAAGATACTTTTTTATAAACAAATTGACAATATTGTTAATAATGCATTTAGAATGTTGGGATACATAAACAGGCAATCGAAAGCGTTTCAAAATAATAGTACTTTACTGACCCTCTATCATGCTTATGTTTTTAGTCTACTGAATTTCGCAACCTCTGTTTGGAATCCCGTGTATGATGTCTATATTCAAAGAATGGAGCGGGTGCAGAATAAGTTTTTAAAATCTTTGGCATTTAGGAACAACATGGACACAGATTACAATTATTTACGTAAAGAATTTAAACTCTTAAGCCTGGCAGATCGCAGGGTTATAAATGATATCGTTTTTCTGAAAAAAATTATTTGTTGCCAAGTCGATTCAACTGATCTTTTATCCCAAATTCCAATAGCAGTTCCTCAAAAAAATCTAAGCAACACTCGTTCGTTTGTACCTCCTATGGCTCACACTAATAGCTGTGCAAACTCTCCTATATTTAGAATGTTAAACTCTGCATATGTTAACTGCATTTGGTTTGTTCTGTATGTCCTCCAAAAATATTAAAAAAGCTTTAAAGGCCGATTATCTAAATGGGTATTAAGACATAAGTTTTTTTTGCAGTATTGATTATATTGTACAATATGTTAAGTAATAGATTATAATATGTAGCTGTGTAGTTTTAGGTGTATGTTAACAATTAAGTTAACATGTAAATAGTGGACACAATTTTGTGGGCTAGACCTGTATGTGTCCCAAAGAGAAATAAATAAATAAATAAATAAATAAATAACAGTTTTTTTTAAGAAAAAAAGACCAATTTATTTAGGAAAGCCCATGCATACGTTTCCATACGTATAATACCTAACATAAATATTTAAAACGAAACAACTTTTGTCACAAACCAATAAGAGCATAAGGAAGTAAAGTAAAGTAAACTAAAAAACACAGGTAAACGTAAAAAAAAATAGTTGCATTTTCTGATTTAGATCTCTCTTAAAACAAGAGGTGCTGAGTTAATGTATATTATTTGCCATCCTTTTAAAAACTTCATTTAAATGTAAAAAAACCTATATTTTTTTAATAAAATTTTATCAAAAAAATATTATAAATAATAAATAATGTTCGGAAAAATAGGGAAATCTATATGCATATTATGCTTTATGGTTATAAATGGAAAATGGAGACTTTAAAGTAAAAAGGGGGATGTTTTGGGAGACATTTTTAAATGGAGGCAAAATAAGGGATTGGCTCCTTGAATAGTGGATAACGTATGGTTACTTTATATAAGTATAATATATTTGAGGGAAGGTATTATTGAGATATGGGAGTAGAAATCGGTAAATTTCCTTTACCCGGAACCTTCTTCTTTATTAATCTTTCTTTTTATTAGAAATAGTGATGTGTGGGCCAATTTAGTTCAGTACATAGTCATTTAGTAAGACATATATTATAATGTCTTTTAAAACATTTTTATTCGTCGCCATTTTGTTTAAATGATTTTCGGGCATAATTTAAAATAAATGTAATTAGTAGTTTTTATATTAACACACACCGCCATTTTGTTAGGTCATCTTGAATTCGTACCAGTTTATCCCTATATCATATTTAATTTTTCTGCAAAATATAAAGTCAACTGAATAAGATTTTTTACGTTAATTTAAAAAAAAAAAAAATTTCCGCCGAGCCATTTTGTTCCGTTATCTTCAATTCGTACTACAACTTTAACAGTTTATCTCTATATATTACACTTAATGCTTGCACAAAATTTGAAATTAATCTAATAAGTAGTAATTTCAGGCTGATTTTTTTAAATATTTTAAAAGGCCGTCATTTTGTTTTGCTTTCTTATATTCATACCAAAATGTTGCCAGTTCTTTTTTATAAAACATGTGTATTTTGTGCCAAATTTGAGATAAACTGGATAATTAGGTTTTTCAGTAATAATTGCTTTAACGTTTAACTAGACCGTCATCATATTCCGGCATATTGGCTTTTTACCCAAATATTAACAGGGCATCCCCATGGGACCCTTAATTCTTTGCCAAAATTTGAAGTCACTTTGAAATGAGAGACAGACAGACAAACCGACAGACGAAACGACGGAAATGAAAAAATATATTTTTTGGCATCTTGAGACGCTAAAACATGAAGATATGTAAAACCTGAGAAGACGATTTTTTCACGATTACAGATATTTTCTATTGGAAGTATTAAATTTTTATAATAATTTTTGGGGAACTTAGTACAGTACCTAATCCTAACCTAACCTAACCAGTTTCACTATACCTATGAGAGTGCCAAAGATAAAACGAAAATTTGGCATGTCATTTTGAGACGTAAGAGCAAAAAAAAGAGAACATTTTTTTGAAACCCTCTAAGGGAGTGAAAATCGGCGAAATGTGATTTTAAAATATCTTTTTAACTAAATGAGATTTTAAAACTATTCTTCCTGGAGGGTTTTCATAATTATATTAAAATCAATTTATCAATCGTTGTTAAGTGATAAATTGGTCTATATTTATAAATGATGTTTTAAAATACTTCTTTCGTTCATGCCTTTCAAAAATAATAATCTAAAAATACTTTTATGGATTTTTCAAATAAATATGTAACGTTAAAAATAAAACGTTCAAATTTGGCATGTGAAGTAGGACCAAATAATTATTTATGAATCGATATCTGACTTTTTCCGAATTCCACCCTTAAGGGAGTGAACCTGTACCACTAAAGATAAAATGTTCAAATTTGGCATGGACCTTCTTTTTCCTATGTAGGCCCCCTAGGAAGTTAAAAAGGGTTGAAATTTATTTTTTCCAATATACATGCAGCTAAATGAGAATTTAGAACGATTATTTCGTTCATGGCTTTCAAAACTAAATTGCTACAAATAGATTTCTAGATTTTTCGAAATATCACCGCTAAACTTTCTCCCGAATAAGAATATGTGCTGCCTTATTATTATTTTCATTTAGGTTATAAACCATGAGATAACCCTCCCGCCCCTCCCAGGTTTCTACATCTCTATCACAATATACCTTTGTGTGCACTTGTTATCTAATCATTTATTTGGTTGCAATTTTGCTATTTGTTTTATGGCTATGTTAGTCGGCGAGAATAAATGACGCATCTAAAAAAGATGCTAAACTAAATCACTAAATGTTGATAACCCAAAATTATAAAATGATTACTGTGAGACAAAAGTGGCCTATCCCATAACATGTTATAATTAATTTTATGGTACACCTACGTCTTCCTTGAAGCTATTGTTCAGGAAATAATTAGCCATACAAAAGAGACTTTTAAAAAGATTTCTATAAAATTATACAACGGAAGTTATAACTTTATTTATTTGCAGTTTTCTGAATTGGCATGTCTATTAAGAGTGGCTTCCTGCTTGATCCTATTCCGTGTGTCTGGTGCTATATTGATATAAGAGATATTGGGCAAATAATTAAACTGATTGAGCAAGGAATCCAAACGCATTTGAAAACAAAGTGTCCCAAGATAAGCGTGCTATCCCTTGGTATCTTAGATTCGCCTTATTTAGTCGTAAAGCGTTCTAAAGAAGAAATACATAAACTTTTAAATTTTTACGTCGTTTCGGTATTTTATTTAATATAACATTAATACTGTCTTAATCATTTCAAGTATCCTTTATTTTATATTAAAATTTAAAATGCAAACTTTATATTAGTTTCAAGGGAAAATGAATTAAATTGTGTACAGATACATGTTAAATACAAACATTGCTTGGGTTCACATAAACTTTTAAAATATTACGTTTTTATATATACAGAGTGTTTGGATTTTTGTGGATACATATCAACTTCCTTATTTTAAATACAATACAAAAAAATATTATTGTAGATTCAGATAGATAAATAATAATATGTGTCTCTGATTCGCCTTTTCGGGCTTATTGCCTGTCAACCGCAGAAACTGACTGATATGCAAAACTCAGTTACTTAAATACTTATGAATACTCTGTGAGCGTTAAGGAATAAACAGCTTTACCCTTTTCGTCACGTAGTAATTCATTTTTTATTACAAAGAAATAATTGCCAGTGTTGCCAAACTTTACGTATCCTGAATTTTCTCAATTTTTTTAAATGGAACACCCTGTATATTAACATAGGTCTGAATAGAGCTCTTCAAGGCGAGTTCCATGCCAGATTCTTAATGTCACTATGTTGTAAGTCGACGATAAAGAAATTTAGGAATCTATAAATAAAGAGTTTTACCCTTTTGGCCATGTAAGCTCAAAATTTAATAAAAATAAATAATTCGCAGTATTGCCAAATTTTACGTATCCCTATTTTTGTCAACTTTTTTAAAAGGAACACTTATCCATTACGATAGATCTGAATAGAACTCCCAAGACGAATTCAACGATATATAACAATGGTCTGTGATCAGTAGCGCATTAATAGTTTAAATGAATCTAAAAACCATACGTATTTAGGTACTTTTTTAACTATCTTTACAGTATATTATATACGACAAACTGCGCTATCTCTAACGGCCTCTAAAATAAGGTAGAATTCCATAGCTATTCAATAGTAGGATTATAAATGTATAAAATACATGTGAATAAAATATTTTCTCTAATTTAACAAATTTCGTGTCACCAAACAGTTTTGGAGATTACAAAAAAATAGTATCAACTTAAAATAACCGTTCCATTAGCTTTTACTTCGAATATAAAATAAATGTACTATTTATTTACCGGAGTTGGCTTTGGACTTAACGTAACAAATGCTCCAGTATTGCTTCATATCACCTTGGAAACCAATATTTGACAGTTTTCGTAGCTGTTTAGTCACTTTTTATTGTTATTGTTACAGTGCATTCATTTTATTTACTTTTCTTATTATACATAGTTTTTTTAATATTATACATAGTTATATTATTATTAAATAATGTATACCTCAGAAGAAAGAGCGGATATGCTGGAATGCTATTTATCGAGTATAAAAAGTCCAGCTCTTGTTCTAAGAAGGTATATTACCAAATTCCCTCTAAGACGCCACCCAGAAAAAAAGATTTTTGAAAGAGTGTATCGGCGTTTTAGAAAAAATCAAAGTGTCTTGCAAAAAAAGCAAAGGACACGTCATGTTTTAAGTAATGAAAATCAGCTTGCCATTTTTATGCTTCATTTTGAAGAATCTCCTGAAACGTCCACTCGACAAGCTGCTCTAGACTTGAATATTAGAAGAACAACTATTCAAACTTGTTTAAAAATAAATGCATGAAAGCCTTATAAATATTTACCGGTGCAAAAATTAGAAGATCGAGATTATAACAGAAGGTTAGAAATTTGCAATATTTTATGGGCAAGCATTTTTCAGACAATTTTTTTTAAAATATTATTTGGATTCAAGAACTCTGAGACCACTATTTTACGAAGAAAATTTAAATTCTGCGAGATATTACCAACTATTGAGCAATGATATTCGACAGCTTATTGGGAACTAAGTACCACCAATAGAACTTTAATTTTGCAATAAGATGGCGCCTCTTACCATAGAAGTCATGACAACCAATTACCTGTCCAATCGTTACCAATATTGGATTGGGGAAAACGGCAACCTGGTGCAACTAGGAGTCCAGACTTGACTCCTGTGGACTATTTCTTATGGGGTACGCTGAAAAAAATTGTATATAAACAAAAACCAAGAACAGTAAATGAATTGCGGCACAGAATCAATTACGGTGTGAATGTCCTTAATGAAAGTCAGTGTGTGCAGAAAGCAACTGCATATTTAGAGACACACAACGTGTATGGCTCAAAATGGCGGACATATTCAAAACTTTTTGCAGTAATAATTAGTGTTAGTTGTTGTTAGTTCAGTAAGCACGATAATGTTTTATTAACACAAAATTTATTCTTGTTCATCATAAAAGTTAAAAAAAATAAAATATGATAATTAAAAAAGGAATCCACTTAGTTACTTACTACGTGCTGACAGAAAAGAAATAATAAGTCAGTTATGTAATTCTTAACAACTCGGAGCTATTTAATTAAAAAATCATCATTATAAATGTCTGGTATTGACGATTTACAGTATAGTGAGATTAAAAATCTGGCATCACTGTAAAAAAAATTAATAATTGCCTCATTACTACATAGGATAAAATACTGAAATTTTAAACAACGTGTACAAAAAATTAAATGATAAGACATAAATAAGCTATTAGCTGAAGATAACAACCTATTATTTCGAAACTGTGAATCACAACCCCCTACTGTTATATATCATTGAACTCGACTTGAAGAGCTCTATTCAGACCTATGTTAATATACAGGGTGTTCAACTTAAAAAAATTGAGAAAATTTCGGATACGTAAAATCTGGCAAAGATATGAAAAAATGTACTTATTTACAAAAAACCCTGTTTTTAGTTTAACTGTAATCGGTTTCCGCATTCTTAAAAAGAATATTTTACGTTTTTACACACCTTAAGAATTTCGAAGACACCGTGAGACCCAAAATCTAATCTAAAAATATGTTTCCTCATAAAACGTCGAAAAACCCTAACTTGTAGTTTTTCGATTAGTTTATTTATATATATATATATATATATATATATATATATATATATATATATGTTGATTTATTTGATATACAAATCAGGCAGTGTCCTTGTGGGGTATCAATATTAAAACCGAAATACCCGAACCCTGAAACAAAACTGCTTTAAATGCGATCTACTTTGGAACACAAGTACGACACATCTGTGCAAAAATAGAAGAGAAATAGAAATATCGATTTCTGTTTGGTTCTTGGTCCTAAAAAGTTATACTAAATGAAAGAACTAACAGTAAGAAAATTTACTCCTTCACCATTTTGTCGGAAAACGACCAAATCATGACGCTATCATAGTTTAAGGGCCAAGGAGCCATCTGCTACCGTGTTATCTGCCCCGGCAAGGCTCATCAAGGCAGTTTCCTTGGAGGGTATCAGTATTAAAACCGAAATACCCGAACCTTCAAACAAGGTGTCATGTCATTCGACTTTGAAAGTCGATGAGGGCAATTACAATATATATATATATATATATATATATATATATATATATATATATATATATATATATATATATATATATATATATATATATATATATATATATATATATATATATATATATAACATTTTCAAATTTATGTATAATTATTTAGTTTATAGTAACACTAGTTATTTGGCTATTATATAATTACTGATTTTCACATAGTGTTCCGTCACCATCCTGTCGAATAACTCTACGAGTTGGATTTTTCCAAATTTACATATCATACACTTCATAAAAGAAAGTTAATAGAATCTATACTAATTGGGTGTTACTATTGAAAGTGACATATTTTGAATATATAATCAGTTTTAGTTAATAAGATACTGGCCTTCTTTATTAATGAAAATAACAATTTTGTCATTTACAATAAAATATTATGTTTTTTTGGTTTCTTCTTTCAGTACATTTCACTGACATTAATTATGATAAACATATTTACTCTCTTCTTTCTTGTAACATATCAATTTAACACTTAGAGAACACTTGAACTATTAGAAAGTTTCAGGTTATATAACTTTTTGTTTTCATTTATCCAAGCTGCTTTTCTTTATGTTTGCTTGGTAGGGAATGTAAAACAGACATTTTGCTAATGGTTTTTCATTATTTTAAGCCCATTAGTAATCCGAAACAAAATTGAACATGATAACTTTGCAGTTAAATATAACCTTTAAAATATCAAGACTTTTATGTAAATTACATTTTACATACCACAATATGTTTTATTCATAATTCATTGGATTACATTTTGTAAAGTATTTTCAACTTCTCTAAATTAAGACAAAAGAAATTTGTTTTGGTTTTGTTTACAAATATTTGGAATTTGCCTGCCTTTCTCTTCTGTCACTATGGTTTCATTGGTTTCTTATTTTTCGGCATCTAGCCAGCTTTGACAGTGTCTGATTTTCCATTTAAGTTATAATTTTGGTTCCGCTCAGGAGCAATTTGCCAGCTATATTCGGGGGACACCGAATATTATCGGGTTCTTACTACCTTATACTAGTGGCGCCGGCAGTGGACTGCACTGTAATTATTATTTTATTTTATGGTATTAGGTTGGCATAAGTCTGAAGTGAGGAAGAATGATGGAGGGGAATGTCAAACTTCTTCGAATTTTCTGGAGCTGATTTTCTCGTCCCTTTCTATTGGCTCTCCTTAGTGGTGCAGCATGTGTCCGGCTTTATAAAAGGTCTATTTATGGACATCATCTGGCCCTAAATTTTGGACCCGTTTTGTTTGGTTCCACATTTGATCAAACACACAAGTCGATTTTCAAATTAGTTTCCTGCTGAGAGCTAATTCGCAATTACCTTTTATAAACAGAATCGCGTCCTGAATTTTGTTTTGGCTGTCGGTCCTCGAGAAGCCTTTCTAGATGTTTGGAAATTCACCAAGACCGTTGACTTGGAAGGAGCCCTCTAGATGACTAGAGATAAGGCAATGTCTTTGAATGGTTTTGTTATAAATAACTTGTTTTTACACATTCCGTGTCGATTTTATTTTAAGACAAACAATCGTTTGTAGGGTTTCAGGTTAAGAATTCAAGATATGGTTTTGGGATATAGTTACAAGTTTATGGTGTAATTTTTGGGGTACATAAACCAAGAGTTCTACAATGGAATTGGAGTTCCTTCCTGTAAGAGTACGAGGAATTAATTCTTAATTTTTATATTTATAAATTTAAAGGTAGCAGAAAGGAAATAAGTAACCTATTTTTGTAAAACAGCCTTGTCGAAATACTTTATATTTTTATAACTTTTTCCTTGCGGCAGTGTGGTAAAAGAAAATTCATGAATTTTTGATTCCCTGTGCGCTATATATATAATTTAATTTTCATATTTACATATTTGTGTCCTGACATTTCGCCAGATGTTTGCAGGTTGATGATATAATTGTAATAACATTCAAACATATTTCACATCTTTAATATATTTTACATTTTTACATAGTACTTGCTTGATGTATTTATTTTTATTTCTAAACATAACTTAAATTGTAAAACATAAACGAAATTTCATGTTTCTAAATTATTTTATAAAACAACTCTTAAAAAAAAAGGTATTACCACGTTAAATTATTTTTTAGATCGAAAGCAGGAAAAGATTAACGCGACAAGAACTCGCATATAGCAAAAAAGCAAAAAACGATTTTTTTGGCATGACCGCTAAAGCAATGAAGTTTGGCCCACTATAGACCTGTTAGTAACGCTTGTGTGGTTTTGTGTTCACTGTACTGATGAAGACCTTAAATCAGAAACACGTGTCTTTAGTTGACCAAATTTCATTGGTATATCGGTTTCCATATTCCAAAAAGATCCTTTTCTACTTTATACCAGTTCTTGCCGCGTTAATCTCTTCCTATATATATATATATATATATATATATATATATATATATATATATATATATATATATATATATATACGTATTTGTGTCTTGCTGCGAAATAGCGAAAAAAATTCGATAAGTCCTAGTAGACATGAAGGAAAACGAAGAAACTTAAGTCTTCGCTTTGCTTTAATGACCTAATACTCGTATATGATTAAATTGAGAATTTTATATGACATTTAATGGGATTTTTATGAGCAGTTACAAGATGTTGGGTGAGGTAAAATTTCTTGATTTCAATATTTTAGCAAAGATATTTTCCTTTTATTAAAGCAACTTTAGAATTTCCTTAATGTCAACTACCTTACACTATTCCTGCCCGGGATAGCTTTGTTTTAACCAGTCCTATTAATCTCGCAGGAACAAGTTGTATGTAGGAGAAATATATGGCGTATTACCTTCCAATAAATATTTGCCATACCGCTGACTACTAGACAGTAGTTGTATAGTTTATAAGGATGGTGGGTATAAAGAATGAAGGTGAAGTGGCATATCTATTGTTGATTTTTTGAGCCGTTGGATATGTGCAGTATGTAGGCTGATGTCGTTAATTCTTTAGAAAATTGAGGTAATTCTTGTCCCATAAAATTCGTCTTTTTGCAAGCAAGTACCCACACGCATCTTTCGAGATTAAGTAAAAAATAAACTATTTGAAGTTCAAAGCCACAATCATTTATTTGACATTATTGTCTTTAAATTATTAATAGGCATTATACCCACCATTATGTAACTTGTGTTTGGGAAAAAATTATTAAATCTTTTCACAGTTAAAAAGAGGGAAGTAGACTATAATACGTTTATAACTGTACTTTCTTTAGCACAAAGCACGTTTGCAGAATTACAATAACAAACAATTATATCTATTTTAATTATACTTATAAACTATTGGACAGCAAAATAAATAATAATTAAACCTACATAAACACAGTGCTTCTAAAAGTTGAATATTTTCTTATAAGCTTGAGGCGTTACTTCAAGTGTGATGTCGCCTCAGGCCTGAACTTTTTAAAAAAATATTCAAAATTTAAAAAGTTCTGTTTACGTAAGTTTAATTATTTTTTACTATTCAGTTCAATAGTTTATAAATAAAAGCATTTTAAAAAAATTATATTTTGTACTTTTTAGCATTAATTTTCACGCACCCTGTATAAGACATTCGCGACTGGACACCATAATATTGTATTGTCATCGGGTTTATATATGTATACTAATTCTCATTCAATTCCGATAGCGGGAACTGTTTTGTACTTTTAAGCATTATTTTTTACGCACCCTCTATGAAAATTCACGATTGGACACCATGATATTGTATTGTCATGAAATGTATGTATGTATACAAACTGTCAGTCAATTCCGATAAGGTGAACTGTATAAGACATTCACGATTAGAGTTGCCAACTCTGAAGAATTCCAAAGGAGGAGAGAGGGAGATCATAGAGTTTCGCATTCAAAATAATAACATATATTTCTCTGGCGCATTAACCATTATTTTACTTCCTTCCATTGTAATCGTGAAAATATCCCACGAGATTTTTTTTCAGATTTTAACGTTTCAAGGTCCCTAGATACCGAAAAACATGTTTTCTCAATTCTGTCGGTCTGTCTGTCTCTATGTGTTCGCGGCATAGCTGAAAACTACGTACCCAATTGACTTCATGGAGATGAAATAAAAGAAATCCAAAAAAATAATTTAGAAAAGTATTCCCCGCCGCTGATTTTACATGACAGTGTCGTATATAAGGGGGGGGGGGGTTCGGGTTGAAACTCCCCAGAGGCACTTTTATTTAAGCTAAATGATAGAAATAGCATAAAGTAAAGATCTTTTTTAGAAATTGGAAGGTAAACCCCTCCAGAGCCAGTTTTATGTACAACAAAAATAAAGTAATGACTGATGTAATGAAAACCAAAAACTAAAAACTTGGTTGTTGAAAATTTTCATCGTCTCAAAACCCCCTTCCAGAAGCAATTTCTATATACGCATCTGTTACATGAAACAGGCTCTTGGAATCCGAAAAGCTTATTCAAATCGGTTAGAAATGTCGGAACGCCTGACATTTAAATATCATGTCAAAAAAATACCCTAAATACCCCTAAAATTTTTTTAATAGACTATTTATAATTAAGTTAATTATAAATAATTAAGAAAAATAATAAATTAACAATGAATAAAAACAAAATTTAACAACAAAAATGGGATACTGGAGTACCGAAGCAGTAATTTGTTTTAAGTAGGTATGTAGATATCGACAAAAAAATTGTGGATATGAAAAATGTAAAAAATATGTACCATATACCAAATGAATATGAAGAAGAATAATTGTTAAAAGATCGGCAACTTGGCAGGGCATATTTTGATTTATGTTGGGCCAAAAGAGGGAATTCAAAAAAAATATGTGATAATAAGTTTTCATCTGTAACTTTCCAAAATACTAAAAACAAATTTAAATTTTATTACCTAATATTTTTACGGTTTTGCAGATTTAGGCAATCGTTTTTTAATCATTTATATTAATTGTTTATTCACTGTTTTTAGTCCGTCAGGTATTATCTTGCTTAGAGGACCTGAAACATTAGTATCGCATTAAAAGCCTGGTTTTCTTTAGATGGTCAATCATTACTTGCTTTTCAAGCTTTCCGAAATTTTTCGAAATTCTCATAATGAACAATTTTCATTAAATCAGCAAAAATTATGATATCGATTTAAATTTACTGGCCTTATTTAAATATGTTTCAACTATTTTTTTTTTAATTTTCTTATTAAACTTATACTGTCTTATATGTTTAAGAGTATTATTACAAAAAATATAAAATAGTTTTGTTTTGGTTATATAGAACTTAAAATGTCGGAACTTTAGGCAGGACAAATAGCGTCCTCCAGAATAGTTGTGGCGGACGGAAGACATATTAGCCCAAAGGAGTACTATCCTCCCGGCAGGAGTACGGTTGGCAACTCTACTCACGATTGAACACCATAGTATCTTATATGTATACACATACGAATAGATATTTAAATTTTAGTTCTCACCATTATCCATCTCAAAAACAATCCGTCCTCAATTTATTAGTCTTTAGAGCTTTGTCAATATGTGATGCAAATTTAATTCGGATCGAAACAGAAAAACTGACTATAACTTTATAATCAAACGGATATTGCACTGAAGATATTAGGCGTTCGATTAGGTATTATAATAATCTTAGATCTAAATCAGTATTGGATACTCAACCATCAAGTAACGCTGTCTTATCTTTTATCTGGGTACTTCAGATAAAATTGCAAGAACTCTGTGGAGGTCCAACATTCGCACAATCTTTAATACACACAACCAAATGTAATTACTCTGTAATTAGAAAAGGAGTTTATAAAATTCCTTGTTCATGTGATAAAGAGTATATAGGTGAAACTGGACGCTCTGTGCCTACTATACTTAAGGAATATGAAAGATGTATAAATAACAAACAAATTGTTCAATACGCTGTCGCTGAACACCAGCACTCAACAGGACACATTATTAATGTAAAAGATACCAATGTTCTTGCATCAGCCTCGATTGCCAGCCAGATTGTTATAAACGAAAAACTAGAAAATTTATTAGAATCATCAAGCACCATGAAAATTTCAATAGAAACGCGGGCTACGTGCTGCATCATCCGTGGAAACTAATCATGACAGTTAGTCTCGTTTTGATGGGCACAGGTCGGGTATAAAAACATATGAAAGCTGCTCATTGAAGCTCATTCATTGTTTTAATAGTATACAGAGATCCCTGAAGATGCCTCGTGCAATCGCAGGCGAACCGTCAGAAAGTAATACGAATTTGACACGGTCTAAACCCAAAAACCATGACTTCTTAAATACTTATGTAATGCAGATTAGTAGAAATTGTTGTATGATTTGAATTACTTTAGACTCAACAACAGTCAAACATGTATCATATACAGTATCGCCATGGTCGAAGAGTACAAAACCAATGAGACACACAAGACGATGTTTTGTATTTAAGGCTTATTGTGAATTATGCAGAATCTTTAGCTTATATATAGCCTCTATATTGCACTAAAAAATGTGCCTGTTAAATCTCAGTTCGCGATATTCATCGATAGGCCAAGATTCTTAGCCCCGTCAACAAATTGTATACCCGTGTCTCCGTTTGATATATCTAGATTGTAACAAGTGCAACGATATAATTTTCTTTCGACCAAATAGATCTTTGGAAATGTTTGCAATTTTTTAAGTTCATTGTTGTCAAATCCACGTCTACCAATGGATTTATCGAAACAAAAAGTGTTAACTGGGTACCGTCAGAATTCATTGAAATTTTAGCATTTTAAATAGGTTTGTGGAAAAACGATGTAGATTGTATATAATACTGGCCCCAATATTGTCTCTTGAGACACATCTGCTCCTCTAAATATAGCTTTAGGACTGGCCATAGTTGAGCTACTGCTATCGATCATATTATTAATGTCATATAGTACATGACTTTGGCCTAAATGTGTAACAAGTTGTTTTAATGACAGATTTTATTATCCTCGACATTACAGGAAGGATTAACTTTGGAATGTACTGTTTGCCTAGAAAAGAAAATCGACCCCTAGGAGTTATATAAAGTTGAGTAAATCTTTTTTAAGGAGTATAAAATCATTGCTTCAGAACGCACAAAAGATAAGATAATATATTATTGTTTAACACCGTCTATACAAGATTCAAAAGATCTTTATGTACTTTTCGCACACGGGCTTATTGTATGGCTAGCCAATTAATTAGGCAAAATATTTTTACTAAGATTCCCATTTTCGTTAGTGTGTTCCAGATAGACAAGTGTGATAAAGTATTAAAAGCTCATCGAAAGTCCATGAAATGTAAGTACTGTGGGGTCTTAAATTCTGAGACTTCTCTACAATGATGCGCAGGATGTTGATCTACACATGACCTGCGCGATCATAAGCGATCCACTGCTTCTGACATGCACAGAATCAGAGCCAATGCCTTATTGATAGTATTTGAAAAATGATGCCTATCTAATTTTCGTAGTGAGTTACATCATCCTCCTTGGAGAATTTTAAAGTCAGATTTTGTAGTTTTAGCTGTCTTGTAGTATGTGTGGATAATCCGCTCATACTCTCCTAAGAAAAAAATGTTTAGGCCTTTTTATATCTTCTATTTTTTGCGGACTACTATGGCTGTTATTTTCTTATAAATAGGGATACATAGTTGTTTTATTTTATTAAATCAATACACAACATAACTACAAAAATATATACCTATCTAATTTTCACAACATTTATTAAAAACGTTCAGTACACGCTGAAAACAGCAACTGAGGGGTCCAAACTTGGTCTGTCATCTCTGTCAGACTCAGATATTTCACTATGTGTTTAATATTTCAAATTTTTGTTATTTTGATCTGTTAGCAAAGTCACAGAGATGTTTTATTATTTTTATTTTATTATTTTTCTAACAAAAAAATATTTCCTCATCTAGTACCAGATCAAAATAATAACAATTTGAAAAAAAAAAAACATAATATAACACAGAGTGGAAAGTATTTTCTCAAATACTCTCCGCTCCAAACCAGAATAAAATTTCTAATAATTCGGCCTTACTCGTGTCTAATGCGGGTCGCCATCAGTCCTGCAAAAACTACCATAAATTTCTGTATTTTTACGTCCGTCGCAGCTTCTTAGATACCCGCAGCCTTTAACTAAGCCTAAGCAACTATGGGTCACATCACTGCAACGAAATATGGGTTGTTATTTTAAAGCAAAGCTCAAGAAAATTAGAATGTTGGATAGATATGTGTTAGAAAATAGAAATAATTACTGTTACTTTAACAAGAAAAAAAAATGGTTAGGCAGCACCTTAGAGCTATAATGGATACTACGCCCCTGACCAAGCAATTTCGGTTTTAAATATTTTTTCCTTATATCTTCTAATATGTGGAGAGAAGTGAACATTCTGTGCGATAGTGTAGAGAATGATTAATATTAAAATTTTTATGCATACTAAAATAAGAGAGGCATTCATATATATATATATATATATATATATATATATATATATATATATATATAAGAAAAGTTGATAAAATGGCGATCCGGTTGCAGGCTCTGAAAATCCAGAGTTAACTAAAAAAAATATTGCTGCACATTTTATTTCAACTTTTAAAAATTAAATTTAATTAAAATATTAAGGTAGTATGTCTTCTTTTTAAGTGTGTTCACGCTTCAAAATTATAGTCATTTATCATATTAATTAATCTTTAACTATTATCTCATTTTTTTCTTGTGGATCTCAATGAATATGTATTATGTATTTGATATTTCAATTTCAATTATCGCAATAATTATCTTTACCCGTCCTAATTAAGTTGAACAAGCCAGCCACCTACTAGTAATCGAGTTAATTTTTATCCTTGTCACAATCAAGGGAGTACGTATGACACATTCACACGGCAATTATAACATACTATAGGTACTTATTGATGGAGATCCGACCTTGAGTTGAATATTTTTAAAAATATAACAGTGTGGTAGCCTTACAAATTGCCTTGAATAAAACTTCAACTTATTTAATTATGTCTTTATAAGCTGATAATACAGTTTTCTATGTTCCGTAAAGAAGATTGGTTCATTAGAGTGACAACACCAAGGCCGCATGAGGATCTGTTCACGTGGTTCTGCGTAAGTACTACCTTATTTCAGAAGTGGCATGACCTACAAAAAAAAGTTTAATATAAAAGGTATTTGAATTTTTAAATTATACTATTACAATCAATACAGGGTTTTTATTTTGCTCAGTCCATTTATAAACTTACTTACTTTAAAGGAATACCAATAGATATTTTAGTAGAGGTCCTAAATACAAGTTCGACAATATATATTAGCGCAGGTCTCAGATGCTACGTTTGTGATATACAAGCGTGTAACCTTACAAATATTGTGTTAGTGAATATAATATGTAATTTGAAGTATTCATTTTTTTTACAAAATAAATAGTGCACTGTTGCCAAGTTTTCAGTTTTAGCATATTACTTATTTTTTCAAACTCCCCAAATAGACCAAAAAAATTTAACGACATATAACACCAAACACAAGCCAACTTTTCTAATTTATAGACGATTAGCTTCATAACGTTTTATGGGAATAACTATGAAAGGTTTACCATTACCAAATATCTCAACGAACAAAAGGAAACATTTTTAATTTTAATATTTTCTTTTACATAGTTAATTTTAGTGAACTTGGCAAATTGGATCCAGTAATTATTCAAAATAATAAAAATTATCTAATATCTAACAAACTAATTAAGCTATTGTTTCGATAATGAAAGAAATTTGTTATTCTGACCATACAGGGTAAATTCGATTATGTAAGCTGTAAATGAAGTGCAATGTTTTTCAAAATAAGTTTATGATTATACTTAAAATTTAATTTAAAAAAAATAATGTGTACATAAAATTCTTTCACCTTTAGTTCGATTTCTAATAAATCTTCTTAAATTACCGTAATTGGTGTTAAATAAAAAGATTGCAAATGTCTTTATCTTGATTGATGCGGCTATAGAAGAAACAATAGCGCTTACTGTTTATATCTAGGTAATTTTTATTATTTGGAATAATTACTGTTTGAATTAAATTTATTTAGTCAAGAGACGCTTTCTATGTGTAAAAGAAGAGTTTAAAAACTAAATATTAATTTTTCTTGATTAAGAAAATATATCTGTAAGCACTTCGTAGTTATTTACATAAAAAATAAAACGTTATGAAGATAAATGTCAATAAGTCAGAAACGTTGACTCGTAAGCCCATGGTATTACACATCGTTGAATTCTTGTCAATGTTCTATTTAAGTTTGAGAAAATATACAGTGGGTTGCATTTGAAAAAAAAAAGAAATTCATCAAGACTCTAAACTTGCACAAGACTGTTCATGTCTTATTTTCGACACTTTTATAGGGTATTTCCATAATCGTTGGTTGTATCGAAATGATAATATAGGTGTTAAGTGCTGTTATGATGGGCAAACTTGAAATGTTAAAATCAAAATTTAAAAATGTTTGCTTACTTGAAAGATAAGCAGGAAAATAAAAAAATTGGCAATGTTAGAATGGCCCTATAACTTCTTAATTAAAAGAGATACATAAAATATTTTATACAAAAGTTTCTCTGTAAGTCTTTTAGAATATCTTGCCGATTTCGAACTAAGTAAACTGGGTCAAGTCAAGTTATTTGACCCAACGTTATTTTTTTAATGGGACATTCTGTATATTTTAATCTAAAAAGTTATTATAAATTAGCTCTTCAAACAACATACCGTGGATATTATTGCTTCTTTAGGCGTTTTATTCAAACTTTTTTGCTTTAAACCATAGTAGGCCATGGAAGAAAGAAGAAATTTAAATA
>JAUTXW010004579.1:0-80128 GCA_030620095.1 Kuschelorhynchus macadamiae | reverse complement strand
ACTGAGAGATATTTTGGGTGTAGTTGGATTTTATGTTTTAATTTGTAGTGGCCTTCTAAGTTATAAGGTCTGATGATAACTGTAAAGTCGATACTCGTATCACGAAGTAAATTTGAAAGTAAAAATATTTGTATATATCTCTCTGAGACCGAGACTAGTTTATTCTTTTCTTTTAAGTATTTATAATCAGTATTATTAGAGAAATGTGGACGATTTCTTTTGAACTCAATGTTCTTGTTCATTTACACAACTTAATGTTCTTGTTCATTACAGCAACAAGAAAATGTGTGCAGCAAGTAACATTTATTCCGTGTTGCTGGATTGTAAGTTCTGAAATAAGATTAAATATTTTTTAAATATTGCGACTATTTTGAACAAGAAATTTAATTATTGAATTAATAATGATGTAGTTAATAGTTTTAGAATAAATATCTAATAGATTTCTTAAGAAATTCGGTTAGATTACACGGTTATATTAGATTTTACTGCCTTAAATGAGCCATAATTTCCTACATTAAAATATCTGCAGTCAATTCCCTTCTAATATACTTCACTTTGCTTGGCACAAGGAAAGTTTCATTACGAGGAAAGGTCTGTTAAAACGGTTTTACCTATCTTTTACTCAAGTACCTGAAACTTATCTTATAATAAATCGTTTTCTCAACAAAAAAGAAAGACATACTTAACATGCTATATTTTTATGTTGCTTGTCAAGCTGAAAGTCTCTGCTCTCTCAAACAGTCTCCTTGGGTATGCGTAAATAAAAAAAGTTATGAAATACATCTATTTGATTCATATATCTAACATCAATTTAGATTGGGACTAATAAACATTTTTCATCTCCTCACCTTTTATCTGTATTTTTTTAAAATTCAAATCGAATATAGATACATACATACATTTATTTACATAACATACCTGCTCAAATAAAACCACTGCTTATATTCCAGTGTACCCTATTTAATTTTGTTTTTTTTATTTCCTTATTTTTTACTTTTTACGTTATTAAGATTAATGCAAATTGTTTCCCTCCATAAAAAAAATTATTTCAAGAAATGAAATTTTTAAACAGTCTATTGGACCGTCATTTTGTTTTTATATACAGGATTCGCACAAAAATTTTACCACTTTATCTCTCTGTCGCACTACGCAAAAATTTCAAGTCAATTGGATATCCCTACATAACACTTGGACACCAATTTGTTCCGCCTTTTTGGATTTCAACCAAAATTTTACCATTTCATTTCCATATGACCCTTCATTTTTTTTGTAAATCAGATAACTAGTTTTTGAGCTATGCCGCGTACAGGCAGACGGACAGACTGACAGAAATGGAGGAACATGTTTTCGGGGTCCAGGGAGCCCGCAAAGATCTGCAAAGATCTCGGAAAGTGATTTCTTCACAATTACACGACTTCCTCTAATGAGGGAAGTAAAAATGTAAAATAATATAAGATTTAAAAAAAATTTAAATTCGCTTCCCTCATACAGATGTACCATGTTGTAATTAATTAATCATTGAAGTTCTTTACCACCTACATAACATCAGTTAACCTTGTGCGTAAACCACCTATCTTGTGGCAGTAGCATGTAAGTGGCTTTTATCGTTATTTGAATTAAAGACGCTAGATGTAGAATTATCTCAATTTTTCTATTTTTTTTTGTCAGCTGCTAAACCCTCTCCGGTAAGAATTCAATTAGTTCCGCCAATATTTTTTTTAGCTTCAGTTCTCATGTTAATCTTTTAGATGCTCGGTTTTTGTAATAATTTGATCAGCTTTAATGTTACAGTTTGATCCTTTGAGTTTTTCTCCTTTGTTTAAGACAATCGGACGCTGTTGGTTGGTCAGAGAAAGAACTTTTGTAAGTCAAGTCAGCAACCTGGGACTTATTACAGCTTATGATTTCTTTAGATAGATGGGACATCTTTAGTATTTTGGCAGCTCTCATACTTACCCGCATTTCTTCATATAGTTCAACAATGTTTGATCTTCGCACTTGCATAGACAATCTAAAGAATTTTCAACAGCCTCTAATACTGTTATTAGAACCCCAAATTTGCTACGCAGCTCGATTACTTACCTTATCTTGTGAATTTTATGACAATTTTAGTTAAAGCTAATCTAAACTCAATCAAGCCTTTATGGCTTTCACTCCTTTGATCCATTCACTACTAGAGTAATAATTTGGGAAGATAAAAAAATATTTATATGTATTTATTTATTTATATATATTACAAACTGATTATAATAAACTAGCACTAATTTTTAAAACGTTTTTCTTAAAACTCTTGTGTTTATTGGGTATGATGTTTGCACTGTATTCGACGGACTTGAGGTAAATCGCTGTTTTACCTGCAACGAATATAATCATTCGTTCAAGACTTGCTCCAAATCTGTCTGTTGCCCGAGATGTGGTATGAATCATAAAGTCAAAGACTGCAATTCTGAAACACTTAATTGCTCCAACTGTACTAATCTGAATAATTTAAATCGTGGCAACACCGTTGTTAATACCTGTCATGCGGCTTGGGATATTTCTAAACGTACTAGTTATAAAAATGCTTGTTGTACCAAACTCCGGGCCAATATCTTGGGTCAATAGCAATTAATTCACGAATATTCCAGTACTATTCCCACTCCTCGTACTAATCTCACTTCGCTTTCTCACACGTCCTCTTCTCCTTCCGTAGTCGAGCAGCAGATACAGCCTCGCCGCATGTCTGTTTATTATCAGAATACTGGACATAAAACCAAAACTGCAGATTTTTTAATTGCTTCGTCTAGTTGTTGTTTCGATGTTGTTGCCCTTACTGAAACATGGTTGGATTCCTCAGTTTATGATGGTGAACTGTCTACCGACAAGTATAATATATTCAGAGCCGACAGAAAATTTTCAGAAACCAAAAAAATCAGTATCAGTATTTTAACTCATCGTTGGTTAATATTTCTAACAAAGATCTTAAACCTGAAATTGATTTGCTATGTGTGAAAATATCGGTCGATTTCTCTGCAATTTATATGTTTGTTGTTTATATACCTCCACCGGTAAATTCTGATTTATTAGAGAACTTGTTTGACTGTTTGACCTCTCTTAATTGCATTTTCGGTAAAAATATTTGTATTTTGGGCGTTTTAATATACCCAATTATGTCGATTTTTCAAATAGCATGACAAATGATAACCTAAGTATTATTTTACATAATTTTATGCAATGTTTAAATTTAAGGCAAAGCAACCAAATAAAAAATAATAATAATCGAATCTTGGATTTAGTGATTCATAATAACGAACAGTGCTTTGTTAAAAGATCCTTCGATGTGTTGGTTGAGGAGGACAATCATCATCCTGCCCTAGCGGTATCTTTAAAATATTGCCAATCAGTACATTTTAAGCGAGACTTAAAATTAAACTTTGAAAACATCTACAGCTTTCGAAAACCAAACTTTAATGTCTTGTACAATCAACTACTCTCAATTGATTGGTTCTTTCTTGAATCGATAGACTGTGCTGAAACTGCTTCTGAAACTTTTTATGATACGCTATTTCGGATGTTAGACAATTTTGTACCTAAGTATAAAAGAACCTACCTGGTTAACACGTAACATCATAGCTAGCCTAAAGCAGAAAAGTAAGAAGTTATCGAGTAAGAAATTTGGAAATCATGATGATTTAGAAAAGTTTAAAACATTTCGAAATAAAACCAAAAAAGATATATCGTTTTCGTAAAAACAATATATTCAAAAAACCGAGAATAGTATTATAAGAGATCCAAAGCAATTCTGGAGTTTTTTGAAGAGCAAAAGAGAAATTAGAGGGCTACCGAAATCTATGTGTTACAATGACTTGATAGTTAATAATACAAATGACATATTAAACTGTTTTGAGGATTATTTCAAAAAATCTTTTTACTACCATCGTACCGATCTCGGTAACATGGATGAAAGCAGTGAGATATGTAATATACCAATTATTTATATACCATGTTTTACGGAAGGCGAAATAATAAGGGCAATTAAAAGATTAAAACCTACATTTACAACAGGTCCGGATTCTGTTCCAGCATTCCTTATCAGGGATGGCAGGTTTGTCCTTGCAAAACTTTTGCAAACATTATTTAACTTGTGCCTGCAAACAAAAACAATTCCTACTTTGTGGAAGACGTCCAAAGTATGTCCTGTCTTTAACAAAGGTAAGTCCGATTTGACGAACTACAGGCCAGTATTCTACTTCACGACTACATATTTCCTTTATGCAAAAACTTAATAATACCGCAACAACATGGGTTCTTTAAGGGTAGGTCTACACTAACAAACATCACAATCATTACTCAAGACATTGCGGAAGCAATAGACAACGAACTACACTATTTAATTTATATTTGTTAAATCGTAGGCAATTTATGCAGGTTTGCGGCTCTAAATTCGACTACTATACTGCAACCTCAGGAGTTCCTCAGGGTTCTGTCTTGGGACCTCTACTTTTTAACTGTTTTATTAATGATATTGGGTCTCAACTTAATGTTACCTTTTTGCTTTATGCTGATGATGTAAAGTTGTATACAAGCATTAAAGATTATAAGGACGGTGTGAGGCTTCAACATAATCTGGATATAATAAGTAACTGGTGTCTAGAAAACGGTCTATGGCCCAACGTTGCAAAGTGTAAACTTTTATCCTTTACCACAAAACAATCCCCTACTATTTTTCAATATTCTCTAAATGAAAGTTTATTGTGCCACGTAGACTCGTTTAAAGACCTTGGAGTAACTTTTGACACAAAGCTTTCTTTTTCTGTTCATATTAACAACATTATATCTGAAGCTTACAAATCATATAGCTTTATTTTGAGATCCACCAGACATTTTAGAAATACTGATCCAATCAAGCCCCTATATTTATCCTATGTCCGTTCAAAACTAGAGTACCGTTGCACTGTGTGGTCTTCGGGATATAATGTACACATTGACAACCCGAAAAGAGTTCAGCGTAAATTTTTAAAATACTTGAGCTTCAGAAGTGACGGAATTTACCCCATTTCTGGCTTTCCTCATAATTTATTACTTAGTAGATATATAAAAGATATATATATATATATTTATATAATATATAAATATAGTATTAAATTCTGTGTTCCTCGAGTAAGCAGTCGCCATCATGCCCTACTTTATCTCCATACTCCGAGAACTAATATTCTTAAGTTTTCCTCTCTATATTTAATGTGCAATGTGCAAAATACTAAAAGAGATATTGATTTATTTAATATTTCTAAGAGAACCCTTTCTCGCATGCTCAAACCTTGAAAAACTTTGTCAGAATAGTGTTATTTAGGTTGTGAATTTTTTACTAGATAGGTAATCTTTTTTAATTTTAGTATATTCATATATTTTGTTTTTTTTTAAGTCATCTTAATTTCTTATATACTTTAATTTTAGTGTCATGTAATCTGCAATTGCCTTGTAGTTGGGTAGTAAACCTGTAAGGCACGCCATGTAAATAAATAAATAAATAAATAAAACTATCTCGAAACTAACCAGAAATAAATCTGGGAATATAAAGTATAATCAATATACATTAAGACTCTTAATTCTCTATCTATTTTTAAGTATTTTGGAACACACATAAAATTATTTAGACACCGAGCATTTACCTGTTCAGCTTGTACGACACTGATAGGACCTTATTAATACGTGCAGGCATTTTCTCATATCCTTTTTCAGACAGGGGAGGATAATGTATGTGCTCTTTACTTTATAAGCTCCTTTTAAGAAGTTGGGGAATTTTGTGAGTTTTAGACTTACGGTAATTTTAAAAAGCTTTTCCTGTTAAGGCAAAAAATAATTTCTTTCCATAACATAATTTTCAACAGTTTTAAAAATAGGGAACTTACTTATGAAGTAACACACAGTACATTAAATGAGGCATTTCACGGCAAAAGCGCCCATATCCACTTCCAGTAATTTTCCAGTATTTGCGAAAAACTGTTGTAACTCTATCATAGGTGGTAATAGCTGTAATTTGGCTTTGAATTATTCTTACCAACTGATAATATATAAATAAGCAAAGAAAATAAACGACAAATGTGTGAAAAAGATAAAACGTAGCTTTAAAATTTGGATATAGAACCATTTGCTGTAACAAAATGGATAAAGGAACTTTTGCTCCATCAACATGAATATATGGGCTGTTTTGACACAATAATACACTTAGACAGAACGAACAAAATAACCTTTATTTTCAAAATTAAAAATCATTACTGTCTACAAAAAACAAAACTAAAAGTCTTTCTGTAATTAAACAACACACATTTTAGAAAACAAATATGCTTGGAACCATTACACTCGATCAGCAAGTTGCTCGTTTGCATGCCCTTCACAAAACACATCTTCTTCTACATCTTCTTCAGTTTCGTTAACTGCGATGTTGCTAGCTAACACATTTTTATAGAAAGAACATTCTTCCATTGTCTCCCATGTTTCGCCAAAGTGCTTTTTCAAAAGGTTTTTAACGTCTTGAATTTTGGCTGATTTTAATGCAACTCCCATCGGTATTTCATCTGGCAACCCGATTAACTTTATTTTAACACCATTTTTTACAACCAATTTACCATTGTTTAAATCGCTGTTGTAAGATGTTTCTCCTCTAACCAATATATTCTGTTGTTTAGATTTAGTGAGAATAAAACGTTTTGCTTCATTAAACTTAAAGTAAGATGTAGTTTTTTTATAGTAAGTCCCAACTAAAGCTTTCCAGTCGTATACCTTCAAGTCAGTACCCATTTTAAAAATAGTAGAATGCTCTGAAAAAATTGTTTCATATTCTGTTGGTTGTAGTATTACTGGTAGCTTACGCAGTTTCTTCTCTATGGAAGCAAACACACGGTCTGCTGGCAAAAAAGAGTGTCCAGTAATGGGGAAAATCATGTGTATTTCCTGAAGGTTAGGAGGTGCGACTCGTGCCAAGAAGTAGCTCAGCATCCCAATCATAATTGAATTACGGTTTTGCCCACCGCATCCGTCAGCACACAATCTAATCGTTGAGTAGGATGTCAAATCAAGGAGTGACAACTGATGAAACACCGCTGACGCAATTTCATTAGCACCCTTTTTGTGTTCATGCTCCATCCAAGAATAACAATATACATTTTCCGAAGTCAAGCAGTCTTTTGAGGTACCCTTTACAATGGTGAAGTTGTATATGTACATTTGCCTGCTATAGTAGGCAGTTTGATCTTGAACCTTTGGTAAAACCAGATTCTTTTGACAGTCAAAACTTAGTGTTAAGAGATCTTCCCTTTTTTCTTGAAGTTTTTTGAAAAACGCCTTGTATCGCATTTTGTGAAATTGAAGTTCAGTAATCAACTTATTTTTATCACGAGAATTGGTCTCTTTTGGATCCTACTTTTGATTTCTATACATTTAGAACAGGCATCCGTGGTAGGCGTGCCAAAACCAATGTTGTAGTTCATCGTAAAAATTTTTTGAAAGAACGTTTTTTTCGACTTCAGTGATTCATCACTCTGTTCAATGTTGTACATGCGATATAATTTGCTAATACTTAAATTTCCTGACAAATAACTCCGATGAACGGATTTCCCTCGGGAGTAGTGGCTTTCACAGCATTTTAGTTTTTCTATAAATTCTTTAATAGCGACCCTTTTCTTGTCATAAAGGGGGTTTGGCTTCGCCCCACCTCTCCTATCTACTGGCATTCTACCAGTATTTAAAAATTTTCTAGCCAAACCCTGAATTCTCTTTCGTGATATTTGGAGGACATTGATGAAGGTTTGCTGACACACACGTAGAAAAAACTTATCAGTACCGAAAACTCGAATGTAGTAATTTGTACTAACCTTCTTTGTAGAGGTAGCTTTTTTCTTAGGACGTGGTCTTCTCGCAGTTGTGACCTTCACGTGTTTGATGATGAACGCATCCTGGGAGTTTTTTTCGCGCGTTGAGTAAAAGTTGTCATGGAATTCTTTAATATCTCTCATTGTTAACTTCCTGCATTTGTAAGACTTATTGAAGTGGTCGCAACAAGGGTATCGTGGTGGACCAGGAGGATCATATCTGTAACAACAAAAAAGCCTGATAGTTTGCAAAAGAATATCGCAATATTTTAGGCTGTGGTAATAATGCAGTTTACTGACTTTTGCCAAAAATTGTTAAAAAATATTTAAAGGGATGACTTAAGCGAGTTTCAATCCCCTAAGCAATAAATAACCGGCGGAACAACAATAATTTCTTTATATTCTTAGCCCCTAAATTGCCCTGTTGCTGTTGGCCGTCAACATATTGTTCAACATGAAAATCAAAAACAAACAAACAATAAATCATTAACCATAGTGATAAAATAATACAAGCCCACTAATATCATGACTGTGATAAAGTACCTTTTAGATTTTGCAACATTCCTTTTCCATTTACTACGATCCCCAGGAGTCCGCCTAGCTTTTCCCGGTTCCGATGGTGTAATACTCTCGTTCATAGTCACTAAACTAAACTAATTTTACCACAATCGAACACTTTAAAAGAGTTAAATTTATATAAGTTAAATAATAGTTCTTTAACTAAAATAAACATTAAAAGACTCCTTCCGTTGCTAAATGTAAACAAATATTAAGCACTTTGAACGACGGTTGCAGTTGCACGTCAGATTTCTAGTGATTTGATTGGCTCGTTGGATATAGGCCTATTTGACACGTTTATGCTTGTAAATATGGAACCCTTTGCCGCGAAACCAGATATTTCATTGTATTTTTCTACGGGATAAAGGCCTCTTTAGCACACCAACAATTAATCAGTATATTCGTCGAGTGACACAGATTTTAAAACAGCCTTTAACTCACTTTTCACCAAAAATAGATATAGGCCCTTTTGGGGTGACACGCCTCAAATGTATTAGAATAGATTACCTCAAATTTTATTTTCTATTATGTAGAACGTAGAAGGCGAGAATATCTTGTAAGAAATCCTATCGAATGTAGAATACCTTCTACAAGACAAGGCCAATGTGCTGAGATGAAATTTTCTAGTGACGTCACGTTCCGTAGTCATACGTCCATTCTTTGCCGTTCATCTAATATCGGTAATCGTCGGTTCACATTCGTCTTCAGCTATTTTTAGCTTGTTAGGTTCAAACGACAGACTTTGTGAAACTAGGCCAAAAACTCCGATTTTAAGAAACTTGAGAAAACAGTTTTTTTTCGTAAAAAGTTTATAAATACCTCAAATTCTTTTTTAATCCTTGGCTGAAATAATTTTGCAGCAGAATTCCATTGGGGCTATTGCTTCATGCTAATTTTTCTTACGAATCGTTACAGACTTATTCAGAAAGCAACGTTAAACGGGCGTAAAGCTCGAGGTCCTTTGCAGGTGCTATATTGCTTCTCGCCAATGCATTCAACGAAGGTATAGTTCTCGCCCGTTCATACTCTTCAAATTTTTATTTTGGAGTCAAAATTAACAGTAAGAATAATTCTGAATCCCCCATGAAATAAAGTGAAACAGTAAACTCGATCTGGCATCGTTGCTTCGTGCCGTATCCCCACGTGACGTCGGACCATACATCTGAAAGTCGGGGTTGCCACTCTATTACAATTGTAATAGATCTATTTATTACTATTAAGAAGGATCTATTACTCAATTACCTAATAGACCAAATCTATTACTATAAAAGCCAAAAGCAACATATATTTTAGAGATGCATTTATAAACTTAGCCACAAGCAGGTATTTGTTTGATCTTACAATATAGCTAGTTATTGTCAATATTTGTTATCATTTTTGCGCCGTAGCGATTGCCTCGTTGTTTAATTTAATGGTTTTGGCAGATCTCTGTTTTACACTACTGTTTTTAAATTTTAGATGTATTATTTACCATATAACTCCTAACTAGGAGCCAAGTTAAGCCAGGTAAACTTTGTCGGCTCTACCTGTTCCCAGTTTTAGCGTAAGTAAAAATAAGTGCAACATTAAAAAAATAGATTTTAGCACAAATAAATTTTAAGCAAACTATGATCTGTTAGTATTTTTGAAAAACTATTACTTTTTTACTAACCAATCTATTACTTTAAATCAAATCGTTGTGGCTGTGGCAACACTGAGTGACTGTTGTTTGTTCTTTAGTAGTATTGAACGGGATAATAGACGTTCGTGTCAATAAACTCGATAATATTGATTTTGTTATATTTAAGAAAAATAATCGGTTTTTGATAGGTTTAAAAGTGTTTTATACCCTTTCAAAATGCCTTAGAGATGTTGTGTACCCGGTTGTAAAGGTAATTACCCGAACGGTTCAACAGTGCGAGTGTTTCGTTTTCCGAAATCTGAAGAACGCCGATTAAAATGGCAAAGTGCCATTCATCGCGAGGGATTTGCTCCTAGGGATAGCAGCCGACTGCGGAGTGTGTGAGTGTCATTTTGAAAAAGAAGATTTTATCTGGCAGATATCCCAGCAGGACTCCAAAACAGTGAGATCGAAAAAGCAGGTTAGAAAAGCTTAGGGAACTAGACGAAATTCGATTTCAGCAGGGTATTGACGAAAGCAAGTGTGAAATGTTAAAGCGTAAACAGCGCACAAATTATGATTCGTTTAAAGAGTTCTGTAATTTGTTTAAGACATTTCATTTAAGGGAAGGGTGGTTTACGATTGACGAAAAAATGTCTACGACTCTCTTCAGGATTGAACATACTCCTGGGCCTACAATTACGCGGGCTGTTAAAATAAGTTCATATTTATATGGACAACCAGTAAGTGTACAAATTGATAAATTGAAAACGCCCTTTTTGTCAAGTAGTTTGCACGAATTATGAAATTTAATTGATAGCATTGATTGTTCGATGAATGTTCTTTCTTTAGAAACCGAACATGATAATAACCGCCCTTTTGGGGCTCATCAGGTCAATGCAGTCATGTGGTAGAGATAATGAAAAATGCTTAAAGGCTTGTCAGTATAACGGTCCATGATTTTTGGACTCTATACCAGAACAAGCCTATCAAAGGCAGAATTATTTTTCCGAATGGCCATTAAACTTCCTAGTAATTTATATAATATATTATAATTAAATATATATATATATATATATATATATATATATATATATATGTATATGAATATATATATATATATATATATATATAATATATATAATATATATATATATATATATATATATATATATATATATATATAATATATATATATATATATATATATATATATATATATATATATATATATATATATATATATTTATATATAATGTTGATTTTTACTCCTTCACGGATGGAAAAATACAATGTGTTTTCATTCCGGGTGTACATCCGTTCACTACTGTCGTTCTGAAAAGAACAGTTTTGCTGACCTTTCGCCAAAATCACATTTGGCATTTTCGAAGCTTTCTTTCTCGCGTCCGAATAGAGACTGCGAAACGTCAGCAAAACTGTTCTTTTCAGAACGACAGTAGTGAACGGATGTACACCCGGAATGAAAACACATTTTATATATATATATATATATATATAAAATATGTGAATATATATATATATATATATATATATATATATATATATATATATATATATATATATATATATATATATATATATATATATATATATATATATATATATATATATATATATATATATATATATATATATATATATATATATATATATATATATATATATATATATATATATATATATGTATATATATTTATGTATAAAAATATAATATATATATATATATATATATATATATATATATATATATATATATATATATATATATATATATATATATATATATATATATATATATATATATATATATATATATATATATATATATATATATATATATATATATATATATGTATATATATATATATATATATATATATATATATATATATATATATATATATATAAATATATATATATATATATATATATATATATATATATATATATATATATATATATATATATATATATATATATATATATAAATAGAGGCTACAGAATATACAGTCTTTTGTGTACTCAGTGATAACAATTAAATCAACGGAAAAGCAATGTCTAATTTTTCCCCAAAAAAAGAACTTAATACAGTGTATCCACATCCTGTCGATCCAAAAAGGCCATTATTCTATTTGTTTGATTCTGTACACCTTTTCCAATGCATTTTCAATAACTGGCTAAACTCAAAACCATATCAGACAATTATATAGCCGGACTTTTGCAGCGGCAAAAAAACTGCTTGTTTTTCACCTCTCAAAAAAATGCATGACTTGGAACAAAAGATGTTACTAAAATTTGGCTATTCTTTAAATTTAAAAGCTCTGTATCCATCTAGCTTGGAAATGTAAAACTAGCACTGAAAATTTTTAATTCTTTTGTAACTGAAGGCTTACAAAATTTTGGAAAAGATATTCCTAATGCCCAAGATACAGCCGATTTTTAAAAAATAATACTCAAGTGGTGGAACACAATAAATGTAAAAACCCCTTTGAAAGGAAAACGTTTACGTGACAATGTTTCAAGGGTCAAAACTGCTTTAGGTAGGTACCTATTTATTTCGAAAAACTACAATATAACATCGTAACTATATAAAAATAATTGCAACAATTATTAAAATATTAACAAATTCAGGAAAAAAGCACATACTGTTGCAATAATCAACAATACTGCGTTGTTTTCATTTGGCCACGGGCTATGACGTCACAAATCAGCGTCTTGGCCTTGTCTTGTAGGAGGTGTTGATCGAAGAGGCATGTTCGAAATATCGCTATCTGATAAAAAATGTTCAGAATTCATAGTTTTCGGTTCAAAAATCTTTTTGTTAATAGCAAATTTCAACAGGAGTGTCAATAGTGTTTAATAAAAAGCAGTTCATCAGTTTAAGTTTAATAAAAAGTATCGTTAGTGCTTAGAAATGCCCGAGGTGCAAGAAAAAGTAAAATATAGTAAAATATTCATATACAGTTGTGCAGTAAAAATCTTCAAAGATAGTTTATTACAGGTCTCTCTGATCTGCTATCTGTTGACTTTCGGCTATTTGAAGCATCTTAAGTATATCAACCATCAAATCATAATCACTGATGCCTACGAGACGCGACGAGACGAGTCTTGTCTCGCAATAAAATTCTCGTCTCGCCTCATAACTCGCGCGAGAGTCTCATTTTTATGTTTCCTGTCTAAATGAAATACATAAACAAAATCAGTTCCAATTTTTATTTTAATGAACAAACACATTAACAAAATAATAAAATTGGTTCTAATTTTCATTTCAAAGAACAAAAACAAAATAAAATACAGAGAAAAATGCAATCTGTACTTTTGAATATACAAATCGCTTAATTTAAAAAAATATGATAATCATTAAATAGTATGTAATTCGAAATATTATGATAGACAAAGTCATTATAAAGTATAATTCCTAACATAGTCAAATTTACAGTAAAATGATGATTATTTTAAACTCAATGGCAAGTACCAAAATCTAAAAAATATTCCAGCCTAATTAAAATTTAAAACACAGATTTAAAAACTGTCATCGGTTCTTTAGAAACGTTTAGTTTATCGCCCTGAGTTACCCACTGTATATGAGGAAATGACGCTATAAAATTAACGACTTGTTTATTGCTATTCATAGAAAATTGGAAAGGCTTAAGTCAATTAAAATCTTCTAGATGACTTTAAATTTACTCTGATCTACGAAGACTTAAAAGTCATCCTAAGTTATATTAAAATTCACCTCAAATCTACTAAAAAAGACGTCATAAGTCTTTTAAAAGTCTTATTATTGATTCAAAAGTAACTTATAATTCACAAAGACTATAAATCCATACAGAAATTTTTTGGAGTTATCCGCTCCTCAATCTTACCCCCATCACGGCGATATGCAAACAACAATATTCAAATTAGCTAAGAGACCTAATGGCTTTTTGTTATTTTTTGTCTAGTATATAGGGTGTGTTTTGTATCTTTATTTTATCTTTTAGTGTGTATTTGGACATTTCAGTTTATTAATTTTAAGGTAACTATAGCGAGAGTTAATTATATGAACATCGATATATTAGGTTTTTCACTTATAGTAGATCCAATGCTGCTCGCAGGGGTGAATCGCGCGTGTCGTCTTTTTAATATTTGACTGACACTTAGACATAGAGATTTTATTTTATATTACCAACTTAAACCAACCCAAACCAAAAAAACAACCGTCTTTATTGACAGATCTATAACTAAAACGGCTTTTTATAAAAAAACTCGTCTAAAGAAAAAAAGAGATTGGGTACACTGAGTTTTGATCGATTAGATTTTGAAGTAAAAAAGAAGAGCATTTTTGGATGTCAGTGTTAGGTATTTCATGGTTGACGTAAATTAGGTTTTGTTTATAATTTCTGAAGTTGCTTCCAAAACTTGTTTACATAAATACCAAATTTAAGCTTGCAAAGAATATGAAATTAAAACTGTTTCTGTTCTATAAGCCCTTTGCTGAAACAATGAAGAAAGCTTTTATTTTTACCGCAAAGAACACGAGAACTTTCCTCTCTGATTTTCCTTTCGGAATCATTTCAGAATTCCTAATTTTAAATCACACCAGAAAAATTATGCAGGCATCGTTTTCGTTGTTCGGCAGCCGTTTCAATTTGCGATTCTTGCTAATAGCTCAAAACCTTTCAGGCGCTTTTGCTACATTCGATTAAGCGCCACCACGTAACTTTTAAATCTAAACTTATTTTGATTTAATTTTAATAAAGATATACGAACATGTTGGGAATGGTAACAAATATTTCAAAACGGGCGATTAGCACTAAGTTTAAACTTAGAAGCAATGTTCAGGTACCTCTTTTAGTAGATAGTGATAATATAGTGGTCATTTTACTCCAACTAGACGTATACATCATTTTTTCCCTGTCCTATTTACACATTTTCACCTTTTGCCACATCTACATTTCCCTGTAGAAGCCGCTCTATTTTTTTAAGTCAGTTTCACATGGTAATGCAAAGAAGGTTAGAAATAGTCAATAGATCTAACATAGAACGAAAGCTTTCAAGGTTTTGATCCTTTAAGAAATAATGGTTCTTTGGATTAGACCGTGTCAAATTGGAATTACTATCCGACGTTTCGCCTTCGGTTGCACGAGGCATCTTCGGGAACCTTTACTCTACGAGATCTTAACTGAATAAACTCAGAGAGATTCAGGCGGGCTTTTATACGCGACTTGTGCGCTCCGAGCATATATAAAATTACATAAATATAACATAAAAAAATGTCAATAAAGATACGGGTTCCGGTCTACATGACACGCGGAAATCGATTTTAATACAGGATCACGGTTTGGCGGGCACACGTCGGTTATAAAATCTCGCTTGAATCTCTCTGAGCTCATTTAGTGTTCAGATCTCGTGGAGTAAAGATCCTTGAAGATGCCCCGTGCAATCAAAGGCGAAACGTCGGATATTAATTCCAATTTGACACGGTCTAATCCCAAGAACCATGATTTCTTAACTCACCAAAGCCGTGAAATCTTTCGTTCTATGTTAGCTATCCTAGATGGTGAGGAGACCAAGAAGTTACTCTGCCAGTTGGCCTTTCTCATTAGATGCCAAGATGAGGATTTAGTATCGAAATCATTACAGGTGAGACATCATGTTACTTCTAGAACTGCTAATAATTTTTATAAGCGTGCCTGCAATGCGTTAGTTAGAGAAATAATTAAGGCAATTACAACTTTGGACAACATCAACATGCACAGGCAGAAAAAATCCATCAAGAAGTCACACTTAAGCAACAAAAGGAGTTTGAAGCACTCCTGAACAGAAAAAGTCCAGTGAAACCTTAGCAGAATACAGCCATCAACTTGTCATCGAAGCCGTTAACCGAAGCAGAACAGTCTGTCCTTTTCAACGGCTAAAATTTCGCAGTAGCACAAAGAAACATTCCCGTACAAGACAAATATTCTGGTCCAGCAGATAAAGACAACACGACAATCGTCATGGACAGAATGGAATACGTGGAAAAGACAACTCAACTTTTGGACAACCAAAGGTTATACACAGACCTTACAAGTATAATAGGAAGACGCATCACCAATCTGATAAACGCATCCAGTCTACCACCAGCGGTGAAGAAATCTTTAAAACCAAGCAGCTCCAAGATTCCCAGGTTCTACGGACTTCCCAAGATACACAAGACCAATGTACGACTTCGACCAATCGTCAGTGCAATAGACTCGCCCACATGAAAGCTGGAGGTAAATATCTTTCAAATTTTCTTAATCCATTTACTGGAAAAACAGATAAATACATATTTTTTGAGCTCGGAACATATATACTCTTAAATGTCTATTTGGACTTGATTACCACTGTATATAATTCGTGTTCTTCAAAAATATATAGGAGAAAGGGGTAAAAAAAGAAAAAACATTAAAACTAGAAAAATTAAAGTCAATTGTGTGGTTGTAGGCGATGTTTTATATGTGTTTTCCTTATATTTTTTGTGTTTTATGGATATGAATTTTAATGACAGGAACTTTCTAATTAAATAAGCCCTGATAAAAATGAAAATAAACGTCAAAAGGTCGGTAAATTTATAATAAGAGAAGTTGTTATTTTGGTCCTTCACCCACTACACCCTCTCTGAAGTTATATTTAACTTCAACCTATTTTCTTAAAGGATCCCGTTTTGAACGTCCGCCTACAAATAACGATAAAAGTGGAAACTTTTTTAAACCAGCGCATCAATCTTTTACCATGTGTTCATCTCCTGACTTAGTCCAATCACCTATAATTATGTAATCTAACTAATCTCAAGAGTGCAGGATATAGAAAGTATAATATGCCGCTTTGTGTAAAGTTTAAAAAGCACCTTTGTTTTGCTATAAATTAAAATAACTTTTTCCTATTAAAATATTTGTAGCGAATTGGTTTTCACCCTATTTATTGGGTTGGTTTTTACCAATTGTTTGGTCTGGTTTTCTGACTATACCCCTACCTACAGTTCAAAAATGAAAAAAGCAAAAGAGTTTGTCAAGGAAGGCCCCGTTTTGTAACATCACCCTTCATACTAATAGCAGAAAAACCTTTCGGGCATATAAAAACGTGCCGAAATAAAAATTCCGACCGCTATAAATTTAAAGTGCAGGTAGAAAGGGCGATCTAACATTTACATGCTCAAAATGAGAATAGCTCTCTGTTCACACCTCGTTTGTTATAATAATGGCGGGGTTTCGAAACGTTTTTCACCAGTTTTCTAGGAAGACTTAAATTCAATTCTATTTCAATTTTTATTTCTCTACTTTATACGCCTATTACTTGAGTATAGTATTCATATGTATTGAAATATCTACAGAAAACACGTTTAGTTTAAATATTACGAGACGAAAGCTTAACAATTTAATGAAACACTTTTATATTAATCCCAAATTTATTAAAAATATTTGATAAACACTGGATCTCTAGTCTATTGCTCTAACCAATTACGCTATTGCACCACTGACTAGAACCTATTCAAACCCACCAGTATCATAACCATTGTTGATCCTGCCAAATATTACAATCTTATGGCGCGATGTTCCTGACTAGACATCAAATCTGACATTGGTATTAGGTTCTGTCCATATTAGTAACTTTATAATTTTTACGTTATGCCCGTATACGCCCCATTTTTAACAGAAACATTGTATCAGTTTTTTTAATTGTGAAATATATTATAAATAAATTCAAACCCACCAATATCATAACCATTGCTGATCCTACCAAACGTTGTAACCTTATGATGGGGGTTCGATCCCCGTTCGTGCCATAACTTTTACTGTTTTCTAAAAAAATATTGCACAGTTTAAAAAAATCCGTAAATTTTTTTATGCCGAACTTCCCTCCTTATGATTTTTTACCTTTTGTTAGGAATAGTAAAGTGTGACCCAATTTAGTTCAGTACATGGTAACATTATATATTATTATATCTTACATTTATTGTGTTCGAACATTTCTACTGGGCGCCATTTTGTTCCATGATATTGAATTCCTACCAATATTTTACCACTTTCTTTCTTCTTATGCAGCACTTAACTTTTGAACAATTTAAAATAAATTCAATAAATAGTTTTTACATTGACACATATCGCCATTTTGTTAAGTCATGTTGAATTTGTACCAGTTTATCCCATTTATACACTTAATTTTTCTGCAAAATTTAAAGTCAGTTGAACAAGATTTCTTTACGTTAATTTTTTTAAAATTTTATTTGGCCGCCATTTTGTTTTGCTATCATATCAAAATATTACCACTTCATTCCTATGTATCACTTGATTTTTGTGCAAAATCTGAGTTAAATTGGATAATTAGTTTTTTTAATAGTAATTTTTTTAACATTGTTCGGCCATATTGGATTTTTACCAAAATATTACCAGGTCATTCCCATATGATCCTATATATCTCCCACCTTTATCTCGGAGGTTACAATATTTCCCTTTACCAAGGAAGTAAAGAAATAACATACAGTGTATCGGATTTGTATAAAGTTATTACATGCAGCTTTAGACCGTGTTATATGTAGAGCTTATTTACTGGTTATCAAGTTTTTTGTAACATACAAAGAACATAAAAAATATAAAACTATTAGAACAATTGTCAAGCATATAAACATAAAATGAATTTTTTTTAAATAAGACACCCTGTAAATTTTATTTTCAATCACAGGCCTGCTTTTTGTGATAATATTAAATATACACCCTTACATAACATCAAGAGGATTGTTAACGAAAACCATTTAGAAATATAATATCTGGGAAATATATGCGGACCAATGGTGTAGATAAAGACTGATAATATCGGTTTTATTTTATGTCCTGAGGAAGAAAAAAGTATGTCGCGAAACGTATACTATTTAAAAAAGATTGGTTTTTTACTGGTTCTTAACTCCAAATAATACGCCATTCTAACAAAAAATTTTTTCCGCCATACTGGATAATATAATACCAGGTCATCCCTATATGACCCTAATATTTGGTCAAAATTTGAACTCAATTAGGTAAGTAGTATTTAAGCTATGTCGTGAACTGACAGACAGACCGACCGCTAGACGGATCGACGGAGTTGATAAAACATATTTTTTGGCATCTAGCGACGCTAAAACGTAAATGATTTTTTCACGATTTCTAAAATTTTATTAAGCCGCCATTTTGTTCCGCCATCTTGGATTCGTACCAAAACTTGATTTCAACATAATACTTGATGTTTTGCAAAATTTGAGATAAATTGGATAAGTAGTTTTTTAATAATAATTTTTTTAACATTTCACTAGGCCGCTATTTTGTTTGACCAAATTGGCATTTTACCAAAATGTTACCAGCTCATCCACATATGACACTTAATCGGGTAAGTAGATTTTTAGCTACGCCCCGAACAGACAGACAGACATAGAGACAGACGGAATTGAGAAACCATCTAGGGACCCTGAAACGTGAAGATCTGAAAAAATCTCGGAGAGTCATTTTTTCAACACTTTTTTCCTACTTTACGAAGGAAGTAAAAAGGCAAATTATATTTATAGTTTGACAATCGTCAACCATTTTATATTTTCTGTATTGTACAAAACTTGGTAATTAACCAAAAATTTGTTTTTTTAGACATTTTAAATTCTTCAAAGATTAGCGAGTTAAAATGTTGACATGCTAAAATTACCAAGAGGTACATAGTGGAATTATGTAAGCGAGAAGTTGTAGGTAGAGGTAAAATTACCGATTTTTTAATTTTAGACTGTGCGTGAACACTTTTGGGTTTTAAGCAGCTTATTAAGCTTATCTCGCAACAATCTTCCTGTATGTTCGAATAAACCGAAAGCAGTTACCTTCAGAATTTTGCGAGACGGGACCAAACTCAAGGAAAAACCATTAAATCCCTGAAGTCACGAGAATAAATAATTTCACTTTCTGTGAATGGCCCCATAAATATGAGGATTTTAAATATTTCGTGACCCAGACCCATTGTTTTTGAGCTAGATTGCGTGCCTGTTACATATCCGAATATCGTAGGACGATTCTAATTGAGTTATGACAAAAAGACGGGATTTGATGGAATTTATTGCCAGGTATTTCAACGTTTTGGGGCATAACGTTTTCATAATCACTTCTCTTTTATATACCCACATATATCTTGTTTAAGATGTTGAAGATTTTACCGTTATCATGCCAGCAAATAGCAAGTTCGAGATTACGAAATGAAATACTGGTAATAATGTTATCATTAATATAACCTTCTTATACATTTTCTAAATTCTGTAACGCATGGGGATTCATGAAAGTTGGCTAGTACCTTAGAGTAAGAATAAAAATAGAAATAATTTTTTTCATATTTAGCCACTGCCAAGATTACCTCACAGTATAAGGTCGTACCACGCTGCTAAGCCTGCCCAGACACTCCAATGTTTTTAAGAATTTATATTACGGTGCATATGTTTAAACATGATGAAAATTATCATACAAAGAATAGCAATGTTTCTCCAATATTAGTTTCTAAGTAGTGTCCTCCGAACTGGTCCTTAGACTGCTACCAGTACCTGCGAATCCTTAAGGAACGAATATGAAAATCATAAGTTTGTTATCTATGGAGATTTTAATCTTCCTCAAATTGTTTGGTCAACGGAGGATAATACTTTAATACCATTGGAACTGCATTCATCAGCCGCAGAAGCCTTAACCGAATCCATGTCTTTCCTTGAGTTACAGCAGATCAATCCACACCCAAACCGTCTTGGCCGAATCTTGGACTTGGTTTTCGCTGAAGAGCTTATTGAAGAGTCACTCTTGATTTGTTCCGAATCTCTGGTTGACGTCGATCCGTATCATCCTGCCCTAGAATGCTACTATAATATTCGTCATTTCTCCCAACTGAAAAATGACAATAAATCCACCTTTTACCAATTTGATCGGGCGAATTTTACAGACCTGAATGATTTTTATAGTGAAACTGACTGGTCGTTTTTAACATTTATCTCGGATATTGACGTGGCGATCCAGAAATTCTATGATATTCTCTTTAAAGGCATAGATATTTACGTACCGCAAAAAAAACCATTAAAAGTCAAAAATATCCTTCCTGGTTTGACACGGAACTTCGACGACTTGTCGCTGAGAAAAATAAGCTTCATAAGAAGTTCAAGAGGTCTGGTTTACAGAGTGATTATGATATCTACTCAAATATTAGACGCGAGGGTCAAATTTCGCACTGATTTATGTTATTTAATGTTTGTTAGTAATACTGAACATTTAATGCCTACAAACATCAAACATTCTTGGTCATATGTCAATAGTTTAAAAAGTACTTATAACCTACCCAGAGTAATGCAGTACGGCAATCAATCACTCAATATTGCTAATGATGTAGCAAATGCCTTTGCTTCGCATTTTCAATCCTGCTACTCCTCATACACAGATTTTGAATTACCTAAATTTAACTCAGACAAATTTTTTACTACCTCATCATTCCATACATTTATACATGAAGAAATAAATAATAAAATAATGCATTTGGATGTTTCAAAGAGGGCTGGACCAGATCGCATAGCACCTGCTTTACTGAAGAGCTGTTGCAGATCACTTGTTGAACCACTAATGATTATTTTTCAAAAGTCAATGGACGCCAGCTATTTTCCTGTAACATGGAAACATTCTAATCTTTTTCCTATATTTAAAAGTGGTGACAGAATGAATATTAACAATTATCGAGGAATATCGCTACTCCCCGTCATACCTAAACTCTTTGAGGCTATTCTCACTGATGAGATTTTTGATACTTTCAAAAATTACATTGCACCTGAACAGCACGGTTTTTTCAGAGGTCGCTCAACTGCTACTAACCTTGCAGAGTATCAAAATTTTCTTGTTTCCTCAGTCGAGGCTGGACATCAGATTGACTGCATTTATACTGACCTGTCTAAAGCTTTTGATAGCGTCTGCCATGCTCTACTGTTGCACAAACTATCTGAAATGGGTATTTCTGGTAATTATCTTGGATGGATTAAATCATATTTGACCCAGCGTCGTCAGCAGGTAGTGGTGTCTGGTTCTGGCTCACGTGAAGTGTTTGTAACATCAGGCGTTCCACAGGGTTCTCATCTGGGGCCTGTACTTTTCTTATTATTCATGAACGACGTCATTTCATGTTTTAAATCGTCTTATTGTCTTTTGTATGCACATGACCTAAAATTTTTTACTATTGCAAAGCCTGATTCTGAATGTTTGCAGTCTGATCTTAATAGATTTCACGAATGGTGTAATTCAAATTACTTGACAATTAACACATCGAAATGTAAATCTATAAGCTTCTATAAGCGTCGAGATCCAATCAGAATAGTATATGCTATCAATAATATAAATATTGAAAATATATCATCCATTAACGATTTGGGAGTAATTTTTGACACCGGCTTGATCTTTAACCTTCATATTGATAGCATTGTTCTGGAGGGATTTAGAATGCTTGGTTTTATTATAAGGACCACTAAACATATTTATGACATGAAGGCACTTATTTGTTTATACAATTGTTTGGTTCGCAGCATTTTAGAGTATTACTCAGTAATATGGTCGCCATTTTATGCTTGTCATATAAATAGACTAGAACGAATTCAAAATAAGTTTGTTAAATACTTACCGTATAAACACCATTTTCCATATCAAAATATACCATATGATACCAGGCTTTTGCTTTGTGGTTTCAAAAGTCTGGAGCATCGACGCAGAAATGCTTATCTCCTATTTCTTTACAAACTTATTAACGGTTTTATTGATTGCAGTAATTTATTAAGTTTAGTGTTATTTTTAGTTCCATTAAGGCGTACGAGACAAGTTCAATTATTTTACGGACAACATCATAGAACCAACTATGGCCAAACTGCCAAACCGTTTAGTATGTAACTATAACAGCTTCTTTTCTGAGTTTGACATTTTCTCGCTTAATCTATCTGATTTAAAAAGAATATTAAACAATTAGTAAATCCCTATAAAATTTCATTACTAATATAATGACTTAAAATTTTGCTTGTCTTTAAACATAATTATTTAAGTAGGTTATAATAGTAGTTTGTACCAATTAGAATGTTTCTTTCTGTAGTGTACTTGGGTGAATAAATAAATAAATAAATATTTTTTAATGCAAAACACAAGTTAAAATACCCAAAGCCTCATATCAGATTACACCAGTAACAAAAGATTTAATTAGATATGACAACCCCGATCGACTACTTAGACCATCCCACTTTCATTGATCCAAAATTTTTATAGTAGAATAGTACAATGGTCTACAGCAGAATGTTACAGGTCACGTGACCGGTTATACGAGTAGACAAGGCTTAGAAACTCAGCAGCGGTGGAATTACAATAAACTTTAACACTGAAGAACTTAACTTGCTAAAAATATTTTAATCTCGGTGTAAATGAAATTAAAATTATCATTAAGTACCAAGATTTTCTTAGCTTCATTCCTTTTTTAATGTATTATTGTCTTGTAATTGTTGATCTGGTTTAAATCTTCTAATTAGATTTGCCTTACTTTAAGAAGCAGCGTTCTAAATGTGTTGTAAGAATAAGAGAACAGTGATTTTTTAAAATACTTTTAAGTTTTATTTACTTTATCTTGCACATTGAGAAACTAATAATAGTCTTACTTCCAAGAGGAACGTACAGCGATTTTGAAAATGAATTGATTTCTGATATCTGGGGAAATAATTTGATTTCGGGTCATTTTTTAATTTTCAGTTGAGTTGGGTCAATTTTTAATTTAAATATTGTGTGACAAAGGAATTTAAATGGTGATTGAGTCATCAAAAGTAAAAAATTGGCTATTCTATTTTTGACTTATAGCGCTCGCTTCTTCTATTCTAGTCCCAAAAAAACATATTTTCTCAATTCCATCGGGCTTTGTGTATATGCCCGCCGGCGATAAAGCTCAAAAACTACTTCTCCTATTAAGTTCACATTTTGGTAAAAAATTAAAAGTCATATGAGCAAGCCGTGGTAACATTTTGTTAAAAATCCAATATGGCCGCCTATCGAAAATGGCAGTCTAATAAAATGCTATAAAAATCAGTGCGTAAAAAAACTTCATCGATTATTTTCAAATTTTGCTCAAAAATCAAGTCTTATATAAGGATGAACTGGTAAAACTGTTGATGCAAATTCAAAACGGCGGAACAAAATGGCGGTCTAATTAAATGTTTAAAAAGTCCGTCTGAAAAAATTACTTATTGAATTGATTCTAAAGTTTACACGAAAAGCAAGTGTGATAGAAAATTTTGAGTAAAATTTTGGTGAGAAGCCATTATGGTGGAACAAAATAGCAGTCTAATGAAATGTTTAAAATATCAGTATCAAGGAACTACTTATCCTAATGAGTTGAAATTGTGCACAAAATTCAACTGAATATCTATCCTTTGCCACACAATATTTAAATTAAAAATTGACCTAACTCAACTGAAAATTAAAAAATGACCCGAATTTTCAAAATCGCTGTACGTTCCTCTTAGAAGTAAGACTATTATTAGTTTCGCAATGTTCAAGATAAAATAAATTAAACTCAAAAATATTTTAAAAAAATCACTGTTCTCCTATTCTTACTGCACATTTAGAACGCTACTTCTTAAAATAAGGCAAAATATAATTAGAAGATTTAAACCAGATCAACAATTACAAAACAATAATACATTAAAAGACGAATGAAGCTAAGAAAATCTTGGTACTTAATGATAATTTTAATTCAATTTACATCTAGATTAAAATATTTTTTAGCAAGTTAAGTTCTTCAATGTTAAAGTTTATTGTAATTCCACCGCTACTGAGTTTCTAAGCTTTGTCTACTCGTATAACCGGTCACGTGACCTGTAGCATTCTGTTGTAGACCATTGTACTATTCTTTTTATTTTTTTTTTATTTATTTCTCGAATAAAAACCGTTTTATGAAGGACATTAACAAAAATCATCACTGAGTTTTTTACAGATTATTAAATTTACAACGAATATTTAAATATTATATTAAAAATAAATCAATAAGGAGCAAACACAAAATTTAAAAAATGGTATACTGGAGCATTGAAGCTTTATCTAGGTTTTTATCTAAGTAAATATAGTAAGTGAAAAAAGTTGTGGAGATAAAAAATGTATATTTGTTTAAATCTGAATTATTATTAGATATGCATGAGCAATATAACGATTGAAGAAAACCGCGACTACCTAATAACTATATGTATATATAAGCTGTGTTAAATGTGTGTGGCACAATCCGATCCGTGGAAAGTTCCGGGCAAATGCCATGTTACCTATTTTTCTAGACATAATTTCAAGACTGTCTTAATGAACACCCTTTATGCTCTGAATATACAAATTATACATGCCTTAAATTTTTTAAAAATATAATTAATTGTTTATCACAAGAAATGTTCTTTTTAAATTGACGCAATTTTACAACAAATAATAAAAACAGATAGACGCCCTTGGTGGAAATCCAAAAAGTGGTTTTAGCATAAAAAAATTGCTTTCAGCCTGTGTAGACAACATGCCCAGCTTCAATACAATTGTAGAAGCATTACAGAAATTTGCACCGAGTTTTGCCTTTAATTTTAAACACACTGTATCGTATATATTAACTATAGGAATATGTATTTAAAGATTCACCCCATGAAATATTTTACCTTACTTTTGCGACACCCTGTAACTTTAACTTTCGCCTTTTAGTGTGTGTCTATTTCGATATTGGTAAACCTACAAAAAAAACGCTTAAATGAAAATAATTTTTGATCAGAGTAGCAAAATGTTGGCAAAAAAAATCATGATGTGGAGTCTTAAATACCCCCAAATACCCATTTCGGTCAAATCTCTACAACTGTTATTGACATTCCATTTTGAATACTTATTACTAAAAATATATAAATTGCACTCTTAATATGGATTTTTAACCAAATCTGCATAAATGTTAAAACTTGGCACCGCCATGCATGATGTGCAGTCATAAATACCTATCCCCAAACGCTGAATTTTAGTCAAATTTGCAAAAATGTTAAAATTAGTCATGTTGGCGCCGCCATTTTTAATTCTCAAATATTGACTAAAATTTAATACCTTTCATTCGTAAATACTCCTAGATACCGATTTTTCAGTCGAATCTGTACAAGTGACAAAATTTGTTTTGCATTCTTAAATAATCCGCACAAATATTAATTTTCTCTTAAATTTCATTTAATCTACACAAGTAACAAAATTCAACGGCCGCACAGACGGGCAAAATTGAAAAAACCTGGCCAAAACTTAAACGATGATATGTAGTAATAAAATTTCCTTAATGTGTTTATGAGAAATAATATTGTAAAAACTAATTAACATATTTGTCAATTGGCTACTAATCTGGTGGAAAATTTAATAATATAATAAATAAATACTTGACAAAAACATAATTATGTGTATAAAACCGAATTTAAATTGTTTTAAAAAATACTGCCTACATTTTACTGTTTTTATATTATTTAAAGTCATCAACGGCGTAAAATTAATAATTAATAAACTAATAACAGCATCATTTATTCTCCGAAATAATGTCGCATAACTAATTATTGTTTTTAATCCCCGGACCCGGAGTCTGAGTCACTTGAGCTATTAATTTCTGAGTCTTCATTAGTAGTATTAGTGGCAGATCCCTCTGGACGTGGGCTAATAATAAATCTAAGACTTCTTTTTCGAATGACTTGGACTTTCGCCTTGGAAGTTTTCGCATGCTTAATACGACTGGATCAGACGATATAAGCAGTCTCCAAGTTTTGTTGCCTTGAACACTTTCGGGAAAATCCTTCTCTATACTTCTTAATGTCTTTATTTAATGCCTCCTGGGCCTCGTCAGATAATTGTCCTATAGGCAATAAAAAAGATTCAATAATATCTGACGAGTTAATTAAAATTTTGTGGACCGTATTAGGCATGTTGTATCAAGGATATTTTTGTACAAGTATCCTAGCTGTTGTTAAAGCATAATCTTTAAATTTTTGTATATTTATACGGTATCCACTAGATATAGTTTGCAAAAATATTATTATTATCAGTGGTATGATAGCTCAATTGGTTAGGGCGATGCGCTAGACACGCAGAGGTGCGGGTTCGATTCCCGCTCGTACCATAACTTTTGCTACTGATCATATTTTTCTAAAAAAAATCACTATTTTCACAGTTTAACAAACTGATTAAAATACTTCTACTTAACATCTATGTTGTTGAAAGACTTGGAAGAAGCCCCACATATATAACACTTTTTCGTGGATGTCGTAGATGAAGCAGCATTGCACATTTTGCCATCTTGTGTTCAATGTCCTTGTGCCTACACTAATGGAAGTAGGTGTAAGGTTTTCTATTTCATTCTGCATGGTATTTATTTCTTGAAGTGTTAAATCAGTGGTCTCATGTATAAATTGAATTCTGATTGGACGAAAAGCGGGGTGAGCCTGGACGTGGATTTTGCCAAACTATTTTGTTTGTAGATTTATTTGGATCGTCGCATGTTAATAGAAGTGGCACAAAGGATGTTAAAAATATACTGGCATCCGAACGTTCATCGCTGTCAAAATTTTGCTTGTATTGGCTATACCTAAGTGTCAAACAAGCAAGTTGAGGTTCTGTTAATGTTTCCAATACATCTTTTTGCACCTCCACTATACGATGGGCAGTATGGTTTAGTAAGGCTTGTAATTTTACTTCAGCTTTTTGCCCCGTGATTGTAACTGCATCCCGATTTGGGTAACAGCGCCCCTTGGCCTCCTGAATCTTCTTATACGATGGAAAACGTTTTTTATCTTCACTCCTTATGATCTGATATTGGTGTCTATTTGCTTTAACAAATACTGACAATGCTTTATCACCAGATAGCTGATCAACTTTTTCAGCTCTCTCTTTATATGCCTTTCTATAATTCTGGGCCCTTTTTGGGGTTGAAAATTGTACATCTTTTATAACAGCTGCAGCATCTATACTTCCTTCAGCGCGCAGACTCATTTGAGCAGCATACACAGGCTCTGAGGAACTCATTGTTGATCCAACATATTCGGTTTGTCTTCGTTTTGTTCGTTCGCTACTAGTCTGGAAATTAACAGCAGGGCGACCACCTAAACTCGCTGTAGGTGATTGCACAAAAAAATGAAATTTTAAATTTGTTTCCAACCAAGTTTTGTTTTGGGCAAAATATCTTTCTTGTATTGGGCAGTCTTATATTTTAATTTAAAATCAGAAAGAAAATGTGAAAGCTTTTGTTTAATTACATTAGATAATACTTCAGGGCAATCAGTTAGATCTTTTACATACGAATGCAAATATTCGCAATTAGCTTCAATTTTTGTTGAATTGCATGTCAGTATTACTTCAGAAAGCGTTCTCATACTCAAAACAACATTTTCATCCGGATCTACGTCCCTTGATCCTGAAATAAATAAAAATAATTAGCCCTAAACGATTTGAAAGCGATAAATTGGGGAAAATTCCAAGTGACACAAAACAAAGTTGATTAAGTTATCTCAAAAAGGCAGACAAAAGCGGAAAATATTTTTTCTCCATTTACTATTTAAAGTATTCAGCTACACAACTTTCCAGAAAGTTAAGCCCGGAAGATTTTACTAAAATATTAACAATAAAATTAAAACTATAATTTTGCACTACTCCAGAAAATTATTTCTGTATAAAATACACATAATTAAAAAATATTATTATTTTATATAAATAGTATAGCTAAAGGTACTACTTACCACCAGGAGTACAATCCATTTTACTTTGAGCACTATAATGTCTACAATATGTACAAAAAAACAGCCAATATTTTTTCGCAAAAACACTTACGCGAACAACATTTAACATTCAACTATTGTCACCGTATTTAACGAAGAGCGCCATCTACGGAATTTCTAATTTTAAAAAGCCCAATGATCTATTAAAGCCCCTAGACGCGTAAAAGTGTGAAATGGCAATCTTCCCGAATTGGGGTTCTGGCCAGCTTTTTGAAATTTTGCCCGTCTGTGGGCCGTATTGGCCCCGCCATTTTGAATTTCTAAATGTTGACTACAAATTTCGGATTTTTTTATATCGGAAAGTGTATGCATCTCACATTTAAAATTAATCGGTAATGTGGAAGTGGTGAAAAATCTATTACAATAAAAGCCTGTTAAAAGCAATTGTTTTTTAGTTTAAAAATCTAAAAAGCATAATATACAAATAACTAATTTTCTTTTAAACTTACCTAACTTAATGGTTTTATTTTAGATAGTGAAGTGAGGGAAGTAGAACCTCGCGCCACCACTGGCATTCGTCAACAAATGGCCACGGCTTGAATATGATTCATCCCTACTTCTCGTTTTATCCTAAACATTGGTCATTGGTGGATAGAATGTTGGCGCATACCCCGAACGTGATTTATGAATGAATTGTGATATCTACCTTTATTTCTTACTCTAAGACTGGTATTGCTAGTAGCTAGTTTGTCCATAACATTAGAGAAGTTTCGACCAATTGCCCCTGGCTGTATATTTAAATAGCTAGTTGGACATCTGTCAGAATTCGAGTGCAAACATGGAAATAGTCTAGGGATGTTGAAAATTTTAGGTAAGTTTGAAATTTCAAGAACTCTCTTAAAAATGATCTGATATTCACAAGACCTGAGCTATTCAAAAGGCTGTCGTATTTTCTTTCAAATATAGCTGATCAAATTAACGTAAAGATATTTGGTGATATTTTACAGGGTCCTTAAAAAAAAAACGTTTGAATTTTTTTAGAACAGTTGAATGGATGTTTTACGTAGTATTACGAAACTGAATTTTCAATTCCATTTTTAGATAAAACAAGTCTACTGTTAAAAACATCTTAATGAGGAAATGTTGCTGTCTCTTTTTATTTAAGAGACATCTCTATTTCTTTATGTGAATTTTCGAAAACCTTGAATTGTCTGTATGTACAAGGTAGTCCAATAGTAGAGGACGTCGGCTGTAGCTCGGGAACCGTTATTGACAGAACTTAAGGAAACAATATTTATAGGTAAATCGGCCAAGAGAAATCGTTGTAAATTAATTTCAAGTTGGAAGTTAGCCCCTGGTTCTCTTAAATTTTCCTAATTGAGGTATGTTGACAATATAAGTATTGTATTCTTCAACCAATTAACGCACTTTTTGCGTGAGACCATTTTTGCCTATTTTAAAAAATAAAGTGGAGGGGGAAGGTCAAACATTTTTACCTTCAAATGGTGATATCTCTGTTTTGGATTAATCGATTTTATTCAACTTGTTATTGAAAAAAAGTACTTTTTTGCTCTACTCATGGAGCTATAAACCGTACTGTGATGCCTTTTATATCACAATTTATTTGATAGGTCTAAAGGGCATTGAACAGTGAAATTAAAAATCCAGGTCCCCGTTCAAATTAAGAAAGTTAATGGTGGTCACTATGAGGCCCCGGGTGTATGGCGGATTGCAAATTTGGATTTGGAGCTAACTGGAACTTTTGCAAGACAGATTGTTAACTAGTGTAATAAAACAGGTAAGATTTTCGTATTTGGGTTTGCAAACACTTTTGCTGTTCCCCAGTGATTATTATTTTCAACGCTTTGCCTTATACCCTGTTGAGCAAGTTGATCATGTAAATTTCAAATATTATTGTTATCTAAATTTTCAATATCGTTTTTTGTTGAAGTGGGGGTGGGCTCAGGCTTAGGCTCCGCAACAATATTTTGTTGCAAATTCAGTGATATAGAAATCGATTCTAGTTATCGGTTATTCAAGAATAGATTTTTTTTTATCTAAAGATTTGATCGAAATCCCTAGCCATTATGTAGCCAGTTTATCTAAAGCAATAGAGAAGCTTTGTCCAACCCCCTCGCACCGCTGCATAATTACATAGCTAATTAGATGTTGGTCAGAATAGCAATTAGGTGCGGTATTTGATCAATCTTTAAATAAAAATGTCGCAAAAGTAGTACGTTAATACTGGACGATTTTAATCTAGAAAAGCATGTTATGTTCAAATTAATTATCGACCTAAAAATTTTGTATATTTCAAAATATAATTTACATCAAAGAAAGTACAGAAAGTTACTGGAACATTTTAAACTGATAACATTTATTTTCTCTAAACATTTAATTTTCTTTGTACCGAAGCAGTTCTTTAACTTGCCAAATTCAGTAGTTGCAACGGAACGGGCGAAATATTTAAGTTTACCTCGGGATCGCCCGAGTCTTGCCTATTATAAAGCAAAATCCGAGCTACAAACAGCCCTTGTCTGGCAGAAACAACCGGGGGCTAATTGATTTCGAAATCTAGGTAACGTTTATACAATCTGGCGAGGCCTCACAATCGCGGGCCAGGATTCAATTACCGTGAACAAAAGAAGCATTTCTCGTGGCGCTGTAAATGGCGGCAGTCGAACAATTACACTGCTCTGTTCAGAACAATCCGTTGCAACAAAAGCACCGAAATGCTTTTCGGCTATTTTCGGAAATTATTCTAAGTCTGACATGGTTCAGGACGTTATTGAGTGGGACACACGTGCAGGCAATTTTGTCTTTAAATGTCCTCATTCAGAAACATTTATAACATCCATAATATCTAAGGCATGGCAAATGTGCACAAAAAAATCTCATTTAATTATTATAATGTTTTAGAAATGTATAGAGTAATAAAATGGGAAAGTCTATCCAGTTTGGCTGAATTTCGAGGTCGTCCATAGGCCAAGGTAAACTTTGTTGATAGAAATAATAACAAAGATCCTTTTAAATCTCTGGTCTTTTGCATTCCTAATGAGGTTTTATTACTCTATAGATTACATTTATTACTCAATGCATACATAATAGGCTTCTACTTAATAGAGGCAGGTAATAACACACACTTTATAAATTATAATTAATTGTGTTTAGTTAGTATTTGCTGCTATGCCATACTGTTAACAGTATTATAAGAATATTAATAAAATGGCAACATTCACACCAAGGAAAAGATGTTCTAATAATTCTCCATTATCAGTGAGTGAAAGCTATTATTTTAAATGTACACAATTGCCTAAAACACGATTACCCTAGTTTTACTGTACAAGAAATTGTTCAAATGCTTGGCCAAGAGGACAGTATTCCTTTGATAACTAGAAAACTCTTATAGACAAGTTTAAAAATATGTGGATTTTTCCTGGGAAAAGCATAACCGAAAAGCCCTGTTATTGGAAAGCGATGCCGGCGAAAATACTTGAGAAGTATAAAGCAATATCGCAGGGAGCAAAAGTTTTTTTTATCTTGACGAGACGTGGATCAATGAAGGTTATATAGTACAAAAAAATGTGACATGACGAAAATATAACCAGTGCCCGCCAAAGATTAATAATTGCACACATTGGAAGCGAAAAGGGTTTTTTAAAAAAAGATTTGCTAACTTTTCAGTTGTGCCGGACGGGGATGGAGATTACCAAGAGGACATGAATTCGGATGTTTTCGAAGACTATTCTGAAACACCAACTTCATCTTGGAGAAAACAAGGAATTATCGACTGGCTAACTACCAAAGGTATTGAGTTTGAACCCACTACTAGCCACAGCGAATTTACACAATAATCGTTTTATGAAATATGCCGTGGAGGATATACCAGAAAAATATAATGTAAGAGTGGTGCGCTAGTTACGTTTTGCATAACCGCTGACTTCATATATTCTACCACCACGTATGTAAGATAACGAAATGTTATAAATATAAGTGATATTTAGAGGATACTTCTGTAGTAATCCTGACTCTAAACGTTTCACTGTTAAACTCATAATTGATTCAAATTTTTCTTTTAATGCGATAGATGGACAACTTTTTTTAGAAAATAACAGTTACACAGTAACAAAGTCATTTTCTAAATAATATATCGCTCTATATACATACATATACCAAAAAACCCGTTACGTAATAACAAAGAGGTAATTTGAGTAAATCGCAGTAACAAAAATTTTCACTAGTATCCAGTAAATAAAAAAATATATCAAAATAGATCTAATAAACGAATATAACTTAGATAATTTAATTGATTCGCTAAGTTCATTGTCAATTGGTTCAACTGCCAACAAAAACAAAATGTCAGTGAATTATCAATTACTCCGATATCAATCAGATAATATTCCACTTTTTGACGGAAATATAAAACTCTTAAATAGATTCATTTCGGCCGTGGAAAACTTGTTGAAAGCTTTTCAAGATAAAAACAATCCAACCGCTACTATAAATGTTTGCTTATTTGATACTATTCTCAGTAAACTAACAGGTAGAGCAGCAGAACTAATAGTTTCTAGATCAGAATTAAATTCTTGGACTTTAATTAAAGATGTGTTAATAAACAGTTTTTCCGATCAACGATCGATAGATTGTTTAATTCAAGATTTAATAAATTTAAAACCATTCAAAAATGAAAATCCTATTCAATTTGGCATGAGAGTGCAAGATTCTCGTAGCTTATTATTTTCAAAACTAAATGCAGGCCCTGACGATCCTGAAACTAAACTAATTAAAATACAACACTATGATGAATTAGCTCTAAAGACATTTATAAATGGCCTTCCATATAACTTACAGTTAGTCACCAGGTTAAAATTGCCAAATTCATTAGAACAAGCAATGTCGTTTGTAAGAGAAGAAGAAAACTTTATATATTTTAAAAATGCTCAAAGCCTTAAGGGTACACCATCACCTTTACAGCAATTCAATAAAAATATAAAACCAGTATATAGACCTACTTATGTCCCTAATCAAACATCACATTTTATACCAAACTATATACCATACAAACAGACATATAATACTTTTGCAAATAATACGCCACAAAATAATTTTCCTAGATCTTTTTCAAATTATCCAAATTATTCTCAACAGAACACTAATTTTAACTATCAGAGACCAAATTTTCCAACAAAACTTTGTAAGACCTCAAACTTTAGTCCAACATAGACCGTTTAATAATCAAAACTTTGGACAGACGTCCAGAAGGACAAATTTAAATAAAGTAGAGCCAATGGACACTAGTTCAGGCAATACAGTTTTACACAATAATATGCAAAAGAGGAATTTTATTTCCCAAGAATTGTATAATCAAGAAGTTTTGCAGCAAACTCCTGAAATTAACTCAGAAAATTCTTCACCAAATAGTTTGCATAATTATTATGATAATTTTGATATTAATCAACAAACTGATCGCCAAAATGAATATGAATATGATATACCTCTATATAATGAAACATATGATTACGATGCAGATTTGAGTTATTCCGCTAATTCAAATAATAATCAGGTATATGATAGCATTGAACAAGAACCATCAAATTTTCCGATTACGACGTCGAAAACGGATATGACATAATATTTTTAAACAATTATAATATACAATTACCTTATATTAATATTCCAGAAATTAATGCAAAATTTTTATTAGATACAGGTAGTACAAGAAGTTTTATTAATCCCGAAATTGCTTATATATATTTTCCATATTTAATTCAAAAAGAATTATTTCAAGTACAAACAGCTCACGCAATATCGTTTCACGATGAAATAGCAACCTTACCAATTTTTCCTACCTTCAATACTACAGGATTACATAAATTTTACTTATTTAATTTTTCTGACAAATTCGATGGATTAATAGGTTTAGACCTTATAAAACAATTAAATGCTAATTTAGACTTCAACAAGTGCGTGTCAAAATTACCTAATGTAAATATACCTATACGTTATAAAAATAAAAATATTAATATGAATAATATCAGTAAAGTTATGACTTATATAATAGAGCCCAGAAGAATTCAAAAAATTCAGATTCCTGTTAATGTTTCAAATGGTTATGGTATTCTTTCTTATAAAAAACTAGAACACATTGAAATTCCTGAATGTCTAGTAGAAATTAAAAACAATTTAGCTTTAACAACAGCCTTAAATCCTAGAGAAAATCCTATAAAAATTGAATTTCTCGAACCGTTCGACATAGAACCCTTAAACCTTAATGAAATAAATTTTATTGATCACCCTTCACAACAATATTTACCATCAAAAGACTTAGATAAAAAACTCAAAGCTAATTTAAAAAATATTAATCTTGACCATTGCAATAGTGAAGAAAAAGAACAAATACGGAAATTGTGTTACGAATTTAGAGATATTTTTCATTGCGAAGAAATACCTTTAACCTTTTCAAATACCATTAAACATTAGATTAAAGTCAAAGATGATACCCCAATATTTACAAAAACCTATAGATACCCCGAAATACATCGCGGAGAAGTAAGAGAGATCAAATGTCTAAGCTTTTACAACAAAATATAATACGAGATTCGAACTCTCCATGGTCTTCCCCAATTTGAATTGTTCCTAAAAAACTTGACAAATCAGGGAAACAACGCTGGCGAATTTGTGTGTACCGTAAGCTTAATGACGTCACGATAGCTCAAAAATTTCCTATTCCCCAAATAACAGAGATTTTAGACAAGCTAGGTAAAGCCCAATACTTCACAACTCTAATTTGCTAATGGATTTCATCAAATTCAAATGAACGAAGAGGACATTCCCAAAACAGCATTTAGCACTGACACAGGACATTATGAATTCCTACGTATGCCATTTGGGCTTAAAAATGCCCCTGCGACGTTTCAACGCGTCATGAATAATGTTTTACGTGGTTTACAAAATGAAATATGTTTTGTTTATCTTGACGACATAATTATATTTAGTACAAGTCTTCAAGAACACGTAGATAAATAAAAAAAGGTACAACTTGATAAATCTGAATTTTTAAGGAAAGAAGAACAATATTTAGGACACCTTGTAAGTAATGACGGAGTAAAGCCTAATCCTGATAAGATCTCAGTTGTAAAAAAATTTCCAATTCCTACAACTACTAAAGAAATTAAATCCTTTTTAGGCTTAGTAGGTTATTATAGACGATTTATAAAAGACTTTGCCAAAATAACAAAACCCCTAACCCGTTGTTTAAAGAAAGACATAAAAATAATACATAATCATGAATTTATAAATACATTTGAACACTGCAAAAATATTTTAATAAATGCCCCAATTTTACAATATCCCGATTTCTCTAAACCATTCCTTCTAACTACAGATGCAAGCAATTTTGCATTAGGCGCGGTATTATCCCAAGGAACTATCCCTAATGATAAACCTATAGCATATGCATCTAGAACCTTGAACGAGACTGAAACGAAATATTCAACAATCAAAAAAGAGTTATTAGCTATAGTATGGGCATGTAAATATTTTCGTCCATACTTATACGGTCGCAAATTTTACATTTACACAGACCATAGACCTCTAGTTTGGCTTTTTAATTTAAAAGAACCCAATTCAAAATTAGTAAGATGGCGTTTACGATTAGAAGAATATGATTATGAAATCATTTATAAAAAAGGCCTTCAAAATTCTAACGCAGATGCTTTATCTAGAATACAATTAAATGTCTATAAGAATGAATCAACAATTAATAACCCGGGTGACACTGATAAAAATATCGTAGACTTCCTGCGAAATCTTGCTGAAAACCCGATCAATGATGATGCAATCGAAGAACAAAGACCCAGTTGTAGTAAGCAAAAGATAAACATTATTGCTGACATTCAGGTCAAGCCACCTTCGACATCTGATGTAACCGTGCATAGTAATCAAGCTGATATGGAACCTAATGGCATCAGCAATCTTGATGAAATGATAAATAATAAGTCCTTACAATACATTATTAAAAAATCCCCGCATCACGAAATTAAATTTAACTCAGAGAAATTTGAGAAAAACTTAATTAATAATGTGGAATTACATGGAAACCCAGATGTAATAAAAAAGTTTATTCGAGAATATTTAAGACCTGAAAAAACGTGTTATCTATATTTTCATAGTAAAGAATTAATTCCAATTTTTACTAACGTTTATTTGCAAAATTTTAATAAACCAAATATAGTAATATGCTCGAAATTGTTTAATATTTCGGATAAAGAAGAAAAAATTTTGATAATAACACACCAACATCAAGGTAAAACAAATCATAGAGGCATAAATGAAACGTATGAACGCCTAAAACAAATTTACTTTTGGTCCAAAATGAAAATTGACATAACCTAGTACATTAGTGATTGTAATATTTGTCAAACATCCAAATATAGTAGGCTTAAATCTTATATACCTCTCACAAAAACAGAAACTCCTAGTAAAACTTTTCAAATGATACATATTGACACATTTGTTTTTGAAACCCAAAACTTGTTAACTATATTTGACAAATTCTCAAAATACGGGCAAGCTTACCCTTGTGACAGGAATGCAAAAGCGGTTTGTGACAGGTTAGTTAATTTCTTTTCATTTTTTGGATGCCCTGAAATAATAACTTGTGATAATGGAGGAGAATTTAATAATGAACTTTTAAAAGAACTTTTAAAATCTCAAAAAATAAATATACATTTTACTACACCCAGACACCATGAATCTAACTCCCCGTCGAGCGTCTTCACTCTACCCTTATTGAACATCTTCGAATTTTAAAACAAAAAGATAAAAACAAATCCGTCTCTGAACTTATGCCTTATGCAATCATAGCTTACAATGGAACCATAAACAGTGTAACAAAGTTTACACCTCATGAGATTATCCTAGGTCATACAAATTCCAGGGATCCCCTCGACTTGATTTCTACTACGTTTTATTCTGATTACGTCTCGTCGCATAAAGATAAAATCGACGCTATGTATAAACAAGTAACTGATAAAACGAATGAGAGCAAAGAGAGAGTTTTAGCAAAAATTAACGTCAAAGGTAATGAAAGTATAGATTTTAAAGTAAACCAAAAAGTTTATAAAAAGATGTCAGCTAGGAATAAAAATAAACCCAAATTTAGTGGACCCTACGTAATTATTGAAATGTTAGAACATAACCGGGTTAAAATAAAAAATGTAAAATATCCCGATAAGGTCGAAATTATACATATAAAGGAATTAATAAAGCCACTTGTTACAGATGGTCCTACGTCCAAAGAGATACCTCCAGATACCACAACTTAAATAATAACCCAGGAATCCTTCCCTATCGAATAGGAAATGCACACAAGGTCACTAATCATTGGACTTTTATTGAAATTTTTGACATGACAAACTTAATACAAGAATTTGACAACATAAACCATAAATATAACTTACTACGTGAATAATATATAATTCATATGTTATAGCAGATAATTTAAAAGAGAAAATTAATAATCAGTTAAGTCAAATATTTCCAACAAAATTACGACAAAAACGAGCTTTAGTAAATATACTAGGTACTGTAATTAAAAGTATAACTGGCAACATGGATCAAGATGACGCTGAACGTATTGACCAAAATATAGACTCATTAATAAAAAATCAACATGATTTAAAATTTGCCTTGACTAAACAAACAACTTTATTAACTAAATCAATACAAAATTTTAAAAATATTATTAAAAATGTTTCACATAATCAAAATATTTTAGAATCACATGTAAAACAAATAATAACGACTATAAATAGAATCGAACTTGACAAAACTCATCTTGTTCAACTATTCCGAATTCAAATGACATTTACTCAAATAACTACCCTCTATCAAAATATTTATGATATTTTAGAAAAAGTAGAATTAGCTATTACGTTTGCAAAATTAAATACCTTTCACAATGCTATAATAAACACTAAAGAGTTTATATATGAATTACAAGAGATAAATTCCAAATTAGGAGTTGAAAAGTTGCCATTTGAACCATCTATAGATAATATCCTAAAGATAGAAAACACGCTAGAAATAAAGAGTTACATCAAAGATAAGGAAGTTATATTTATTGTAGAAATTCCTTTGGTAGAGAAAAATAACCATAATTTATATCAATTGTTTCCTTTACCCACTAGGAATGATATAAAATACTATAAAATAATTGTACCAGATTTCAGTATTTACTAATAAATAAAGTAAATTTTGGATACTCGAATCAACCATGTAAATATATTTCTAATAATGAATATCTATGTACACATATCCATTCGGAAAACCTCTATAAAAATACTCCTTGCGAAATTCAACTAATAAGATATCTAAATAATAGTTCTAATTGCAATCCAATACCCATAGATATTGATTATATGCAACTTCAAAATATTGATGAAAATAAATGGATACTAGTTACCGTTAATGATCTGATAGGAATAGAGTCGTGCGAAAATTCGCAAAATAACGTACTATTTAATGGAACTTATTTATTAGAATTAAGCTTTCCTTGCAGTTTAAAATTAGGTGATATCACTATACAAGCTTATAAAAATAATAAACGCTTATTTCAGAACATTCCATTGTCAAAAGTAATTTTTAATTATACAAATAAAATTCCTTATAAGAAAGTAAAACTGTTCAATTTAAATAATGTAAATTTTAATAAAATTGACTCTTTACAAGAAGAACTTAACTTTCAAAAAATTGAAAATTCTAAACTATTAAATAACCCTATATACTACAATAAAACAAGTTTTTGGACCGTTTTACTATACAGTATAGTTTGTATTTTAATTTTAATCTTACTATGGAAGTATTTATGGCCTATTTATATGAAATATAAACAAGAATAAAAATATTAATAATGAAGATAATATAAAAATTTAGGTCATAGAAACTTCTAAAAGTTTATATGCCCTTCTAGGGATGGAGAAGTTACCTTTTGCATAACCGCTGACTTCATATATTCTACCACCACGTATGTAAGATAACGAAATGTTATAAATATAAGTGATATTCATTTAGAGGACACTTCTGTAGTAATCCTGACTGTAAACGTTTAACTGTTAAACTCGTAATTCAAATCAATTCAAATTTGTTAAATTCGGTGTGTTTTTAAGAATAAAACTGATTTTTTAAAAACGTCTTTCCTTCGGCCCGACATTTAACTCGCTTACCGCCGTATCATTGCAAACTAAATTCTATATAACTTATATGGGCGGAAGTGACATTTAAAATGAAAGATGTTAAGCTAGTGTTTCATCAAGCCATTAAGGGAGTGACACTAGAGAACTGGCGAAAAGCAATCTAGCTTGTGATTAAACAGGAGGAGAAAATGTGGGTTCTTGGCAACCCGATCGGTCAGAAGGTAGACCCTTTAATTATAATGTTAAGAAGTGATGACAAATCCTCAGATGATGAAGAATATAACCTATTATAATTTAATTGTTGTGAGTGTGTGAATTCAGTGTTCAGATCTTATGGCGTAAAGATTGTTGAAGATGCCTCGTGCAATCGAAGGTGAAACGCCGGTAGTAATTTCAATTTGACACGGTCTAATCCCAAAAACCATGATTTTTTAAGAATATAATAAATCATATTTTTCTAAAAATAGTTAATTATTGTAGGCGAACTTGGATGTATAGTGAACACATCAAGATTTTAAGTTTTATATAAAAGCCATTTAATTATCATTCTGGTTTTACAGTTAAAAAAAGAATAACAAAATCTACGGAGCTCTATGGTATTTATAAGAAGACTTCTATTTGCTAGAGCATTAGAAAATGTACGAATCGCCCTGTAAAATAATGACTTATTAGTGAAGTTATATCGTAATATTTAAAAAGGCATAATTATATTAAAGTAAGTGAAACCCAATGTTACATTAGTCGAATGGTTTGTCTATCGTTTTATGGTCCACATTGTATATTACATTGTATTATTTACAGTAGTGATATTTATATGCTATATTTACTGACAAGTTTCGTTCTATAATTAATTTAGCTCGCTTTTACCGGCATAAAAAAACAATAAATACAATGCTAATACTAATACAAAACGTATTAAAATTCGTGGCCACGGTAATGTTAGCTATTTACAAATCTTTTCGATACAATTCTTTAATCTTTATTTAATTTGATCAATCGTATTAAAAAATTAGTCAAATGTGACTGTCTGTTTTAGCTTAATTGAACTATTTGTAAAAATTGGAATTTTAATGTTTCAGGTGCTGTCGAATGTGTATAAAAAATCACCCGAATGTTAAAAACAGTTACACCTTGTATCAATTTATGTTTACTAATTTATCGTTTAGTTTCAATGATCTTGACGAGTCAGATTTAAGCGGTCTGCACCATCATGTCTTTGTAGCTATTGCAACATGTGTTAGAAAATTACCTGCACCAATAGAGCTCTATTTAAATCGTGTTAAGTTTGTAAAATTGTAGCAAAAATAAAACACTCATTTTATAATAGATATGTCTGAAATAATAACTGAAACAAATAATTTATTATTGTTACAATATTATTCTATGCAAAAAAAACTGAAAATTACAACTATGAATGCAAACATACATACGGATATACTTATTAAAAAGTTGTCTAAATTAAGAGCAAATGTTTATGGCATTACTAACACAAATCCTAAAAATCATGTGATATTCCTTAAAACCTTAAATCTAAATTAAAACATCGTATATTATAAAAGAGATAACAGTTTGAACAACAGTGGAATAAGGTCTATAGTAAAAGCGGAAAAACGTCCTAGTTTGTGCCTTAAATTGCATTCTTTTAGGAAAAGGTAAATTTCAACCCTCCCTTTCTACCCCTGAACATTATTAAAGTTACTATTAAATATCAAGAAGGTTCCTAATTTGGGATCAGTATATCCAGAAACCCATAAAACGATATATTACCCGAATTTTCAACTTCTTAATTTTCATCCCCTTTTCTTTTTTGCCTAACCTCTTACTTTCGACAGAAATATCAAAGAGGGCTTATTATTAAAATCTATATAACCAAAGCCCATGAAATGACATAGTACATGATCATTTACAAAAAAATCCCTATATTTACCAATTAACCCCCCGTTTCAACTCCTACCCCTCAGCCGATTTTGACCAAAAATAATCCGAACCGTACTCGTACGGACTCCCTTTGTACCAACTTTCAATTCGATGGGCCAATTCTTTGGAAATTAATCGGGTAAACTAACAGACAGGCAGATTTTTTTTCGCAGAAATAATGATTTTTACACGTTTTGATACTACACTTTCCCATCTCTTGGAGATGTGGAAATAATATTTTATTTTACACATATTTTTTTCTAATCTGATGATATAAAGATTTTTGGAGGACGGTCTTCAGATCCCACGGCAGTAATAGATCGTTTTGGTCCACAGAAAATTGATGGGATAGCATCAATGGCCTCGCACAGTTTGAAATTATTATAATTGTTTTCCAGAAGATCTGCTTTTCCAGCAGCCTCAAGCCACGTCATTGCTCTAAAATATTTACTAGGACTTATTAACAACAAAATCAAGATTACTTCGTCAAATCTATAAAGTTACGACACGATTCTAAACAAGTGTTATGCTGTAAGATATGTATTTAGATATACTTACTTTTCACGATTTTTGGGCCCCTAAATAAAGTCTTTCGTCCACTATCTTTGTTAGAACATAACAAGTAATGACACTTATAACCAGGCATTTTCGCTCTAGCAAACTAAAACGTCTCTATACGCAGGTATAATGATATTGTCCATACGATTAAATAATTTTTTATACATTCTCACATAATTACAAATAAAAACATCCCTTTTTCTAAAATCGAGAGACAGATCGATAGGCAGACCGACAGACTGACAGAAATTGAAGAACGTGTCTTGCGAGCTCCAGGAATCGAAAGCCCAAAGATCTGCATAAAGCTCCGAGGTTGATTTTTTCACCCTTTTGCGCGGGAAGTAGAAATTAAACGTAAAGATAATAAGTCGGAAATGTTTATTTTTTCATTCCCTGTACAATTTAGTAAAGACAAGAACTTCAACATTAATAAAATACTCTTAATTAAAGCACAAGTAAGCCATATACATAATCGACAGTAAATCCTCTCCATTAGAATATCAGGACAAATATTAACCTCTCAAACAGCGATAGCTGAACTGTTGATACTTGAAGCAACCTCGCGAATTATTCATGGCCAAATGAGTATATCCATCTTATCCCATCTTACTTACTACATTCCATCCTACAACTAATTGTGTATTTACCCATTATATCGAAATGCCTAATAGAGACAATAGGCTCATTGTGCACTTTGATGAATGGAACTCAAGCGGAGGTAAACATTTAGGGAAATTAGTTTCAGTCTTTAGGTCCTGAATGATTTCTTGTTAAATTAGGGAGAGACAAAGGGATTCGGTATGTATTTAATTACGAACTGTATTTAATATCTCCGTGCCATGTATTATTAACCCTTTTCCATATACCTTGCCCTGATACGAATACTATCATACAAAATTTTAAGGGTTTAAAATTACATAATCGCCAGTTTTTGGAAAAGATAATCTTTTTTGAATACAGAAATTTTCGCCACAACCAATATCTACAATTATGACGATTAACAATTTAGAAAAAACGAACACTCATCGGAAAAACAAATGTTGAAGACTAAATTCGGATTATTTATTATTTGTTCACTCATAATCTTGCAAAATTCCAAACGTCTGTCAAAGTTATCTTCGTTTAATTGTTGTACAAAGTGAATTTTGTAGGGGTAAAATGTATGTGTCTTTAAAATCCTGCGAATATTCGTTAGTACAAGTATTTTCGTTGAAATAATCGGAACTTGGTGTCGCCACTTTCTGTTTAAGCTGAGACTATGTAGTCATCTCCAAAATGAAGAACAATTTTAGGGTAACTATTTCGCGAATAACATGTAACTGTGACTTTGACTATTATGTAGATAGATAGTACGGAATTGTGTAGTTCCATTTAAGTAGCCGAGTAGTAGTAGTTTGTTACTTCCCTCTCTCTCTGTTTATTTAATCCATTTTAAAAATATGTATTGTTCTTTTTAATACAAACAAACCAGGTATGGCGACTAGAAACACTCAAATTAGGAATATGGTGAAGAGCGTATAGGATACGTTATTGGTTCTTTAGGTAGAATACATACGTTCTACTTAGTTTTTTAGCTTTAGCTATGATAAGGACCTATAATTTAAACGCAGGTAACTTCTCTGGTGAATATGTTGATGATAGTCAATTTTCAATAGAATTTGGTCAAATATATTGGCCAATTAAGTCTCAAAAATGTAATTTTAGACTTTGGTTTAAATAGTAATTATCATTATATATCTTATTAAAAACGTGATGTTTAATTTGTATGCATTCTTAATCTTTATACTCATAAAAATAAACGTCATAGCTAAATATTTATAGGTGAAAATAGATAATGGCGTTCTATGGGACTTTTACTTTCAAATTAGCTGCATTCCTTTACTGAGAAAACTACTTAACATCAAGTGTCTACGACTGCCCCTATAGCTTTTATACTTACTAGTTAGCTACAAAGTTCCCATTAATCCAATACTATATATTATTACCAAGCGGTTACGATTTGCGAACTTTCCGCCGGTTCTTTAAAATATAATTCTGTCATAACCATAACTCTTTGTTTGGATTTATTTTTCGTTTCCTTAAAATACCGCTTTAGGTTATTTTTAGGTATAACATAACCAAGTTGTGATATTTTTAATTTTCTATAGAATGTGGATGAATGACGAAAGCTACTTTTTTTTTCTAAAAGTTTATATGGGCGCACACATATTATAACTATAATTAATCTACTTTAGCACATTAATATAAGAAAACTGGATCAGCTAAAAGTTTAATTAATGAAAGTATTATTAATTTCAGTCTACAAGGAGTAATATGCCCCAGAAAAAAAATCGAAATTTAAATATCTCGCCTTTACATTGACAACCTCTGTCAGCGTCTGTTGTAAATGTAGGGTTATGTTAGACGACAACAGACGCTGACAGAGGTTGTCAATGTAGGGTTATGTTAATCTTTACTTTAATAATCTATTCGAACTATCTAGTGCAAACTTACTTTTTCATTTAGATTTTTAACAAATAACAATATTTGTGCAAGCGATTAATGAGAGTTGTCTGCCAAGTGAATTTAGTAATGTAATATGTACTGAAGAAGGCCTACAAGATAAAGTTTCTTTTATGTTAATCTTTGAGAGCTTCTACCTCAAATTTAGGTGCTGAATGAAGTAAAACATACACTAAGACATGAAACAATATTGCCTTTAACAGGAAAACAACACCAAAATATAATAATATGCAATATTTAATAACTTTTCTTGGAATAAACTTAAACTTAAGACATTTAAGACACTTTACATTACAAACACATTTCTCCATATGGCCAATGGTCCAGAACTTATTGTTTGAATCAATATTCACTTCAAACAAAATCCAATAAAAAATCCACCCAAACAACAAACCTCATAGAAAACCCACGTAGGCAAAAACTAAACAAAACGATTTTAGCGGTAATATGGCCGAACCAACCAAAAATTGGTTACCCTATTGTAGCCACTCTCCTTATAAACTGAGTGTAGACCGAATTTCGTATCAGCGCCCCCTATCTCCGGAACCTCAAGTACAAGAGGTAATAGTCTACTTGTAGTAAATAACTACTGTAATCCAGTTCAAAGTAACATTAGACGATAACCTTTTCTACTCTGCAACGACTCGTTTTACTTTATAGTAATACGTTATAGGAGTACATTTGAACGTAATGGAGTAGTCTCTGCAAGGTTCAGGAAGGTACTGATACTTAAAAGTTGTAATTTAGTAACTGGATTAGAAACAGTAACTTTAAATAATTACTATTATCTCCTGGAAAAGAAATGACGACCTTGGAGTCAATTCGGTAAGTAGTTACTTGGCAGTAGTTATTATATATTATATAATTACTTTTCATGGAAAATTACATTACTCTAAAGCAGGGGTGTTCAAACTTGAACTGCTGGCGATCTATCTCAATATTTTTAGACTACTTACGATCGACTCTGAGAGGCTGCAAGTATGTGTGATGCAAGGTTGTCGTACATACACGATACATACACCCTACCCTACCTACCTACCTACCTACCCAGGTAGGGTGTACCGTAGCATATATAGATATTAGCTTTCCGCACAATATACATTATTTTAGTTTTAGTTGGGTTAGGTTTAGTTAGGTTCTTCCCTACAATATCAATGAAAAAACTCATAGTTATTCAAAATTGCGAGTATATTGGTTATTACAAAACAAAAGAGTTACATATGGTGTTAAACTTAACTAAGGAGTGATTTTGGATGTTGAAGCGTGGCACTGCATGTCCTCAGCATACTTTTCATAAAATGGTACGTAACCACTGAATGGTAATCGCAAGCATGATGACATATGATCGTCAGTTAGTCGATTGCGATATTTTGACTTAATTATCTTCATTTCAGAAAATGCAGACTCGCAAAAGTAAGTTGACCCAAACATTGCTGGCAGTTGAAGGGCGATTTGCCTTAGATTCGGATATTTATCTTCAGATATAAAACACCAACTCATTTTCAATAGAACATGAGCTCATATTAAACTGGCTTGCTATTTCAGTAGCTAATTCCTCAATGTTTTTACATGAAAAAGGATAACTCATAAATGATGCTACATTTGCCAATTTACTACAATCATAAAAACGAATTTCGAATTATCCTAAAATATTTGATAATTCATCCTCATACGTATCATAATTCAACTGAGGAATCCTTGCTTTCAAAGACGGAAAATGTTTCAGATCCTTTCTTTTCAGTTGATCTATCATAAGTTGCAATTTACTTTTGAATGCGTTTTCTGCGCTAATCATCTCAATAACAGTTCTTCCTTTACCTGGAAGCTCCAAGTTAATGGTGTTTAAGTGCATTGTGATGTCCGCGACTCAACTGCCTGACGTCCGTGTGAAGAACTAAATCAGTGTGTTCAGCTGACTCCCTTCTTTCTCGCGTCCGAATAGAGACTGAAGTGTTGGTGACTGCGACGCTTCCTTTTATACACCCACTCGGGGCCGAAGGTTATATCTGCGCAGGCGTTGGTCGTTATTTATGTTTTCCGGATGGTGCTGTTGTTGCTGCACTAATTGCGCTTGAGTTTTTGCGATTTTAGATTTGTCGATTATTGTCTTCCATACTGTTGGTAGTTTTAATGATTCGTCCCTTTTATTTAAATCACCTTGCTTTTCAATTTCTATGGCTTCTCGGATTATTCTGGTCTTATAATGTTCTATATTGGCAATCTCCCTACACCCATCGAAATTTATTTTATGGCCGGTTTCCTGATGATGTAGGAATAAAGCTGAGGTTGTTTGTTTATTTCTGATGCTGAGTTTATGCTCTTCCACTCTTGCTGATATTCGCCTGTTAGTTTGCCCTACGTACAACTTTTCACAGTCCTGGCACGGAATACTGTACACTCCGTGGTTTTCCAGTTTGATTTTATCTTTTGGGTTTCCGAGTAGTTTACCTATAGTTGTTTGTGGCTTGTGTATTGTTTGTATGTTGTGTTTCCTCAGAATTCTTCCGATTCTGTCTGTTGTGCCTTTTACATATAAGACTACTCGTTGCTTTCCCGGTTCATATTTTTTGTTGTTCGTTGTTCGGGAAACTTGTGCATTAATAGCTTTCTCTATGGTGCGATTTGTGTAGCCATTTTTCTTTAAAGCACTAGATATTACCTTAAGTTCGTTTTGTCTCGTCTGTGTATCAGTTAGTCGCACGGATCTAGATATTAGAGTATTTGCCACAGCTTGAATTTGTGCTGGGTGATGATGTGATTTTGCATTTAAATATCTGTCTGTATGTGTTGGTTTTCTATACACGGTGTATTCGAAATGTCCGTTATGTAGTTTTGTGACCAAAACATCTAAAAATGGTAGTTTGTTGTTTTCCTCTAACTCTAGAGTAAATTGTATTCTGGGGTGGATTGAATTTACGTGAGTCAGAAATTTTTCGAGCTCTGCATGACCATGTTGCCATATAACAAATATGTCATCGACATAACGAATCCATAATTTGGGTTTTAAACTTGCTTTCTCAAGAGCTTCTTTCTCGAAGTATATCATAAATAAATTCGCGACTACTGGTGATAGCGAGGACCCCATTGGAGCACCATCCATTTGTTTATACATTTGCCCGTTGAAAGAAAAATAAGTGTTTTTGAGGCAATGCTCCGAGAGTTCTATTATATGTGCCTGGAAATCCTCGTTCATAGCAATCTTGTCCAATGCTTCGTCGATGGGAATACTGCGATATAACGATTTGACATCTAGGCTTGTTATGATATCGTATTTTTCAAGGACGATATCTCGTATAATTCGAGTGAAATGCTCCGAGTTTTTTACAAATGAATCAGCTTTTTCTACAGTTGGTTGCATAATTTCATAAAGGTATTTCTCCAGTTTTTGTAGCGGCGAATTAACAGCACTAACAATAGGTCTGATAGGCGCCCCTGGTTTGTGTATTTTTGGTAAACCATAGAGTTTAGGACATCTGCTCGACTTTTCCCGTGGTATGATTTTCTGTTGAATTTCGGGGTTTATTGGTGAACTTTTTATTTTATTTTTAGTCGTTTTTTCTAGGTACGTTGTCGGGTCCCTTGGAACAGGTTTATAACAATTGTCATGTAGGATATCCTGCATTTTTTGTACGTAATCTTGAGTAATCATAACCACAGTTGCGTTTCCTTTATCTGCTGGAAGGATTGTGATGTCTTTATTTTTTCGAAGGTTTATTAGGGCCCTTTGTTCAGTGGCATTTAGGTTTTGTTTTGGTTTTTTGCTTGATCTTAAAATTCTTGCCACCTCTTGTCGAATCTCCTCTGGTTTTGTTTCTTCAGAGGAGTCAAGGACGTCTCTATTCGGACGCGAGAAAGAAAGCTTCGAAAATGCCAAATGTGATTTTGGCGAAACGTCAGCAATACTGTTTTTTTCAGGACGACAGTAGTGAACGAACGGATATACACCCGGAATGAAAACACAAAATATATATATATATATATATATATATATATATATATATATATATATATATATATATATATATATATACATATACAGTTACCGGCGGCAAAGAGTTTGCAAAAATATTTTTTTTATTAGGTATTAATTTCTAAGAAAATTTTATTCTTGATTAAAGTATATAAAAACCAATTTTGTTGATATTCAGGTTGGATATAGGGTGTTCAAAAAATTTAAAAATTAGAATTCATAAAATTTAAAAAAATATTAAAAATATATTATATATATATATATATATATATATATATATATATATATATATATATATATATATATATATATATATATATATATATAGTTTTTCTTCAATTTTGACATTTTTATTAGACATTATAACAGAATATTATTTCCATATATATAAGTATATATATCAACATATATATATAAAAATAGTTTATTATATAAATAAAATAATATTTCAAAAACTCATGGTCTACCGAAGTATGAGAAGTATGCATGCATCTCCTAATCGTTAATATCTAAAACATTCATACTTTATAAGCTACCTAAAAGTGTTCTGACAAACATGAATAGAGCTTCGATATTAGAAATGTATTAAAAGATCGAAATCAAGAACAAGACTTTACCCTCATCAATTACTAGCTATGACGTTTATCCCAAAATTAATTCACAACGAGATAAGAGGGAATGTTATATGTATATTAGAAGCCACGTTACCAGCTACCATTTTGTTCTTAGATAAGAACTTGATAGATGAAGTGTAGAAACATTTTGTTCGGAGATAATTATTCATGATATTATAGACAGAAACTATTAGCATTGTAGCTTCTCATTTCATGACGTGATCTTCGAAGTACGATATTACGTTAAAAATCTTATTTTTAAAATGTGAAGCATTTCATAGGTATTTAGGACAACTGAACAGCTGGTCAAGTGGACCAATACTATGCCATTTCAGTATTAAACTGTGTTTTATACATTTTTACAAAATTTAAAAAAATTGTTTACTCAAGGGGATAAAATTACTTGCACTTTAAAAACGTACGATTTCTTTGACAAGGCGGCAATATTGTAGTTATACCTTCTATGATCTGAACGAACTGTTATTGGATTATTGTAACAGATTTATTAAGTTTTTTTGTTTTCGTCATAATAAACAATATTGCTTCATCAGACTTGAATAATTTTTTGTCCATTAGGAACCATCATATTTTAATAATATACAAGAACAATATAAAACACTTACAATTACACTTACAATTTTTGCATTTTTGTACAATACACAAGAAGCAAAAACATTTTTGTAGAAAGTGACGGAAATGGAACACCACGATTATTTAGACATGCACGGTGAATCAAGTTTTTCACAAACCTGCATGGAGAGTATCTGGAGTATAGATGGTCATTTTATCGATAGTTATACTTTGCTTATCGTAATTAAATAATAAAACAGTATTCCTGTGGTTGCTTTTATACTGACGGGATTATACCAAGTCAGTACAAAAAATAAAAATAAAAAAAATGGAAAAAAAAACAACTATTTTGTATTAAGAAATGATCTAACAATGCTACATGTTTTCAAAATGACCGATTTTTAGATGTTCCTGTAAATGTCTGTGTTAAGTCCTAATTGAGCCAAATGCGGTGTCAACGTTGTTGGGGTGAGACCTGTTACTGATATGACGAGAGGAACAATGATGACTGTTTCCTGTGTTCACAGCCTTTTTACTTCCATTGCCAAGTCGGTGTATTTGGCGATCTTCTCACTGTATTTCGCTTGGATGTTCTCGTCGTTGGGGACAGCCATGTCAATTAAACAAGTGATTTTTTCTTTTTTGGATTGAAAGGTGATATCGGGTCTGTTTGCGGCGATCGTTCTATCTGTGTGGATGTCAATGTCCCAGTAGAGTTTATAGTCTTCGTTTTCAAGTATGGATGTTGGTGTATAATGGTAGTAAGGGTCTGTGATCTCCGTTAGTTTGCATGTTGTGGCTAATGCTTGATTAACGACCTTCGCTGCTGAGTTGTGTCTCGCGGTGTATTCAGTTCCGGCCATTATTCTACATCCACTCGTTATGTGATCGATCGTTTCTCTCTGCTGGTGACATCTCATACACCTCTCGTCTTCAATGGTTGTGTCCTTAATGATGGTGCTTTCGGTAGTTTCTGGTTGCTATGACTTTGTCCTGGATGGCAAGCAGGAAGCCTTCTGTTTCAGGGAACAGCTGCCCTTCTTGTAACTACGTATTTAAAAGCTTTTTATATATGTGGTCTTGCTTTATGTGGTGTCAGTGTCTTCCGTGGAGGGTTTTTTTGGACCAAGTGGTCATCTTTTCAAGTCGTGATGATAATACCGATACGAATCTGAAAATACCGATAGGCATCAAATAATATTTACATACTTATGAAGGTGAGAATTTTGTTTTCTTCGTCGGTTTATTTTACATGACGTTACCCCCTCTACGCAACTATCGATAGGTGGCAATAAACTATTGATTGGTAGCAAGAACTGTCGATAACTTAAATTTATTGAATATTTTTTACCTATTGATTATCGATAGATAAAATGTATTATGACCCATATTATCTAAAAACCCATAGGAAATACACGCTTTTTTCAACTTATCTAACGTATAGTACTTCCTAAAAAGTACATTTCCTGTTTATCGTGCGCGCTGATATTAACACAAATGATCTATTATTATTTTATCTATAAATTATTTCCGATAATAGTAAATAAGCATATTCAACTATTGTTAACATTTACTTAATATCCCTGAATATACATAACATACAATCTTCGTTTCCAAAATGCACATGCAGGAAAAAATAAAATATTTCGTAATAAACTTAAATTTCAACAAAATTAGCTCAATATTTACTTTTTTTCATAAATGGCTTTGACCCCCGTTATATATGGCTTTTATCTAGTAAATATAATAATAATTGTAATGTATTGGAATATAGGAAGAATAAAGATAACCAGTCCGTACGTATCGGTGACTAATAGGTTATAAAGATAGCACGATGACGAATGATTTGTAACAAGAGAGTTGGATTCATTCGATTACGAGACGCACTGGTATACAAATAAAGAAGTGTTTTATTTAACAGAATAGTACATTTTTGGCGACGAGGATAAAAGAAAAACAGTGTTATTGGTAGTGAGTGCCTGTGAATATAATCAGTTATTAAATTAGTTTAATTTTCTAGTGATTTCGGAAAAAGTAAGTAGATATTATTAGCATTGTAATAGAATAAAATTGTTTGAGAAATTTTTATTGGTTTAAAAACCAGGAAGTAAATGGATTAAAATTCGGAAGTTGAAATGAAAAAAAAAACAGAAAAATAATTGGTATTTTAAAAGGTTAAAGGCCTTAAACTGGTTTGAAAACCATTAACGAAATTGGGAGTGGGACCTAATAAAGGTCTTAAAGAGACCTAGAACCAGAGGGATTGTTTAGAAACTTTCCCAGAAAATAAATGAATAAATAATAATAAGCAGGGTTAAAACCCAAAGCCTATAAATTAAATTTTTAGGTTGCTTCATAGGGAGTGGGAGGGATGGTTTAAAAACCACCCCAGGTAAATAGAGGTTTAAAAAACTAATAAAATTGTCTGAGCTCATTATAATTTTTGTGGTTTAAAATACATAGTTATTTTTATACAAGGTGTTAGATAGGAGACTATATTATGTTGAAAAAAAAAATTTAACTCACGAGCGGAAAAAATTACGAAAGAATTAAATTATTTTGGGAAACGATAGTAGAATTTTTCATAGTTGGTAAAATAAAGTTTTCTGTAGCCTTATAGGGTATTTGCAAAAATGATAATAACAATATGTATGTATATGTATAATAATAATAATAATAGTAATAATAATAATAATTATTATTATTATAATGTCGCGTTTGAAGGTTTCATTTGTTTTCATATCATACGGGATCTACAGTTTTTAATGGATTTAAGTTAACTTTAATAGCTGCTAAAAGAAGGTAATATTGTTAATTATTATTAATTCAAGGTTTTAAAAATGAGTGGTTTAACGAGTATTGAGCCATTTGATTGCGAGGGAGACCCTAGCTCAGTGGGTTTGAGATGGGACAAGTGGAAAAGGGCATTCAATATATATTTGGATGCCATAAATGTCGATGAAGCAAAGAAAAAACGAGCCATCTTACTGCACTCTGGAGGGCTGACCTTGCAGGAACTGTACTACAACATTCCAGGCGCACATGTAGATAAACCAAAGGAAGGAGAAGATGTTTTTGAAGCGGCACTGCAAAAACTAGATGAGTATTTTAAACCTAAACAAAGTAAGTTGTATGAACGTTATCTATTTAGAAAAATTAAACAGGAACCAGAGGAAAAGTTCGAAAAGTTCATAGTTAGATTAAGAATTCAGGCTAGCAAGTGTAAATTTTCGAATATTGAGGAAAATCTAGTTGACCAGGTAGTAGAGAAATGTAGTTCTGTAGAATTAAGAAAAAAATATTAGCTTTAGGTGATACTGTTACGTTAGAAACAATTTTGGCTGAAGCCAATGGTTTAGAGTCCATAAATCGTGAATTGCAAGAATTCAGTGACACAAAAGCCACTCATCAAGTATACAAAATTGATCAAAGACCGACAACAAGTAAATTTAGAGACAATAGGTTCAAATATTGTGGTAGATGTGGGGCTTTTGTACACGCTGAGCGGGATCAGTGCCCAGCTATTAATAAAAGATGTTTAAAATGTCAAAAAATAGGACATTTTAGAAATCAGTGTCGTAGTGGCAGCAATTTCAATGCAAAACAGGGTATTAAAAGGAAAAATTCTTTTAACTCATTTTCTAACAAAAGAAAAGAATCTTTATATTACATCGATAATGACGAGCAAAATTCACACCAATCTGGGGAAGGTTCACAAGAAACAGAATACATTTTCCAAATTGACGATGATACCGAGATACCTTGCATCCTCGGATCAGTTAGTATAAAAATGATGATTGATTCAGGGAGCAAGAGTAATTTAATTACGGACAAGACTTGGAAATATCTAAAGCAAAAGGATATAAAAGTTTGGAATCAAATAAAAAGTCCGGACAAAACTTTTTTGGCTTATGCCAGTAAAACGCCATTAAGAGTGATAGGGTCATTTGAAGCGCTAATTCAGGCAGGGAACAACCAGGAAAAGGGTATATTTTACGTAATAGAAGGTGGAACAAAAAATCTGATTGGCAAAACAACAGCAATGGCTTTAAATGTTTTAAAAATAGGTCTCGATATTAATTTAATAGAGGAGTTTCCCAAGTTTAAGGATATAGTAATAGACATTCCGATAAATAGGTCCGTGTCACCGGTTGCACAACCATACAGGAGGATACCAATACCACTTGAAGCTAAAGTAGAAGCTAAATTAAAAGAACTGATGGAATCTGACATAATAGAACCTGTAAATGAAGCGTCAAAATGGGTTTCTCCAATGATGCCAGTTTTAAAAGAAAATGGGGAAATACGCATCTGTATTGACATGCGAATGGCTAATAAGGCCATAATAAGAGAAAATCACCCTCTACCAACTATGGATACGATGTTGCCGAGTTTTAGAAATGCAAATGTATTTTCTCGTTTGGATATAAAGAATGCTTTTCACCAGCTTGAATTATCTCCAGACTGTCGGTACATAACTACATTTATTACTAGTAAAGGTCTCTACCGTTATAAACGTCTAATGTTCGGCATAACATGTGCTCCTGAATTATTTCAAAAGACTCTGGAGAGAATTCTAACTGGTTGTGAAGGAACTCGTAATTTTGTTGATGACATAATTGTTTTTGGACAAAATGTTAAAGAGCATGATAAATGTTTAACACATACTTTAGAAACACTCCGAAAATACAATGTACTGTTGAATGAAGAAAAATGTCAATACAGACTTAGAGAAATAAACTTTTTAGGGCACACATTAAATTCAACTGGAATCAAACCTTTAAAAACGTATGTTGCTGGCATATTATCATTTAGGAAACCAGACACTATTGAAGAAATTCAAAGTTTTTTGGGATTAATCAACTATGTTGGGAAGTGGATTCCAAATCTGGCTACTTTGACAGAGCCACTTAGGAAGTTTCTGCGTTTAAAACTAACAAAAAAAGCAAACATACAGCAATATTGGTCTTTAGAACAAGACACAGCTTTTAATAAATTAAAGGAATGTTTGGCTAACATTAAAACATTAGGGTACTACAATCCAAGTGAACGCACACAAGTTATGGCTGATGCTAGTCCCGTGGGATTAGGCGCAGTGTTAATTCAGATAAATAATAAAGGTCCGCGAATAATCGCATTTGGGAATAAGAGCTTGTCAGACTGTGAAAGAAGATATTGTCAGACTGAAAAAGAAGCGCTAGCATTGGTTTGGGCGGTGGAACACTTTAAGGTCTACTTATATGGAAAATATTCGTTTGAATTAATAACAGACCACAAACCACTGGAAACAATTTTCAGCCCAAGGTCTAAACCATGTGCAAGGATTGAGAGATGGGTGTTACGATTACAAGCGTACAATTTCACTGTTATCTATAAACCAGGCAAGACAAATGTAGCAGACCCGTTATCAAGGCTATGTACCCAAAACTCTACAACTAGAAAAAGCTTCGACGAAGATCAAGTTCGGCAAATAACAGAATATGCCCGGCCTATAGCAGTTCCGATGTCAGAAATCAAGTATTTTTCTAAGGATGATACAGAAATAATTAAGGTTAAAGAGGGATTAAGTTCGAACAAATGGGACAGCGATTTAAAATCTTACAAATTATTAAATACCGAACTTTGTTTTAACGATGAAATTTTACTAAGAGGTACAAGGATCGTTATTCCAGAAAAGCTTCGGGATCGGGTTTTACGAGCAGCTCACGAGGGTCACCCAGGCATCGTGGCCATGAAAAATAGGCTCCGCACTAAAGTCTGGTGGCCAAGTATGGATAAGGATGTGGAAAAATTAATCAAGACATGCAGAGGGTGTACGTTAGTGTCGACTCCAAATATGCCAAATCCTCTCAAGAGAAGGGAGCTACCACTGGATGCCTGGATTGATGTGGCAGTGGATTTTATGGGGCCCTTACCCAGCGGGGAATATTTATTTGTAATTATCGATTACTTCAGCCGTTATAAAGAAATTAAAATAACAAAGGATATTTCAGCTTCCTTTACGGTTAAGGCATTACAAGAAATATTCTCACGGGTGGGAAATCCACTATCAATCACATCTGACAATGGCAGACAATTTACTAGCACAGATATGAAAAATTTTTGCAAAGAACGAGACATTACTTTATATCATAGTATTCCATATTGGCCTCAGCAAAACGGCGAGGTGGAGAGACAAAATAGAGACATTTTAAAGCGTTTAAAAATAAGTCAAGCACTAAAACATGACTGGAAAAAAGAATTATTAGATTACTTAACAATGTATAATAGCACACCACATACAATAACGGGGAAAACACCAGCCGAGTTGTTTTTCAAAAGAGTCTTTAGAGATAAAATCCCTAATATACGAGATATGGAACATACAATAATAAATGAAGAAGTGAAGGATAACGATCAATTGCAAAAAGAAAAGGGGAGAGAATATGCAGACCGAAAAAGAAGAGCAAATGAAACCGAACTTGAAGAAGGTAGTAAAGTATATGTGAAATCTCTGGTAATAGAAAACAAAATAACACCCCCTTTCAATCCAGTACCGCACACGGTAATCCAAAAGAAAGGTGGGGATGTACACTTAAGAAACGATCAAACGGGGGAAAAATTGCGACGTAATATTGTACATTTGAAGAGAGTTGAAGGAGAGTGGAAATGCGTTGACAATACAGCTGCCACTACGCATGAACAATAAATAAAATAATTATCTCGATATTTTGATGCTTATAATAGAGAAACTACACTTAGGTATTTATATGTATATACATATATAGATTCAGTCCACATCATATTTCATTATATAATTTAATTTAATTTTAAGTTATATGGTTAGTTTTAGTTAGATTGTATAACATTAATATTTGTGTCATATTATTATTATTATTATTATATAAATGTTAGTTACGAGTTTGGAGTAATAATAAGCCGGATAAGATGTTAGGCTGTTTATTCTTAATTAGGTTAGGTTATGTTATGGTGTATTAGTATTATAAAAAGGGAGGGATGTAATGTATTGGAATATAGGAAGAATAAAGATAACCAGTCCGTACGTATCGGTGACTAATAGGTTATAAAGATAGCACGATGACGAATGATTTGTAACAAGAGAGTTGGATTCATTCGATTACGAGACGCACTGGTATACAAATAAAGAAGTGTTTTATTTAACAGAATAGTACAATAATCATCCGTATATTTTTTCGAACTGAACAAGTTCATGCAAGTTTACTTTTAAAGACACCTGTGCCAAAAACCCTGCCATAAGAGGCTATTTCCTAGAGACAGGCGGAAAATGTTTTTCTATATAGTGGAGTCAATGGGAATACAGTGCTTCTTAAGACGGGGTTTTTCTCAAATTTCTCGGATGTTTTTAAATATAAAGGTATCAAATGTGGTATATTTAGAAGCGATCTATGTCTCAATATTATACCCGGTGTCCAATTTAAAATAATGAAGTTAATACTTATTGGTTAACTTTCATTTGTTTGTTTTTCTTTATAAATTCTAACGATTTTGATAAAATCCACAAACATTTGTTTTTAAAGTTTAAACTAATACAATACACTTTCTGCGTCCCTTTTAAAATATAACCAGATACCCTGTACATAAATACCCAATGCTATAAGGAAATATCTAAATTGTTCTTCATTTCTCGTGACATTATTATTTTACAAATTGCATGTTACTCACTCTGTTTATATCATTCAGCTTTTTGCTATTTACATATACAAATTTCCCAGGGATTTCCACAAAACAATCATGAAGCGTTTTCATATCATACGCGGATCTGTGGCTTATTTGAGCAACTGTAGGACTTTTTAAATTTACCGGCCATCTGCCACATCAGTGTCATGTGGGTGCATATATTGCAGTTTTTTTTTATCTAGCAGTCCACCCTTTGTATTTGAAATAATAAATAAATCTCTTTTTAATGGCTTAGGCGCATCTGTGGTGGCTCTTCCCTGTTGGAAGTAAACTGTCATGGGATTTTCCAAAATGATTTTCAAATAATTAGGGTATTTCGGAGTCATTTCAAGAATACTTTTCATAACAGATAATCACAGCACAAAACAGTATTTTTTTATTATTTTTTAGAATTTGTAATATATTAGATATAAGTTGCCTACAACGTCTCCCGAGATTTTAGGTTTAATATCATTGACTAGTAACAACAAACAAGTATAAAAAAACCGAACTGAAAGTAATTATAAAAATATCTTATTTAAAGTCTAATACTTGCTTACTTTTTTAACCGATTAAAAGGAATGTATCGTAATCGTGAAAAAATCACCTTTCGAGTATCATATGGGGATAAACTGGTAACATTTTGGTAAAAATCCAATATAGCGAAACAAAATGGCGGCTTAGTAAAATATTGAAAAATTCAGCTTGAAACAACTGCTTAATGGATTGATTTCAAATTGTGTGCCATAAGTAACTGTGGTATAGGGATTAACTAGTAAAATCATGGTACTTATTCAAGATGGCTGAACAAAATCGCGATTAAATGAAATGATTGTAATCGTGAAAAAATCCCCCTATCAAGTCTTACATATATTCACGTTTTAGCGTCCATATATGTCAACAAATATGTCTTATCAATTCCTTCGGTCCGTCTGTAGGTCCGTCTGTCTGTCTCTCTATCAGTTCGCGGTATAACTTAAAAATTACTTACCCCATTAACGGCCATATGGGCATGATCTGGAAATATTTTAGTAAAAATCCAATGTGGCGAAACAAAATGGCGGCCAAGTGAAACGTTAAAAAATATTATTAAAGAACTACTTATCCAGTTTATCTGAAACTTTGCACACACATCGAAGTGTTATGTTGGAATCAATTGGTAAAATATTGGTACAAATCCAGGATGACAGAATAAAATGGCGGCTTAATAAAATATTTAAAGTCAATCTGAAAAACTACTTAATGCACTGATTTCAAATTTCATGCTATAACAAATTGTGGTATAGGTCATTTAGTAAAACTATGTTATTAATTCAAGAGAGCGGAACAAAATGGAGGCCAAATAAAATGTTTTCCCTCTCAAGTTCTATCTTCACGTTTTAGCGTCCCTAGATGCCTTAGAATATGTATCAATTCCGTTAGTCCGTCTGTCGGCCTGTTTATCTGTCTGTCAGTTCGCTACTTACCAGACTGACCTCAAATTTTAGTCAAATATTAAGGATCATGTGGGGACGACCTGGTAACATATTGGTAAAAATCCAATATGGCGGAACAATGTTAAAAAATGTTTTACTAAAACAACTAACTATCCAACTTACCTTAAATTTTGCAAAAACATTAAGTGTTACATAGAAATGAACTGGTAACATTTTGATATGAATCTAAGAGAGCAAAACAAAATAGCGGCCTTATAAAATATTTAAAAATCAGCCTGAAAATGTTACCTATTAAATTAATTTCAATTTCTGTACAAGAACTAAGCTGATATGGAGATAGATAAATTGATAAAGTTGTGGTACGAATTTAAGATAGCGAAAAAAAATGTAGGCCAAATAAATTTTTTAAAAAACCTTTTTCAAGTGACTTTCAATTTTTCAGAAAAATGAATAAACTACTTATTGAATTTATTTTAAATTATGCCCTAAGGTCAAGTGTGACATAGCTAGAAAGAAACTGGTAAAATATTGGTAGGAATCCAACATGATGGAACAAAATTGAGTCCAATAAAAATGTTTGAAAAGACTACATATGTAACACATATATACTGCGACTATGTACTGAACTAAATTGTCACACTTCACTATTCCTAACAAACAGAAAAAATCATAAGGAGGGAAGTTCCACGTAAAGGAGATTTACCGACTTTTTCATGTATGTATATCGTTTACTCCGCCATGGACTGACCGATTTGAATGAAAATTTCAGGGAGTATTCCGGATATCCAGAGTGGTCCCAGAACAAGGACACTTAAAAAATGTTAAAAATGAACTTTTTACTTGATATTTTATTGAACAATATAAGCGTTCACCATTTTGTCAGGAAGAATCTATGTATGTTACCATTAATTGTATATTGTTACATGTTATAATACAGTGATGTTATATAAAATACGGTGGACCTAGCGGTTATTTGTTAAACTTGACTTTAACTATAAAACTTGTATAAATAGAACTAAAAAGGATGAATTAAAAAATTGTGTACAACAACAAAACGACTTTAAAATAATGCACTGAAAAGTGAAAAACAATATTATGTTTCATCTGGAAAATTTTACTCTGTGAAGTCGGGGCCAAACTAATAAAAACAGTAAGAGATTATATTATATACTTGTGGTATTAGACATCAAAATTAAGAATAAGAATAAGCTTGGCACCGATTTTACGGAGTAAAATTTTCTAGATGACGCTATTTTTCACTTTTTAATGCATTTTTTTCAATTTTTGTCAACGAAGACTTGGGATTTTTATATATATAAATATATATATATATGTGGAATATATATACATTTTTAAAAAATTAACCGTTTTTTAAATAAAAAAATATTGTAATATTTAAGGGACGGTTTCATCCCCTTGAAATTTGATTTTTGAAAAATCCCTTTTTATCGAACCTCCACATCCTACGATCAACCTGTACGCTAAAATATAACTTTTATCATCAAGCGGTTTGAGTGGAATCGTGATTAACCAGTGGCCCAATTTTTGGAACACCCTGTTTAAATTTCTTAAGAAATTTTAAAATATGTGAAATAATCAAATAAAATCCACGAGTTTAAGCGTTTTTCCTAAAAACCAGCCGTTATTTAAATAAAAATATTGTAATATTTAAGGGGCGGTTTCACCCCCTTGAAATTTGAGTTTTGCAAAATCCCTTCTTATCGAACCTCTACACCCTACTATCAACCTGTGTGCCAAAATGCAACTTTCTACATTAAGCGGTTTTAGCAGAATCGTGATTATTTAGTGACTCGATTATTTGAAACACCTTGTATAAATTAACAATACAAAAAACAGCGTTGAAAGGTCTCGGTCACCAAACGATTATTTAAAAAAAAATCATATAAATCGGTGCAGTACAACTCCCTTACGAACTTGCTGAAAAATTTGGGTTAGTGTTTTAAATACAGGGTGTTTGGAAATAAGTGCGACAAACTCAGGGGGTGATTCTGCATGGAGAAATAATGACAGTTTGCTATATAAACGTCTATCTGCAAATGATTCATTTTCCGAAATACATGGTGTTAACATTTTTGTTAAAATCTGACTATTTGTTAAAATCTGACTATTTATTTATTGCTCTAAAACCGGTCGAGATATGCCAATGAAACTTGGTGAGTTTTAAGAGGTAGTTATTGCGCAATGATATGCATTTAAGAATTTTATATTCATCATTGACGCCCATATGAGTAATTATCATTATTAAAGGAAAAATGGTACGCCACTGAGACATTTCAAATTACAAATCATTTTTGTATTCCTCGTTCAATTTGTGACAAAAAATCTCTCGTCTTTTTTTCGTATGGGACGCGGTTTTTATGCAAAGAAAATAAAACATCTTAACGCGTATTTTTCATTTCTTTAATACATTATCTAGTAGGCTACTGTGAACATTTATCTGTTAAATACCAATATTTTAACGAAATGTCAAATTAGCGTTTCTTCATTCTTAAGCCTTTTAGTTTGCAACTTTATTGTTAATAAGTAATAAATTTTTCTATAATAATTTCATAATATAAATATGGAAAAGAAAGGAAAATTTCACAAATGCGGAATTGTCAGATATGCATTTTGTTTATGTTAGAAGTAATGGAAATGTTTGGCAAGCTTATCGATTGTCACTTGAAACAAGTATTCTAAAAATTGCCAACATATTGAATGTAAGCAACTTCACTGTACGAACAAGCAATTATTCAAATTCAAATTGTTTTATTTGCCATTACCTTGAAAGTATAATATAACAAAGGTATAATATACAGTTATAGATATTGATACATTTTGATAATACATTTTATATACGTACATTATAATAATAATTCAACCCAAAAACTTATCGACTAGCAAAAAGGCTCCTGCAGCGATTTTAAAAAAAACTTAAAGGTCTGATAAAATGCAAAGAACACATATTATAAATCTGTTTATATGTTTAGCAAAAAAATTATATAATAGAATAAAAAAAACAGACTCTACACTGGCAGAATGCAATTATATCGGTTTCATAATCAACGATTTTTGCTGTTCATGTAGAGTTATTAACTGAAGCCTATTTTTTTGCCAAGATTCTATAAAATCTCTCAAATTTCAAATTTTTTAAATCTTTATATATGACTTGGCTACTTTTGGACGACAATTTAATTTATGGTTACTTATGGGCTGATGGAAAATCCACATGGACTTTTTGAAGCTCATTTTCAATCAGTTTTCAAAAATATATGCTTGGGGTAATTGATGATTATTTAACCTCACTAATTTCCTCCCACAGGTGAAGTAACAGGAGAATCTTACCTTAATTTCCTACAGCTGAGACAACTCTTTTGATTTATGCATTGGTAACCAGTCCATTTTTGATAAAAATGTGCGTAATTGACTTTTTTAATTTTTTATATTTTTTCGATTTAGCAACTGAAAATATAACTTTTTTAACTCTTTAGTTTTTTTCGTATCTTGCTTCGTTTTTGAGAAAAAAAATAAAAATGTTGATTGCAGAAATCGAATTATGCTGTAAGACACTAAGAAATACACCAGTATATTTCCGCGTTGCGAAACAATGAGGCGAAGAGTTGAATCTTTCCTACGTCTAGGGAATTTTCAACATTTGTTGTAGCTATTTAAAATTTTACTAGTATTATTTTCTGTTATTGTTCTGGTTTACATTATTGTATTAGATACCGTTCGGAAATTAAAGAAATATGAAAAAGAAAAATGTTTTATTTTTTGCAAAATCACGCTTAAAAAAAAAAGGCAAGAGAGATTTTTTGTGCACATTTTTTAACTAAAAAACATTCAAAAATTATTCGTAACACGAAACTGATAATAGTTGCTGAAATGTCTTCGATTACCGAATTATTAAATTGCGCAATAGTACGTCTCTAAAATCCACCAAAATTTTTCATTAGTGTTGACCGGTTTTAGAGCAATAAATAAACTGTCAGATTTTACCAAAAAACTTTAACATTTAAATCCGGTGACCTTTGCGGACATACGTTTATATAGCACGACCGATGCATTATTTTTTCTGCATAAGTTGCATCCAGTAATTGACGTGTTTATATGCTAAAATGAGGTGGTGCTTATATATTTTTACATTTACCACATCGTTTTTTCTTTCAGCTTTCTGTCTAATAAATGAACACACATTCCAAAAAGTGACAATAATCTTGATCATTTAATCTCGCGGGTAAAAAATAAGGTCCAATGATATAATCACCTACAATACCAACACAAACATTCACAGAAAACTGTTGTTGATAATTATTTTGTATCACCCGGGGATTTTCTTCAGCCAAATATGATTGTTATGAAAGTTCCATAATTGAATTTCGGAAAAACAGGCTTCATCTGTAAACAAAATACGAAGTTACTAATGTTCTTCGATAGGGCTGTCTGCACTGCTTAAACATGTTAGTTGTATCAAAGTCAAATTGTAAAGTCAAGCATATCTTACTTTTTATATATACCTCAAAAATATTGCAGTAGTAAATAACTGTAAAATTTTATGTTTATTGGCTTTAATCGAAAACTGTATCTTAGCGAAAAATAAAATGTTAATTCTTTGAGTGGTTTTAATAAATAACTACAAACATGCTATAGGTGTAATGCTTCCATCTTATGAAGACGGGTGCCAAATCGTTAATGACAAATTTAAGGAAAAAAGTATTTATAAGTAAATCAGCCAAAAGGCCTAAAGGGAGTAACAGCAACACAGCTATGTCTGTTTAAGAGCCAAGGTGTGGTCTGCTACCGCGGTATCGGCCTAAGCAAGGCTTGACATAAAAGTTTCCTTAGTGGCTTTCAGTAATAAAAGTTGTATTTTTTTTGGTCGTTTAAGCGACAAAAATACAACTTAATTTCCTTCTGTTAGTTTTTTTTTCGTATAACTGTTTACGAAAAAGAACCACTATATATATTTTATATATATATATATATATATATATATATATATATATCCAGTTTTAAAACAAAATTTTTTTAGCATATAATTAAAATGTAATAACATATATAAACAAAATTTTAGACTATTGCTATGTAAAAAATAACCAGAGACAAACCCCTGTTTTTGTAAGGTTATAGTTTGATCGTTTTAATTGAAGTTGTTCCACACTTATGGACCATGCTAAACTGGAGCATAAATAAATCTAAAGAAAACACATAAAAAAGAACATGAACTAATCTTTCTCAAAATTGTTATTTGCAGCGAAGAGCTGAAAAAAATTTAAAGGAGAATATATATATATATATATATAAGCTGATATATATATATATATATATATATGTACCATCAATATTAATATATATATATATATATATATATATATATATATATATATATATATATATATATAAATATATATTGCTATATATATATATATATATATATATATATATATATATATATATATATATATATATATATATACTCAGAAGTGTGTATATACGGGTAGCAATTTAAATTTCCCGGTAGGCTATACGAAGTAAAATTCCGATGCACCCGCTAAATACAGGAATATATTCAACTAGAACTGCTACTACTAATTCTGAAATTTACTTTATATTTATTAGAACTCTGTGTATATTTTAAATCACAACCTAGTTTTTTATAGTATAATTTTATGCCTTTCCTAAGTCAAACAGTTTTCGGAAAAATTACCTCCAACAAAAAGTTTGTCCTATTTTTCACTATATTAGCTTGGGCTTTGTAAACTTCATAGTTATGGGAAACATTGCTTGAGTTAAGGTTTCCAAGAAAAATAATCTACCTCTAGTTAATAATAAATTCCTGCTGTAATATATTGGGCAAACAGCTGCCTCTTGTTTGCTACTGTAACTGCCTTTCAGCGACAGGGTGTTTTTGTATTGTAATAATTTTTATCCGTTGCAATTTTATAAAATTAAATTTATTTTTATTAACCTGGCCCGAGTTTACGTGTTCGAAAGCATTGTCAAATATTTGATAATAAAATATATATTTGTGGTAAATTCATTTTCCAGAACATTTAAAATTTTCTAGTTTTCGGCATAAAGTTTTCCATTAAAATTTATTTCTTTGGAATAACATTCAATCAAGGTAATTATGAGAAAAACTGCGTTAACTGAACAAATCTTATTTAAATGAGAGCCATTAAAAAGTTTCGCGGCTTTAAAATGCAGATCTAAATGCGAGAGCTGTTTTAAAACTTCATTTTCATTACCCTAGGTCTATGAAAATATTTGGCCGCCAATCATACTTTCTCTCGTATGAACTCATGGTAATTTTAAATTAAAAACTTAAAGATTTGATTTAAAAACACATATTTAAAGGAATCTTTGACATAAAAACTTTCATGTCTCATCATAGTACTTGATGACTAGATACAATTTATTTCTCGGATCATCAACGATTTTTGCTGTTCATGTATACATGATTAACTGAAGCAAATATAAGTGTTCACAAGATGATTATCAATTCTTTATATATGACTTTTTTTACATAATTTAATTTATGGTTATAAAAGGTATGGAATAGTCAAATAAAAATTCCAGGTCCGTATTTAAACTAAAAAAGTTGCTGATGGTCGCCCTAATCCGAAACAACGGATTGTAAAACTAACCTCACTAATTTCTAGAGGTGAAGTAAGAGGCCATCTTGACCCTTACTGAAGCGTCACAAGGCTTTAACCGTATTTTTGATAAAAAGAATGTGCGCCACTGACTTTTTTAATTTTTTATATTTTTTTGTATTTAGCAAAAATATAACTTTTTTAACTCTTATATTTAACTGCTTGAAACCGCTGTAAAAAAAATAAAAGCCACTTTAAATAATTGCTCCTTGTATGAAAAGCAAGTAAAAAGTAAATGGTTCCAAACAAGATCGTATACTTTCCTAGCTAAATTTCAATCAATTACATATGCTAACAATTTTTTGTCTCCTTTTACCAGTGGCGTACATTTCCGTCGAAATTAAAAAGAATAAACCGCAAAACGTTTTATTAAAATCACACTTAAACAAAAGGTACACATTTTTTTAGTGGAAACATTGGAAACTGGAACCAAACTTTTTGAATATTTGAAACACGTCATCAGATGCAGTACACGTTGAAATATTCAAACAACAAGATATTAATATTCGATGAATTAATTCTTCAGATGTTAGGGTTGACCGGATATTTAAAATAAACGATCGTATTGGTTACATTACCGCCACATTGTAGTCACAAACTTCAGCGGATTTGACGTGTCTTGTTTCGGCCCATTTAAAGGATACGATAATAAAGATGCACGAATGGCTCCATAAATCATCCTGGTGTTCCAGTAACTTTATGTACAATATAGCAGAAATAGTCGGAAAATCTTTTTTCTTTCTGCCTTTTACACCAATAGCAACATACATTAAAGGAGTTCAACACACAATCTTGATCATTTAATATCGCAGAGATAAAATAAGGAATCAGATATAATGTGTTACAATACGGTCACGAACCGTACACAATCTTTTGCTGAAAGTTCTTGTATGATCCTGATGCAGGTGATTTGGCTTCAAATGTTTTAGACACCACTCAGCCATTGCTGTTCCAGAACCAAAACAGGAAATAATGCCTAAACAAGAATATCGTTACTCCGGAATCTATAAGACCACATTTAAAAGCAGCAGCTAGAAAGTTAAATCAGAAAAGAAAAAAAATCACATCAATGATTCTAACTGACACGCCAGTAATTGAAGAAAAAAAGCGAAAAGAAGAAGAAAAATAGCGAAAGATACACAAAGAATACAAAAGAGTTCAAAGGTAAAGGCTGTTACAAAGAATTTATTTATAGACTCTAGTGACAGTGACGTATCCATAAAAGATTTGTGTGATGACAGTTCTGATATTTCGGATGAATTTGAAGGAGAAGCAGATTTGGAAGTAAAGCCTACTGATTTTGTCCTTGTAAAATATCCTTTGAAAAAGAGAATAAAATATTACGTTGGTCAAGTAGAAAAAATTGAAGCAAACGAATATCTTGTCAATTTCTTAAAAAAAACTGCCAATTATAAATTTTTCTTCCCAGAAAAAAGAGACGACGATTTAATTTTAAAGGATGATATTCTTATTAAACTTTTTCCTTTTATATCATGGGGGAAATAACAGGCAGCCAAGATATTGATGTTTTGATTATGACTTTTCTTCTTTTAACATAGAATAATTTTCTTGTTCATTTAAATTTGTTTTTCAATTAGTTTTGTTTGTTTTACATATATTATATTAGTTACCAACAAACTTAAAAAGTAATGCTTTCATATTTTTGATGATATATATATATATATATATATATATATATATATATATATATATATATATATATATATACAATTAAATATATATATATATATATATATATATATATATATATATATATATATATATATATATATAATATATATATATATATATATATATATATATATATATATATATATATATATATACTGTATATATAATATATATATATATATATATATATATATATATATGTGTTTATATATATATATATATATATATATATATATATATATATATATATATATATATATATATATATATATATATATATATATATATATATATATATATATATATGTAATATATGTCCCCTATATATATATATATATATATATATATATATATATATATATATATATATATATATACATTACCACTACAACAAAACTATTTTAATTATGACCATGCGAATCATTTGCTTTTCACGACTTTGACTAAAACACTCTTCGAAAATAATTTAAAGCCATTACTATATATTAAATATATGCCCCATAGTTATCAGAACTTTCAGCAACAATGCGACAACTCTCTAATTATTCAGTAAACGCTATTTGAAACATTACGTCGTCTTGAACTGACGGTCCTAAGTTGCCTCAGTATTTCATTCGCAATAATTTCCGGAAATCATTTCAAGTATGTTTGTTACGGCCTTTCAGCTACTTGATTTCAGATTTCTGCAAGGCAACTGAAGAGTTAATTATTCCGCCGATCGGTTAGTTCATTGTTGGAAAGTCGTTTGCAGCAGGGGGTGAAGTGAAATGCACTATTACAAAACGTGCGAATTAATGTGAAAGTATTATTTGTGCTCAAAATATGATGCCGGTACAGGGACATCGCACAGCATTCGGAATTCTTTCTCTGGTTAAAGAGAGACTGTAGGAAGTATTTTCCAGTACCTAGGATGGTTACTTTAAAATAATACTTAAAGAAATCTAAGTAATTAAATTAGGGCCGACAGCTTTTAGAAATTTCAATCTTGGACATCTAAGAAAGAATGACAACCAACTGATGACAAACAAAAATAAATACAGGTTAAATAATCAAATGAAAAGAGAAAAAGGAAAGAAAATGTTAATAAAATGATTATAAATAAAACAGATTAAAAACAGAATATTAAAATTTATTTCTTTTGTAACTCTTTAGTTGTTTTTTATAGAACTAAATTCTTAGAAGTTAATAGACTCTAATAACTTTAAACAGACAGTGTTTAAAATACGGTCTACTATAAAAAAAAGATCAGCCTTTTTGTAAAAAGGTCCCGATTTCGTATCAGAGTGAGGTCATTAGTAATCTTTTATTTCTATTATACGCTTTTTTAATGTAATTTGAGTGAACAAAAAGCAAAAATGGAACAATTTAGATAAATTGCAAAATATGTACACATGTTTAAAAAGAGGACATCTGGTTACCCCGAGTATGTTAGAATATCGAGTATTTGAACAACTTAGAAAATTGTATTATGACATCTTTTATTGTTGATATTAAAATTAGACCTAAAAATGATGTATGCCTAAGCTGCTCTTTGTCGTGGCTACTTATAGGGGTGGTTCTTTTTCTTACCCTTTTTCCTTTATGTGTTGTCTGCAGTTACTTGTCAGTTAATCCAAATCACTAAAATGTTATAATTTGGGCGTCATTCATGGTCTATTAAGAAAAACTTACTGGATTCAACTGACTGAAACTAAGGTCCCATGAATAACCCTAAATATGATACAGTCTGAAATATTTAATAAAACTCTAAAATCAGATGTTAAAGATGTTTAATATAATACGATTGCATTGAGATTGACCTGTAAACTTTAATCAAAAGTTAGATAATTGTAAAATACCCTTTTATAATGGTACTAATATTTACACTACGGGTTGCGCTGCTCTTTTAAATAAAATATGCCTAAAAATTACGCCAATTGTGCGTTTAGCTTTTTAAAAATGTATTTGTGTAAAAACTTATCTTTTAGTAATATCCTCCTGGGGTTGTTCTTTGAGGTCCTTGAACTCTAGCCGGTAAAATGTTTGATTATTAATTTCCAATACTCCATGTAGTTCTCCAAACTTGGGTTTCTTGACTAAATAATGCCCTTGCTCAACAAGTGGCTAGCAAGATTAGTATTAGCCCACAAGCGGCTAGTAACTAACAAAATGTTTCTAACACCACATCTAATAATCTAGTTCATAAGCAGTTTAAAATGAATAAAACTGGTGTTTAATAAAACATTAAACTGGCGTTTAATGAAACTCCAGATTAATAAAACTGGGTTGCCTAAAAAGGAGACCAAAAAAAGGACTTTAGAATCAAATACAAATGAAGATGAGGTTATGAAACATGAATTTGTCAAAAATAGAAAAATACTAGTGAAAATGGGAATTTTACTAAAAACTCACCCGAACGATGTTATTTCACTTCATTCCATTTATTTTCATCAAAGGATGATTAAAGATTTCCATAAAAATGGAATGATGAGCTATAAAAGGTCTAGCCAGTGACAAAAGTATATTGGATGTAACCTAACCCTTCAGTCAGCTGTCTTAACCGCTGAATTTTCAACCGTTCAGGAATGACATCCAGAATTCTGTATTACCGACTGTATTTTTACTTTGAAACTATAAAAACGAAATTCCCCAATATTCCACTTAAATGAGATTTATACATAATCAAGAACAACAACCCAAAGTTAAAAAATTTATATTTATACCAAAACTTATATGAAAGAACATTAATAGCTACACCCAAAATTAAAGAGACTTATGTAGTATTCACTTATGATTTAGACACAATTGGAATTTTAAAGGAAAACTCGGAGCGCCATGTATGAATCAATAAAATCCTCTCTAATAGAGACGAGCTATTCTGTAAATACACGAATTTTAATTTGTAGCATGTTTTCTGATTGGTGCATGAAAAATCAAAAAACAGAACGTTACACTATGTTACTATTTATACACATTTTAGCTGAATCTTTATTTGATTTAGTCTACTCAAATTTTCTGTTATCAGGTAAGCCTGGCAAAATCCGTTCCTCAGTCTCATTTGTAATATTTCTTTTATTTTTCGAATGATTAGTTTTTAAACAAGCCTGGCGCAGGTTGGTCTCTATAGCGTCATTAATTTTTCTTTTTATTTTCAAAATGCTTAGAGCATAACCTCTAAAAATAATTTGATTTAGAAATGTTTAAACCAAATATTTACCGATATTTAACTTAATGTTGTCATTTTTGTGGCAAGCATGAATCCTTTGTATAGGGATCAGGGTTTGTAGGAAATCTATGAAACCTACATTTTTCCTTCATTTTATTTTGGCTCAAGCAAACGCACAAGGCATATTGTTCTAGATTCTTAATACCCACATTAATCTAACAATTCTTTTACTTCCTAAGTAAAATGTATTTTGCACATAAAAATGAAAATTGTTGTCAAACTAGTAACCTAACAATTTTTATTGACGTTTATTTTCAGAACCAACTACATTTTTTCGAAAGCTACCTCATATCTGACGTAGATGCGCGAGCGGGCGAGCACACCTCGTTTTCTTCCCACCATGAGTGAAACTCACTTTTTGGCCAAGTAGGTAAAAATTGTCAAACTTTGACGATTGATTGCGTCTAAATGGCAGCGTCAATTTTGACGTTTGAGGAGGTTATTCGATCAAAATTGTATGCTTTATAAACAAGAAGAGTATATTTTTTAGTACTAACAGTTTCTGAGTTATAGGCGAAAAACCAAAGAAAACTCAAAAATTTCGGCCATTTTTGAGCCCTCCTACGGCTAACTCACCTCGTAGATTCCAGGACTTTTGGGATATTTAGCTCCTAACTACCCCAAATACCTACATATATTCTGCCCCTCTCCAAGCACTCTGTAATCATTCATTGACTGGACTATTAGGCACAATCGTATACAGGTATTCGACATCAAAAACTGACTAAAATATCGCCCGAATCTAATACAATTAAGATTCTTTGCAATATGTTTTTAATATAAGTATTAGATTGTCGAGTAACGGAGTTTAAAATACTGGCTAAATATTAAACTAATTTGTAAGATGGCAAAGCTTCTTAGGTTTTATGTATCTTTGGAACTCTACTGTCTTCAATTTCTACCTTTCTGGGTCAAGCAAATCAAAGTTTATTTTTTCTTAGCTCGATTTTTTGGTAATGGTCTATAATTTTCATCCCAAATTAATGTGTCTATATTGTACAGTTATTCTTGTCCATAGCTGTCGATTAATTTATCTGAAGGGAAAATTTTTAAAACCGTCTTTGTTGATGACTTTCTTTACAGCTGTCCTTTCTACGACCGACACGCTGAATTTTGGTGGTTTTTGGATACTAACCTCTACACTTGCGATTCTATCCAAAAATCAAAACATAATATAAACATAAAATGATTCTTGGAGTAATTGGGAAGTTATGTCCTTCCGAGAGAACTGATTTATCTGCTTTTGTTATTGAAATCGGTAATGAATTGCAGTATCCTGTAGTAGCTGGTATTTATTGTCCAAATTTTCAACCTTCTTTTGCTAGTTTGCTGTGAGTTCCTTTTTATCTATGAGTAGCCCACGAAGGCCGAAAGCCTATGTACTACACTATTGGGCAATTAAAGTGCATTTTTTTAATATTTAACCTAAATTTCAATAATATATACTTGTAATAACTTGTAAACAAAATGGTTTGTTTACAAACGGTTTTTTATATTTTGTAGGCTTATATTTTGTTAATACTTTTGTGGTATGTGTATTTAGGGTGCTTTGTCTGGTATATACGAGGGATAAGACAATTGTAGTTTTTTTTACACGAACTTTGTCAAGAACGAGAATTTGCAAATGTGAATTTGAAATGGAAAAAAACTAATTTCTCAAAATGTTGATATCTGATTTGTTTTTTTTTTATTTTTTTTTTCCTATAATACGCATTTTTTTCAACATTTTTCTCCCTAAATTAAAAACTCTTATTAAAAAGACCATTCCTTTGATCGTTTTGGCTTCTTCAAGGACGTTTTGAAAAAAATTAAATACAATTTTGGCTTTCCTAATGTTAATCTTACTTCAAGGGCGTCCCAATTAATTTTTTCAGACCGTTATATAGCTCTCTTATTTTCTTAAGTTAGACTTTGTCTCCTGAATTCCGTAAAGGGTATTTTTACTTTTTCTTTTTGATTAAAGTGACTTCAAACCTCTGGACGGTTTATTAATTTCATAAAATTATTACCAGTAGTCTGAGTAATTTTGATTATTTTTTAGTCTTATTTTTTTTAACATAAAAACTGTTTTCTTTTAAATTACCAATTCTAGGCACTTTTTAATTCAAGTTATCTTTAAATGAGTATGTTTTCTTCTTTATTAGTCTTCCTATACCCGTCCGTCTCTAACGACTGAACGGTACTTTATTTTTAAATGAACCTTACAAGATATATGCAGATCACATAGAGCTACATTTTAACTTTTTCTCAGGTATACAGGGTGCATCAAAAATACGTGGCATATTAAAGTTGCATTTTTTTAAATGGATTACATTGTATTTTATTATATATTTAAATTTCCCAGTAAAAGTAAGGTTAAATTTTAATTAATATATAATTTAAGGTTGCCTATTAGGTATAGGCATAATTACACTTACTAAAAATACGGAAATTATTAAAAAATTATTGGATTTAGATATAACTACAGAACCCTAAATTGCAATTGAAGCTATTAAGGCAAGAAGGTGTTAACTACATTGTTTTGAGAAAATAAAGCCTAAAGTTTTTTAGTTGGAACTTTTTTAGTATTTAATAAAATATTGAGTCTAATGTAGTATCATTTTGTAAATAATTCCAAAAGGCCTAGAAAATAGATAAACTACTTCAAATTAGAACTGAAAAGTATACTTTTGAGCTTTAAAAAAGAAAAAAGCTAGTTAACACCTTTATGTGAAATTGGAGGAATGTGGGGAAAATTAATATTATACAAAAAAGTGTTAACACTGATCTATTTGGCAATAAATATTGCTAATAACTAAATATACAAGATGTAATCACATATTAGCCTTATTCTCCTCTTTTAAGGTTATTATAAAATCCACGAAAATTTTCTGGAATAAACGGAAGCTGTTCCTGTAAATTATCATTTTTTTTGCAGATATTGCCCTGCTTTTGTCTACTGGGATTAAAAACTCTTCTTGGGTGTCTGTGCGAGTATTTTTTTTGTTTTAGGATTGACACTTCCATCCATTTATAATCTTCATTTAGGGTATATTTATATTTGGTTTTGCCAAATTCATCTATCCTGGTCCATCTGATATCCCTGAATGAAACTTATTCACCACTGTCGTTTTTTTTTTCTATTTATTAATTGTGTAGTATTCGTTAAATAGTAATAATTTTTCTTCATCAAAAAATTTTGTATCACATTTTATACGACAGTCGACTAGTTGGATCTAGAAATCTGTATTTTATTATTTAACTAAAGCCAACTCAAAAAATATCAAACTCACCAACTTCTGGTTTAACAATTTCCTCCGCGTCACGACAGTTTTGATCCATCTTTAAATTTTTTCAGTTCAAAAGTGAGGTTGTGATTATTAATTTTCCACTTTAACAATAGGTTTAATTAAAGAAACAATACACAATATTGTCAAAGTTCAACACATTTCCGTATTGGCCTGTGTAATAATTGGCATCAATATATGAAGATTGCTCACCAAAAACATATACAAACTGTTCGGTACCGAACAAAATAAGACTGACTAAAATGGCAAAAAGGGGTTAACTTTACAGTTGACACGTTTTTGCTTGAGCGAAATAAGTTAACACCTTTATGCGTATTTGGACCGTTGTTATAAGTAAATAACACCTTTTTAAATTTCTATATCGGTATAACTATTGCAATCTCGTGATTTAGGACGTTACTAATAGATAGAGCAACAGTTAACACCTTCTTGGATAAAATACATACATTTTTGCAAAAATGTTAGTAAACACCTTTTTGCACTAATAGCTTCAATTGAAAGTGTATTTTCTTAAAATTCATCTTTCATTTAATTCAGTTATTGCAAACGCTTTTTTACATTTTGTAGGCTTATGTTTTATTAATTTTTTTGTGGGATCTAATGTTTTGAACACATTTTTACGCAATGCAGTACTTAATGCATTGGTATCTTCAGTTTTTAGTTCAGTGCCATTTATTTGAATAAATTATTGGTTTGGAAAACCAAAAGCTTTAGGAAATAGAACATACAGAATCATGTTTAAATTCATGTGATTGGTGATTGGGACCGAACCGTCGGAATAGAAAGTTATAAAAATGCCATTTTCTAATGGACATAATTTGCAATGAAAATGTTAATTATGCAACGCCTCAAATATAGTGAGTAAAAAATAAAATCAATTAGAATATTTCAATTTTTTGTTTTCGACAGTTCAAAAAAATAAGTTTTACAATCCTTAACTCTGTCGCTATTAAAACTTTTTTTTACCTCTTACTTTTCTGCGAGATCCCAATGAGCATGAGCATCGAGTTTGCAACAACCTGTATAAAGTTTATGTTATTTATATATTTTTTATAGAACCGGTATCGAAAACATTAACGAATTAACATAACTGAGTTTAATAAAATATTGAAAAAGTATTCTGCCTATGGTTAATATTTGAATGGAATTTAAGAAGTGATCGACCACTGTTTTTTAATATATAAAGAATAGTAAAAATGCAATTTGCAAAAATCAGGATAAAAGCGTAATTTCAGAGAATTAATTAAGGTTCATTTAAAAAGAAAGTATCGTTCAGTAGTTAGAGATGGATGTGTAAGTTGTGCCCCACCCTGTATAAAGGTTTAATAATTATATATTTTTTGAACACTCCGTGTACGAAATCTTACTAATAAAGAAGAAAACATACTCAATTAGGCATAACTATAATTTAAAAAATGTAGTTTTTATGTTAAAAAAAGTTTAAAAATAATCAAAATTACTAATAATTCTATGAAATTAAAAAACCGTCCCCGAGGTTTGAAGTCACTTTTATCAAAAATAATAAGAAGAAGTAAAAAATACCCTTTAGCGAATTCAGGCGACAAAGTGTAATTTAAGAAAATAAGAAAGATATATAACTGTCTGAAAAAATTAATTAGTACTACCCTGAAGTAAAATTAACATATTGAAAAGCAAAATTGTGTTTACTTTTGTTCAAAACGTCGTTGGAAAAGCCAAAACGATTAAAATAATAGTCTTTTTAATAAGAGTGTTTAATTTACAGAGGAAATTGTTGAAAAAATGCGTATTATAAGAAAAAATTAATTAAGAAACAAATCAGATATAAAAATTTTGAGAAATTAGTTCTTTCCTAATAACCCATTTACTAAGAACATACATATAAAATCAAAATACTTTCAGATTTGCAAATTTTCGCTCTTGACAAAGTTCATGTAAAAAACTAATTTTGTCTTATCCCTGGTATATACCAGACCAAAGCACCTCTGAAAACACGTGTACCACAAAATGTGTAACAAGTATAAGCCTACAAATGTGAAAACCGTTTGTAAACATACCATTTTGCTTCAAGTTGTGTTTTTCAAATTTAGGTTACATTTTAAAAATTGCAATTCAATTGCGCAATAGTCTAGATACCGTGGTTATCTCGATGCTTAGGTCTTCCTGACAGGAATGACTAAGGAGGCATAATGGATGATATTTCATCGGAACAGAATCCGTGGTAGTATCTATGAAGCGAGACAGATCGCCCACACATTCGATTCGAAGTGTAAAAGGTAACAAGTTGGCAGAAAAAATATATTTGAACCCATTTTTTTGCTGGCAATTGAAGTTGATGTGATCATGGCAGCGACGATCTTTCTGAAAATTGATAACAGCTAGAGCTAAAGGAATCTTTGGCTTCAAACATTTTGATTCATTTGCACTACCTTGATGGCGTTAAAATGGACAGTTTACTCTACTCCTATTCTACTTTTGATTTTAATAGGATCTCAATTGATGATAGTTGTTGAAAAATATTTTCTAACGCGAAGGGTGATTTTGCTTGTCGATAACAGCAGGTTAAGGATGTACCTATACAGATTACGTGCATTTGTGTCTAAACACATGTCCTGTAATAATTTTAATTAATAGTTTCAATTATATAAATAATTACAGAGATTTTTGGTTATCCTAATTTTTAAACAAGCAAAACATGAAACAATAAATTTTTGCTTTGCATGTCTTAAATTATTCAACAACCACTATATATATATAAATGCTTAAAAACAGGAATGTTAGTTTTCGGTATTCAACAATGTTAGCTAACAATTTGAAAGCTAAATTAATAATATACAAAGCAACTGCCTGGCATAATACACCATTGTCTTAGCTAGTCTTATTCTCTAAAAGGTAAACGAACTTTCTTAATAACGAATTGTTCCTGTTACTTTAGCAGTAAAATTTTGCTTCCGCAAAGTCAAATTTAATTAAAAAAGCCCTTAACTTAGGGATTAATTAGTAAGATGACGGGCGCAATTCCTGTCAGGGACTTTAAGATAAATATATATACGGTCCAATAATAACAGAGAGGTTGAAAGCGAAGTCTACCTAAATTATAAATTGAGCAATTAGATTTTAATCTTCGGTTTTCCAAGGGCACAAGAAATTATGATTTATTTTGGAATATTTTATAATTTACGTCCCGGAATTTTCCGTCCATTCGGAAATTCAATAAGTACTTTAAGAATATGCTTTACCAAAGGATAGCTAAATTTTTATAAACTCTGCCTCTCGGTGCGGTCTGTAGAAATTTGTAGTCAATGTACCAAATGTGGGTTCAGCTAGTTTATGAGTACCAAGTTTGATATGTTTTATATTCACCCTAATCAATTTATATTGATATATAGTAGGAGTCACGTGACCCTTTCTTATGCCTATACCTGAATGTACTAAACTTATCACCGCTAAAAAAAATCCGGTATGTTTTATGAAAGCGTAGGGAAAGGCCACCATTTTTTTATTTTTTTTAACAAATTCCGACTTCTATCTCGGAATTCCGAAATTCCGACTTCTAACTCGGAATTCCGCCTTCTATCTCGGAATTCCGACTTCTATCTCAGAATTCCGACTTATATCTCGGAATTCCGACTTCTATCTCAGAATTCCGACTTCTAACTCGGAATTCCGACTTCTATCTCGGAATTCCGACTTCTAACTCGTAATTCCGACTTCTATCTCCGAATTTCTATCTCGGAATGCGTTGTAATTAATACACGACTGCTTATAAGCGCAATCGCTTTTTTATATTCTTTTAACGTCAAATGAGGCGTTCATTCTAAATGAAATTAATATTATAATTATAGGGATCAGGATGAAGCTAAGTGAAACTACAAGAAATTTATTAACTGTGCATAAAGTCCAAATTAAAAAATAACGACTGGGTTGGTTCCGATGGCTTGAATATGGTTGACATGAAAATAAATCTTATACTTTGCTTTATCTTTTCATAGATAGTGAGAATAATAAAAAAAATAATAATAAAAAAGGGGGTGCACACATTTTTAGATATATATATATATATATATATATATATATATATATATATATATATATATATATATATATATATATATATATATATATATATATATATATATATATATATATATATATATATATATATATATATATATGTTTTTTCGAACTTTAATATATACTTATAGTGTGGGGGCATATATCTTCTCGCTCTTCATCAAGACTTATCGTCATTTACTCCCAAGTATTGCTTTTCTTTTCTAATTTACCAATATTTACTATATACATAAAATTTAAATATAATTATTATTGTTTTTCTTTTGGGAGAAAATATAACTAGCACCTATGAAAGGTTTATGCATCCTCTATTAAAGTTACTTATATTTCTTTAAATGATTGTTCATTAATCTTTATTTTTGAATTAAGTTGTATTCATTTAATTAAATTTTTTATCAAAGTATAAAGAGTTTAAGTTGACTTTTCTAAATAAGGACAGAACATAACTAATCGGTTGCATCTATGTAAAAATATAATAACTAAAATAAAGTCAGAAGAATGAGTTTTCCTGATACCTGTTAATTGTTAAAATAATGCTCAGTAAATTTGCCCATTTCAAAACACTTTTATGGTTTCGGTTGATTTCCTCACTTTATGACGCTGAATTACAATATAGTTTGTACATTATCCTGAACGGGATCGTCAGGATAAAAAAAATTCATCCGGGGGGGGACCCGCGGGAAATAATATAATATAAAAATAAATATAAAAAGAAGGCAGCGAGCGCGCAAATTACCCATTTTCGGCTGAAAGGGAGATGGCGAAAAAATAAATTATAGTTTGACAAATCTGAAAAACTATCAGTGAACTGGACTAAAAAGAAAAAATCTTAGTTTTAAAACTAAAAAACACCTCTATTAGTAAATTGAACTAAAAAAATAACTTTTGTAAAAAAGCATACAGTGCCTTTTTTGCATAGCAGAAATTATGCCGATAAAATATTTATAATAGCAGATATCAGACCACGCTGTTTTTTCACAATGACATTAATTTTCTTGTTAATCACTTTATTCTCGTCCAAAAAGTTTTTAGTTCAGTTTAATATTAAAGGCGTGTTTTCAGTTTTTTAAACTATGTTTGTTAAATTCCTTCTGCAAATGAAGACATTGATATTTTATGATGTTGAAAACAAATCATAACATGATTTCGGCGAAAAAAAATGTTGGCAAATCACATCCTCATAAATCGAGTTCCGTTGTGGGTCTTATTTCATAACTTTGTGGAAGAATGCTCTCAAAACAGACTACAGGAACACAATAAAAATTAGTATGCTTGATTGTTTTTAAAAGCACCTTATTTTCTTTTAGCTTTATCAATTCAGTAAACCTCTTTCCCAATAAAGCGCATTCTACTGACAAGGTACAACTCTGACAGTCGTAGTTGTGATTTTTTCGTGTTGATCACGCCTTAGCACGTAAATTATTTCTTTTAATTTATCCAAAATATCAAAATGTGTACCTTGATATGCGTGGTTGTGACAAAATATCTTATGTAACAGAGCTTCATTACTTTGATTATAGACTCTTTGACTAACATTCCAGTCATTTGTTATAATTTATTAAGTTTCATTACCGTTTGGATCTTCTTCTACTTATCACCAAAAGTTTGTAATAGACACATCATTACAATATGTTAAGAATGACTCGGCAGGCCGAGGTCTTCTACCCTTAAGGTAACCGCCACTTTTATGCATATATATATTATTGTTCAGACATATTGGCAACAACTACAATTAATATTTTGACTACCTAGTTCTGTCATGGTAACTTGAAAATATGGCTTTTCATTCGATAAAATTTGTTTCAATTTTCTAATCCTGTCACTTTTTTATTCGCAGGAGTTAATAAATCTTTAAATTGTCTACTCTTCAGAATTCGCTGCAGTTTTATTCTCACCAATGTATTATAGATATGTTGGTGAGAAACACCTATCAATGGTTTGCTAACATTACCATCCATAGAGTCTCTGCTAGGGATAGAGGTTATTAGTTTGTTTTATTTTCCTCATTTATTAAGATTTCTTTGTCTTCTACACCTT